>CM077671.1:56855000-57352145 GCA_039707655.1 Elymus sibiricus | reverse complement strand
AACATACCTGGTATGGATATGAAATGTCTAATATCAATAATGAATTTTAGGATAAATAAAATAAGAAAAGGTGACATGACGAAGTAATGATAGATAAAAAGGGCAATAATGCATGGAATACTTGCATGTCTGATCTGCGGCCAAGTTGCTTTTGCGGTATTATGATCTGTACTGAGTGAGATTCAGCAGTATTTGGGATCGGATGGCTCATGATAGCAATTGCACGAAAAAACCTTTCCCACCTTTTTAACCTGTTATTAGAGCAGATAATTCTCATCAGTCGCAAAATTTCTTCATACGCCCATGTTTCCTTTGTTTAACTTTACTGTAAGATGTTTATGCACAGTGACTTTGTTTGGTATAAATTTTCTGTCATAAATAAACAGTATGACGGAAAGTATAGCATAATGTTAGCGACAATGGGAGATTAACTTCAGGACAATACTCCATATCTGTCTGTTCAGAAGATGAGTGGCTTTTACCTTCTCAGGTACGTACGACGGATCACAAACAACCTTCTTGCATTGTGCTGTCTCCCTTCAGATGTAACTCCACGAACTTTCCCTTCATCATCAAATTCGACCTGAAAATAAATATTGTTTGACCAGTTACATATTTACGATTGAAATGACATAAGTGAGCATACGCCATAAATATTCATTGTGGTGCTTCAATGATTGCTTTAAGTTTACACAGATTCACGTACAAAAAAATTCTACTTTTCCATGTAATGATTGATTGTCACACAAATTCATCTTAATCGATGTGGAGCTGTATGAGTGTGTTGCCCAAAAGCCCATTCTAGTGTACATATGTATTCATATCTGTAACTAGCAATTGTCCTCAAAAAAAAAAACCATAACTAGCAATTGAAGAGAATAGAATCAAGAGAATTTCATAACGCTCTTCATGGTACCAGAGCACTGGCAACAATGACGGGCGAACCCTAGCTGGTGGTGGTGTGGAGCCAACGCCCGGAGGCGATGACAGCAGAGAAATTGGATGCTACTGTAGCAAAGGAACGGAAGCTCCGACAGGAGCTGCAGGCTGTGAGTACCCTAGTCATGCACGGAGTGGGCTAAGGACATGAGTGTACAGATGTACACCCATTTTCGTTGAAGAAGAGCTCATAACTCTAAATTAATCCTATATATACTTAATTAGTAAAAACACTAAGCTTTGAACAATGTACACCCGAATCAAAATTTCTGCCTCCGCCTATGGCGCTAGTGGCAGCAATAGGAGGAGGATGTCCGGCTGCTTGAAATAGGTGCCATGCGGTGGCCAGGCAGCGCGAGAGATCTGGACGAACTGCACTTGTGCGGCGCTTGGCCGTGGTGGTAAGAGAGCTGCGTAAGCTCGTGACTTGTAGAAGTAAAATAACAGGGAGAACGCCGTTTTGCTCGAATGGGGTGAGCCTAGGAGCCACAAGTGTTGTGGGCAGCACTTGAAGTTGATGTGCTGCCTGTTTGGGTGGATATGTGTGGAGCTGCTTGCTGTGTACTAAAAGAAAAAGGGTGCTTGCTGCTTGTTGTGCATGGAAGCAGAGGAAATGTGTCCTGGAAAGAAACACAACATGTGATTGCAGCAAGAAGCAGAGAAGAAAAGTACCGCTCTACTGATCAATGGGGGACATGACGTGGTCCTGCTTGGCCTCCTATGGATTTCACGGGTGTAGATCCACACTCATAAGAGGGAGGAGGTTTGCCTTGGGATCAACATCGGAGGAGCTAACAGTTACCTTGATCGTGTTGAGGGGGAAGGCCACCGTGAACACCGCCGGGGTGGTCTCGCAAACCTTCCATGCGAAGGTGTCTGTAATGTAGTCGCAAAGTTCGGCCCTAATGACGTCGGTAGTGACCTCCACCGAGGGGGTGGGTCCTAGTCCGACACCACCAAGATAGCAGCCAGGTGCGGACGGGCGGGTATCACTCCGACGCCAAGTTGATGTAATAAAACTCACCATCCAGCCCATGGCCTAGGAACTCCAGGACCGCGGGGCACCGCAGGAGCGCCGTGCACTTAGAGCGGAAGTGGCCGCAATGCCGCGGTTGAAGCACAACTGCGCCTCACGCGACTTCCTACGAGGCGCCGCCGCACGCGACTTCCCATGAGGCACCGCCCAAGCAAGACGGGTGGACGGAGTCACCTGCTCCATGTCACCTACCTCAAGGGAGCTCACCGATGGCGGGGGTGTAGGCAGGACGCCTTGTGGACTGCCCCCCAAATCACCGCCCGACTTCTTCTTGGATGGCGCAGACGGGCCGGCATGCGGCAGAGAGTATTGGGAGACCGCGGGTTACCCCGATGCCAGTCAAGGGCGTTGCTACAGGCAACACGTTGATCAATGGAACCCCCATGAAGCTCCCGAGGCGAACGCGCACACGGCCCAAGGGGAGCTCATCTCGGCCAGCCCAGTCTTGACGACCAAAAGGGGACTCACGGCACCGGTGATAGGAAGCCACCGCCCTGTCCGAGCGCTCGAACTTGCTGCCCTCTCGAGCAAGGGAGCCCTGGCTCCCGATCGAAGACACACCCTCACGTTGGGTGAGCTGCTTACAAATCTCGGCTTCCCGACGAAGCACGCGTGGCGATCCAGGGAGAGGGAGGACGAGGTCCGGCCGCACAGGCTAGTTGTAGGTAGGATGTGGATGAGCTGACGTCAACGGAGCTTGGTGCAATGGCGAGGAGTAGGGCGGAAGGCGGGTCGTCCCCACCCAGTAGGGCAAGGCACCTGTCATCTTCACACCTACGGCCACCCTCCAAGCCAAGGGGAGTCCGCTCGAAGCAGCGGACGAGCGAGAAGGGTCTGTGCCGTCGAGCAAGTGCTTTAGCCAGAATCCTGCGTCGTCGGCCTCCTAGACCATCATGGCGGCGGCGTACGAACGAAGGGCCTGAGGAGGGCTGGATCGACGAACTACAAGTGCCGACAGCCGGAAGGAGGAAACATCCTGGTTGCTCTAGTACGATATGGGCCGACCTACTAGCCATGGTTGGCCCACGATGGCCTAGGGCAAACCCGTTGTGCCACACGTCCCTCACAGACCCCATGAAATGACGGCGGCGGAGGCACCGCACACGAGCGTACAAGCGGTAGGGCGCGCACTAGTAGGTGGGCAGAGGAGCCCCGAGCGACGCAAGAAGAAGACAGGGCCCGTCGGCACCACCGCAGACCCTCTGGCACCCCATGGGAGGGGTGGAAAGCGGAGATGTGACGGTTTGGCCAGGGAGGATCCCAACCATGATGGCTCGAGGTAAGGACATGGACGCGGGGACAGGCCAAGTGTCGGCGATGACTTGCGCCTAGGAACCTTCTTGATGACTGCAAGGAAGTCATCGAGCATCGTCGGATTCAAGGGAGCATGGACCTGCCTGCCCGACCCAACTGTGTCCTCGTTCTTAGCAACGTCCGCCCACCAGAAAGTGGCGCAACCTAGGTTTCAGGATGGTGGCACAGACGATGGGGCGGATGGGGAAAAGAACCCGACTATTGAGGTGACTCCAGAGGTATCCATGGAGCCGGAGCCCCTATCGCCTCCACATAGCCGCTCCCCAAGTTCAAATCCTCCCCTCATCGAGGTGTATATTGCCCTCTCCCCCTAGTCCAAGAGGGGCGGACGGAGCTGCCTATTCAGTGCCACCTGCTGCAAGGGAGCTCACCGATGGCGGGGGTGTAGGCAGGACACCTTGTTGGTTGCCAATCACGGAATCCATGCATAAGTTTGTGGCTATCGGCGAGTAGTCTATGTGGAGGGGGGGCAGGGTCCGGTGCGTATTCAGGTGCTATGCCCAGACCCCTCCAGGCTCGACGGCCTCGTCTCCACGTTCTACTTTGGCACTGCACGGAGGCAGACCTCCCTCGAGGTGGATGCTGAAATCATCAAGATCAACTATGTGGGTACAGGGCAGCAGGTTGTTGATTGTCTGACAAAGGGTTTGGCTACCTAAGGATTGTAATCGAGTTGTGTCAAGACCGGAATGATACATATTTGTCATCCATCTTGAGAGGGAGTGTTGGACAGTAACTAAGCTTTAGCCTTCCTACATCTCTGGCCCATGTGGCCCATTTTGAGTGAGTGGACAAAGTATATAACATGGGGGGGGGGGGGGGGGGGGGGCACGTTACTGCATAATTCGGCCACACTTTTGAATCAACTACTACCATGTGCTCCCTCCGTTTTAATTTAATTTAAGTTTTATATTTTTCCTTGGTCAAACATGTTTAAATATGACCAATTTTATAGATAAAAATGTTGAGATCTACAACATGAAATAGATAGAGTACGAAAATATATTTATAAAGATTCTAATGAAACTAATTTTGAGTTCCATATGTTACCGGTGTCAAGCCAGAGGAAGGAGAGGATGACACCAAGTCATCATGCCCCTTATGCAATGGCTGACACACGTGCTACAATGGGCGGGACAAAGGGTCACGATCTCGCGAAGGTGGGCTAACTCCAAAACCTGGGTAGCATGGGGCTCACTGAATCCCGTGTGAATCAGCAAGGACCACCTTGCAAGGCTAAATACTCCTGGGTGACCTATAGCGAAGTAGTACCATGAGGGAAAGGTGAAAAGAACCATATAACATTTAGTTTTATGTTGTACCATATTCCTGTGTTATCTTATTCCTGGACCACTGGGGTTCTTTTCACCTTTCCCTCATGGTACTACTTCGCGTGAAAATAGAGGGTAGGCTCAAACATCAATTTACTAAGCCTAATTAGCAAATACACTGCAATTGTTACATGTAAAGCATCTTGAGGTAATTTTCATATGTTATATTTAGTTGAAGTAGGATTTTGGAGGGTAGGCTTCAGCCTACTGAAGCCTACCTACTAGAATCGCCACTATCAGTGGGTAGTGAAATAGAACGTGTAACTGTGCTGAGCTCCCAAGCAGTAGGAGGGAAAAGTGATCTCTGACCGCGCTCCTATTGAATATATTTTTATATAGACTTGGTCAAAGATACATAGGTTTGACTTAGGACAAAGCTAGCTAGAACTTCAATTAATTTGAGGCAGAGGGAGTACTGTACAAGTGCTTGACCGGACTAGAACTTTGTTTGGTTCTGCCAACAAGAAGTTATCTTGCACCCTTGACAGTGTCATCTGGTCAGTTACCACATTTACGTTCTGAAGCTATAAACATCATTATTCCTGTGTTGTGCACCTTAAAACCCTAACATTTAGTTTTATGTTGTACCATATTCATGCAACATTTGGTGTAACCATCACCATGCCCAAATCACCAGAGAAATTAGACTGTGAAATGCTACTTTTTGTAACATATTATTGTACCTTGCACTCTGGCTTATTCAACATGTAAGTCCCGCCATATACAGCACTAAGCCGTGCGAAACCCTGTACCAAACAAAAGGAATTACAAAAATCAAATAATTCGGACATATATAAGCTGGAATCAGACAAAAAAGAGAGTAAATAAAAGCATTGACCTGTGGCAGCTCCCCTAAACCATAAAGAGGATAAATATATGGCGAGCCTCCTTGAAAACGAGCCACTGATTCTGCGTAAAGCTGCACAGATAAAGGAAGTTTAGGTAGCAAGCAATATACTGTGAAAAACAAAGAGATGACCTAACACCATAAACTAATATATAGAATGAAACATTAACATGGAATATATTGTACTAACATCAAATCTAGAGTTCTCAAAATTATTGTTAGGCTAGACGTGACTTAGGTGGCTGACTTATGTTCCATAGTAGTGATTCCCTACGACTACTTATGTGACTAGCATGGTGCGATTCCTTGCATGCAGGCATCCCAGTTTGGCATTCTTTCAAGTTTGTACTCCCTACGTTCCATAATTCTTGTCTTGGTTTTAGTTCAACTAAAACCACGACAAGAATTATGGAATCGAGTGAGTACACACTAAAGTGTTATCTTATTTGGGCAGGAAATTGGAAGCTCATTATACTGTCAGGGCCAATTTCCAGCTAAGCTTGTTAAGAAGTTCTCATCAGCAGTTAAAATACACGAAATTTATGAGTTTTGTATCTAATATTGATATTATTTTTGGAAGGTATCTAAGATATCAATGAATGTTTTTGCAGTCAGGAAAACTTGCCTTCATCCGCTTCACAATGTCTATTGCAGGTTCTGAAAGATAACTATCGTCCTTATGGAGAGCAACCGCGTGACCAATGAAGTCTATTGTATTATCATCCAAACCGTATTTTCTGAAACACGAAATTGCAACAGAGGAATCGCGTTAAATGGAATCATAATCAACGGCTAGCACTTGAGATTCCAAAAACATATAAAATGGTTCTGAATAGAAGATCAGAACAGTACCTTTAAACATGGGCAATGGAAATTAGATTATCATATGCGAACAATAATGTGTCAGTTTATAAGTTTTAAACAAAGTTGTCCTAATTTTATCCCTCTCTACACAGAAATCTGCAGAAAACACAATGACCTAATAACAAAATTATAGAAGATATCAGAACTTCAAACAGAATTTATTTTGAAAACATGATGTTTTTAGGGATGTTTTTCCCTATGACATTGATAACCGAGGCAACAATCGAGTCATATCATCTGCTATTATTCTTCGATTCAAAAGAAAATATAAATGGCAGCAGTAAAGATGGGTACACACGAGATAAGTTGTTTACTGGTCATCTTTGTAAGATCCAGCCCCTTGTGAGTACTTGGGTCATTTTCCTTGTAATCTTGAACATAAAGGAAGAATTTCCCTGCTCTTCGCTTCTCAAACAATCCCATCAATGGAGACTTGAGAGCTTCCATATCAGTAGAGGGAACTTTGTGGATCTGGCAACAAGATGGTGGATATGGAAATGTTTTAGATGGCATGTCTTGATTATATATATGATGGAGTGTGCGTGCATAAGAAAGAGCACTGAACCTTTCCCTTGTTGAAAACGTAGCTTCCATCCACAGCTTTAAAGGATAAATACTTGGTAACGCCAGTATGAATGAGTACACGGACCAAAGCACCATTTGCCATCATAAACTAGCCAAAATGACACTGTTATGTTAGTAAGGAGGTGAGGTCACAGTCATTATTTATTGGTTCAAAAGTGCAATATTTATATATTATTATTGATGTTATCTACCGTTACTGATATAAGTGAACGGTACTGTCTTATTATCTTTCGTTTCAACAAGCAGTGCCCAGATAAATGATGTCCAGTACATACATACTGGATATCTCTACCTGACATGCATGCTGAAATACACAGTTCGTTAATTTGTATTGACTTATCATTTTCACGGGACATCGCGTTGCATCCCTACTGTTCCTGGATTTTCCAAAGCAAAAGGAGCTACGTAGAGTGGAATAGGAACACACCTTTGGAATCATGTCTACATTGTAGTCTCTGCTGGCTCCTATATGTGCAGGGGGTGTCCCGTCACCCTTGAACCTTTTCCACAGCTGTGAATGACAGCACAATTTGGAAAATTGTTTCAGAGAATGCCATTGGATCACAAGACACAGGTACGTAATTTCTGGTTTATCATCTATTTGCTAAAATAAAACCGCCAACTCTAACAAAAATTCTGTGGTAAAAAAGCGTGACAAATTATGTTGAACAAAGAGAGTGAAGACCTGTCACCTGGTTGAGATTGAGCGATGTGGAGTCTCCACCATAATAGTCATTCCTGTCCATGTGAAGCACCTGATGACACACAAAATTAAGGCATTTTTTAGCATTTTCCAAGAAACCATCTATTATTCGTTAAAATTAACGCAAATTCGAGATCTCTCTCAGCAAATGTAAAACCCTTTTTCTGATACTGTTGTGCCTGCTACTACAGCTACATGATCATTCTATCGGATCGCTATACGATTGCCAATTCCCAAAGAAAATGGCAAGAATCCAAGGCACCGCATGTCTGCTGCGAGGGAAGGGCACGGCGGCCGCCATTCTCGGATCGGCGGCATGGGTGGATCCAAAAACATCATGCAAGAACTGAGAATCTAGACGCGAGATCTCCAATCAACAACATAGACGGGAAGAGGGCAGGGGAAGAGGATGCTGCTGTGCTGCCTGACCTTGAGGCGGTCGACGGAGAGGAGGCCGCTGAGGATGCACTCCTTGAGCCCCGTCCCCAGCACGATCACGTCGTACTCCACATCCATCGTCGATCCTGCTCCGTCCCGGTTGAGAGGTGGGCGAGCAAGAGACGGCAGGTGTGACGTGATCTGATGGGATGGATCTCCGACGCCTCGACTCCTTCGGGGAGAAGGAACGACAAGTCCGCGCGCGTGCCTATGCGGCGGAAGAATGATCGCTCTTGGGGGGTGCTTTCCGGGCAGCAGGTTTGGTCTCGACGCTGAGGTTTGCTCGTCCGTTGCCTTGCGTTTCGCGCGTCCAACCAGAGCGAGTTAAGTGCAACAACCCACCGCACTAAAGGCTAGATTGTCTGAAAACACGGATCTACAAATTTTTGACTGGTACTAGCACATATGCCCGTGCGTTGCAGCGGGAGAAAGCATATCGTATGTTTCCAGTATAATAAGTATGGCTCAAGACGCTCTACTGATCTACGTCCTCTATTTTAACATTGTTGTCTCGCCCATATCACAACGTATATTCTTTTTCGCCCTCATCGATAGTGGTTGCGGTGCTCACCTTATTACAATACATTTAAATGTAATCAACCCCAAGGTGATAAGCTCGGACACGACACAACACATCTGTCATTGAACAAACTCAACAACACATTACATTCCCGGTCCAGCGTCATCATCAGCATGCCGCCCACTCCTCCAGCATCTTCTTCCCGTTCAGCTCCCCACGCACACCTTCGTGACGAACGGAACATATTTGACATTTGATATATCTGTATATACACGCTTGTGCAGATGGACTTGTACAACTTCAAATCCATTTTAAGCTGATAATTTTCCTAATCTAATCAACCGACCATGTTGATCGTTCGAACTCATAATTAATCAAACCACTCGCTCATGTTCTATCCTGGAGAAAAGAGAAAGTGAATTGAGCATGTCTGATTACTTTTCGGATCTAATCAACCGACCACTTTAATTGTTAGAATTATTAATAATCAAACCGCTCACTAATGACTAATGCCTAGAAAAAGAGAAAGCAGAGTGTGCACGTATACAATTCGCTTGAGCTTAGAGTGAGCAAAACCTTTCATTGTTCAAATGTGTTAGCTAGTCAACTTGTCTATCCACTCCCATTGTTAAGTGAGATTGAAAATTCGATTCCCGAGCAATACACTATTTTTGTCCGGTTTATATGAAGCCCAGCCCGGACGAGCGCCAAGCTTCAAATAGGGAATTTCGTTTTTACGTATGTTCCATTTCAAATTTTGTTTACAAAGTCAAAAAATCGATTTCAAAACTTTTTCATGTTTCCAAAGATGCTTACACATTTTATAAACATTCACGGTTTTTGGTACTTAAAAAAATGATCATGTTTTCAAAATTTGTTGAAAAAATCAAAAAATATTCATGGTTACCGAATTTGTTTGGAATTTCATAAAATGTTCGCGGTTTAAGAACTTGTTTGCAACTTAAAAAATGTTTCAAGAATTTCAAAACATGTCCGTTGTTTCAAAGTTCGTTCATCTTTCTGAAAAATTGTCAAATATTCAAAAACAATCTTGTTTTCCAAAAACTATTCGTGGTTTTCCAAATTTTTAGTTTTCGAAAAATCTCGAATTTCCAGATGTTTTTGGGCTTTTCAAAAAATGTTCATGGTTTTCAAAAAAAATTGTTTCCGATTTTTTTAATAACCAAACTATATTCATGCTTTTAAAAAATGTTCACGTTTTTTTAAATATTTTGGAGTTCAAAAAAAGTCTACAGTATGTAGTCGTTAAAGTGCACGGTTCGCTGCTACGCTTCTTGTGTTATTAAGTTTTCTGATGGTAAGGAAACGCAAACACGTATCAGCTCAATTGGCAATCATCATCATCAATGCAAGATCCTTAGGTCGTGAGTTCGACCCTGCTCTAGCGCGCATATATTTTTAATTTACATATGCTCTTGTTGTTATTGGGCCGGCCCATTAGGGACGTTCCTGTGCGATTTTTTGATTTATATGCTCGCACGCGCTTGCTGCTATTGGGCCGGCCCATTTAAGACGCTCCTGTGCGGATCGACAACGCCTAATATTTCAGAAATAAAAAAGGTCAAAAGGGCTCACGAGCAATGTACGGGACGGACGAAAAACGACTGATGGACCAAAAAAGGTAGAGAAACAATGCGTACTTTAATATTAGGTATAGGTATAGATATAGAATTACACCTTGTCTTTTTTTTTGACTGGAAAACTACACCTTGTCTAGAGTTACCTTTTTTACGTCTACTCCTGCTTGACGGATTAGACTCGTTTGAGCGCGTTTATGACAGGTGGGTCCCGCCCGTGAGGAGTTGATTTGGCAAATAAAGAGGTAATATCACCGGTGGTGCTTGAACTTGACATGGATGCTCACTTTAGTGCCTAAACTTGAAAAATACGCCGAACTGGTTCTAAAACTTGGCCTGGATGTGCAAATACGGTGCTAATCCTATTTATAGATGTAAAGTGTGCTGATTTGGCACCGTATTTGGTTGACATGGCATGGGTCCACATCTAGCAACGAAACATGATTTTGGTTAAATATTATGACTACTGGGTCCCGCCTGTCAGGCTAGAAAGAAAATTGAGACGGAAAAAGTGACCAGCAGGTATCGAACATACGACTGACCTGTGCCAACCACTCCAATACACAGCTTCAAGTGTAAACTTAGCCTCACAGACATAATGTAACACTGAAGTAAAAAACCCTATTTTTTTACAAAAAGCTTGTCTTACTGGATTATATTTAAATTATATAAAAACTAGGAATATAATAAAAAATGTATATATGATTATTCAGTACTGGATTATATTTAAATTATATAAAAACTAGGTATATAATCCAAAAATGTTGTTATCCATAAGCTGTGAACATGCGTAAGTATTTAATAAATGTTGTTAACTATAAATTTCTATAAATTAAATATAACCATGCGTGTATATAAATGTCTGTATCCACTATACATTTATAAAAATAAAAAAAGGATATATAATCCATGACTGTATATATGAAATTCTTGTAGTTACTAAACATGTTTAAACACTCATGGATTGTATTTAAAATAGTATTTTCTGAATAAAACATGCATACATCTATGTATTTTAGTTTGTGTGCACACGAATATTTGTGTACGAGAAATATTTATAACCCACAACATGGCATGGCATGGTTTATCGATTTTTTAAAATAATACATCCGTTTATGTACTCTACAAACGTTTCACATTTTTTTTTAAATAATGTGTGCAAGATTCAGAGTAGTAGCATGTGTATTAGTGTGATTATAAATTACAGATTGTTTAAAAAATAAACAGTGCTAAATGGACCGCGCCGACTGCGGCCCATTTAGGTAGCACAAGCTTATTCTCTTACTGTATATTAAGAACGAGGGGCCATATTCGACATTAAAAGTTGCTTGATTGAGTGGACATTGGATGCAGCCTCCAATCTTCAGGTCGCACGTTCGAACCTTGTCGGACACTATTTTTCATTTTAGTTTTACATGCGTACCCACTAGTCATAGAGACATAGTTATTCAACTAAAATCCTGGTTCCTGTTACAAGTGGACCCCATGTCATGTCAGCTAAATGCGGTGCCACGCCAGCATTCTTTACGTGTACGAATGGATTTAGCACTGTATTTGCACATTAGCGTCAAGTTTTAGAACCAGTTTAGCGTATTTTTCAAGGTCAGGCGCTAAAGTGCACATCCGTGACAAGTTTAGACAGCACTGGTGATATTACCTCGCAAATAAAATGCACATGGGTGTGTTTGACTGGTCTACTCTTTCTTTTACTATTTCTCATTCTCCCCTCTTTTTTCCTAAGAAAAACAAAAGGCTTGGGGTGACGGTTGGATGGGCTCCCGGAGAGCTGACGGACGCGGAGGAGAGTCCGATGTAGCGCCAGGGCGGTGTTGTGCCGGAGGAGGTCACATGAGAGCACAAGGAGGGAGGAGTACCACTGCGTAGGAGCGAGACTGGCGCCTGATGAGTTCGAGGAAGCTGCCTGCATCTCGCCATGGGTCTCGTCGCCTGCAAGGAGGGAGGGGAGCGTCGTTGGGATCTGAGATGGTCGTCGGCGGCTAGCGTGGCGAGCTCTGCCACATCGTTCTTGTCCCTCCCTTCTTTTTTCTTCCTTGCGCAACCCTTTTTCGTCTTCCTTGCGGGGGGAACCCTTTTTCGTCTTCCTTGCGCAACCTCCTCCTTGCACCCGTGCGCAAGGCCATGGCGCCACTCGGCCTAGCCGGCCACGAGCCCTCGCTGCTTGGCCTCTCGTCTGCGACCTCCCGTGCTTGCCTTCTCCTCCTTGGACTGCCGCTGCACCTTTCCTCCATCACCTGCGGCCAACCCCAACCCCGACACCGACGCCTCCCTTGCCCGAGCGCCATGACCAACAACCTTGACCAGCCCTGCAGCCGCATGTTCGGACGCCGACGACCTCCTACGACCATGCTACTTGCAAGGACACCTGCAGGGCGACGTTGTCATCCCCAACTGCTGCTACCAGCGCACACAATGTGTTCGTCGTAGCGCACGAGAGAGGGGAAGAAAGTAGAAATAGTCAACGCATCTATGTGGCATTTTTTTGTTGCCAAATCAGCTCTCATGGACGAGACCCACATGTCACAAACACGCTCAAACGAGTCTAATCCATCGATCAGTGTTATCTGCCAAAAAAATTCCGTAGATAGGAACAGAAACAGGGTCACCCTGCCGTGATGGTGAGAGAGCCATTGAGAGGATTCTGAAGGAAGTAGTGACAAGGGCAAGGGCGATTAGGTCATGCTTGAAACATTCAATAGGTAATCCCACTTGAGAAAATAAAAAACTCTGGCAGTATCAAGCTTCGAAAAGATGACTTGCTTTTTATCACGGTGCATGCTCTGAATGGTGTTTTGCACATATAAGAACTTGTCCTCGATACATCTCCCTTTCAGAAAAACACTTTGACTGATTGAGGTGATATTTTGCCGTTTATTTTAGAACGCACGCGGTACTCATATATATACGTGTACACTCATTTCTGTGAACACACACCCTATCTTTATGAGAATCTTCAAAAGACTGAGCCGGTATATCATCTTGAGATTGACGAAGTTACCACAGGCGTCTCGTGGTCGATGGCAGTGGCGGATCCAGGATTTGAAGGTACCCAGGCGGACTTATAAAGGAAACGAAAAATCAAACCACGATGCAAACAAACAAGAAAATAAAAATAAACAACTTCAAGAAAAATTATGTGGGCCAATGGAAGAGCCGTGTATAATTAAAATCGCTCGAAGAATTACATAGCAACCAAAACGGGTTTTTGGAGCATGGTGGCCACTGAGCAAGTTTTTTTAAGGCTAAAAAACTGAACTTAAAAGTTCAAAAAAAGTTGACTTTTTTACATAAAAAGTATGCATGTGCTTTAAGTGACTTTCAAATTTCTTTCGAAATTATGTTATATTATACCCTGCAAAATAAGACAAAATAAGCAAAAAAAAAAAAAACTGGTTTTTGCATGTATTTGTCTTTTTTGTGTCTCTCACATACAAACACAGATTTTGTGTGCATGTACAAAAAAAAATTCAGAATATTTTTAGCAGTACAAATCCATTTATTTAAACTTGAAAAAAAGGGCACAGTGTGCCGTACTCCTAAGTTTCCTTTTGCATAGCAACCCCATATATATAGTTCGACCTTGTTAGTATGCAATGAGCAGAATATGGCCTCGTGGACAACTTGCTCGTGAAATGCAATCCGCGACCATGAGGTCTATGGATTGATCTTGCATCATGCAATTATTTTTTCTAATTTGAAGAGCATTTCTATGTGATCAAATAAAATATGACGTTTTAAAAAAATCCTCACACGTGTGCCACGTAGCGCCTTCCCCGTTCTCAACCACTGACAGGTGGGCCACAGCCATATTGGCATGCCACATGGGCTGGACGTACGTGCGGATACGAATGGAGGCACCATATTTGTACGCCCAAACAAGTTAGAGCACCATTTTCATGTATTTTGCAACTTTAGGCACTAAATCGATCGCACATGACAAGTTGAGGCACCTCCAGCGTATTTAACTCTCTTATCTTCTATTGGACCTTACTCATTGGCCCATCTCTTTAGGACTTGCGAACCGTTTTCTTTCCTCAATTCCTCTTCTCATCTTCCTCCCGGCCTCGCCATCAACGAAACACGGGCAGAGCTTCTCTTGCCTCCCATGGTGGCCACTGGCCCTGGCCAAAGCAGTAGGGGACATTAGGTGTCAAAAATTTACCCGGGACGGCTGCCCCTACACGACCCCACGCTAGCGCCGCCGCTGGTTGACGGGAATGTCTCCTCCCATTAAACGCGTATCGTCGGAAATCCTGAAATAAATCTAGGATAACAATCACAACACATTTGAATGTGTTCAATTCCAATGTTTGTCTCTCCGCATAATATGAGAAATCTTTTTTTTCACTAGAGGTTTTTGCCAAAGGTGTGCATGTGTGGTTGTAGATGATTTCTTTCCTCTCCAAACTGATTTTACTAAGGCGTTGATTTCTAGTCTGGATCTACACCGGTACAAAAAAAGACGAATCGTGTGCTATTGATTAAGGTTTACACCTTAAATAGCATTTATAAAAATATTTAACAGATAACACAAAATCATATTCAGATTCTATATATTTTTCTAATCAATTTTCATATATGAAATGTAAAAGTTGGAGTTCAAGCTTAAAAGATATGGATATTTTGAAAAACCATTTGAACTCACTTAAAATAGGACCGCGCTTTGATTAACTAATGTTGGGAAACGTTGCATGGGAAACAAAAATTTTCCTACGCACACGCAAGATCTATCCATGGTGATGAGCATCTACGAGAGGGAGAGTGAATCTACATACCCTTGTAGATCGCTAAGCGGAAGCGTTAAGAAACGCGGTTGATGTAGTCGAACGTCTCCGCGATCCAAATCGCAAGTCGTCCCTCGATCCGATCACGAACTACCGCCGAACGGACGGCACCTCCGCGTTCAACACACGTACGGCTTGATGACGCCTTCACCTCCTCGATCCAGCGAGCGATGGTGAAGTAGTAGATGAGTTCCGGCAGCACGACGGCGTGGTGATGGTGGTGAGGAACAATCTCTGCAGGGCTTTGCCAAGCACTATGGAGATTATGACGAGAGAACTAGAGGGTTAGGGTTGCCGACACACGGCTTGGGAAATCTTAATGTATCCCGTGTGCTAGCCCTGCCCCTCTATTTATATGTTGAGCCTTGGGGTCTAAACTTGGAGTAAAAGCCTCCTCCAGGTCGGTTTTGCCCGCACAAGGTCGGTTTGGCCCGCAGGGAAAGAGTCCAACTCGGATCCCTGCAGTACCGCGCACAAGCGGTAGTACCGCTTACGCGGTAAAACTGCCTTACCAGCGGTAGTACCGCTTAAGGCAGCAGCAAAACTTCATTTTGCACTTTCCAATACCTCGTGGGCTTTACCCCTTTGGCCCATATAAAGTGTTACTGCACCCGAACACTTCGGTAAACACCCGGAACCCCTTTCGGTGAATTCCGGAACCCTTCCGGAGATCAAAACACTATTATCACATATATCAATCTTTACCTCCGGACTCTTCCGGAGACCCTCGTCATGTCCGGGATCTTATTCGGGACTCCAAACAACCTTCGGTCACCAACACAATAACTCAACTATACTAATCGTCACCAAACGTTAAGTGTGTAGACCCTGCGGGTTCGAGAACTATGTAGACATGACCGAGACACCTCTACGATCAATAACCAATAGCGGGACCTGGATGCCCATATTGGCTCCTACATATTCTACGAAGATCTTTATCGGTCGAACCTCTATGTCAAGGATTCAGTTAATCCCGTATGCTGTTCCCTTTGTTCTTCGGTATGTTACTTGCCCGAGATTCGATCGTCGGTATCTCTATACCTAGTTCAATCCCGTTACCGGCAAGTCTCTTTACTCGTTCCGTAATACAAGATCTCGTGGCTAACACTTTAGTCACATTGCTTGCAAGGCTCATTGTGATGTTGTATTACCGAGTGGGCCCTGAGATACCTCTTCGTCATACGGAGTAACAAATCCCAGTCTTGATCCACGCCAACCCAACAGACACCCTTGGAGATACCTGTAGAGCATCTTTATAGTCACCCAGTTACGTTGCGACGTTTGATACACACAAGGTATTCCTCCGGTGTCAGTGAGTTGCATGATCTCATGGTCATAGGAACAGATACTTGACATGCAGAAAACAATAGCAATAAACTGACACGATCATATGCTACGTTTATAGTTTGGGTCTTGTCCATCACATCATTATCCTAATGATGTGATCCCGTTATCAAATGACATCTCATGTCCATGGCTAGGAAACCTTCACCATCTTTTGATCAACGAGCTAGTTAACTAGAGGCTTACTAGGGACACAGTGTTGTCTATGTACCCACACATGTATTTGAGTTTCCAATCAATACAATTATAGCATGGATAATAAACGATTATCATGAACAAGGAAATATAATAATAACCAATTTATTATTGCCTCTAGGGCATATTTCCAACAGTCTCCCACTTGCACTAGAGTCAATAATCTAGTTCACATCACTGTGTGATTTACATTGTAATGAATCGAACACCCATGCAGTTCTGGTGTTGTTCATGATTAGCCCTTGGAAGAGGTTTAGTCATCGGATCTGCAACATTCAGATCCGTGTGTACTTTGCAAATATTTATGTCGTCCTCCTTGATGTAATCGCGGATGGAATTGAAACGTCGCTTTATGTGCCTGGTCCTCTTGTGAAATCTTGGTTCCTTGGCTAGAGCAATGGCACCAGTATTATCACAAAACAGAGTCATTGGGTTAAGCGCACTAGGCACTACTCCAAGATCTGTCATGAACTCCTTCATCCAGACACCTTCCTTCGCCGCCTCCGAGGCAGCGATGTACTCCGCTTCGCATGTAGAATCAGCTACCACGCTTTGCTTGGAACTGCACCAGCTAACCGCACCCCCGTTAAGAATAAATACGTATCCGGTTTGTGATTTAGAGTCATCCGGATCAGTGTCAAAGCTTGCATCGACGTAACCCTTTACGACGAGCTCTTGATCACCTCCATAAACGAGAAACATGTCCTTGGTCCTTTTCAGGTACTTCAGGATATTCTTGACCGCCGTCCAGTGTTCCATTCCTGGATCACTTTGAAACCTTCCGACCATACTTATGGCAAGGCTGACATCGGGTCTTGTGCACAGCATTGCATACATAATAGAGCCTATGGCTGAAGCATAGGGGATGACACTCATTTTTTCTCTATCTTCTGCAGTCACTGGGCATTGAGTCTTACTCAACTTCACACCTTGCAAAACAGGCAAGAACCCCTTCTTGGACTGATCCATTTTGAACTTCTTCAAAACTTTGTCAAGGTATGTGCTTTGTGAAAGTCCTATTAAGCGTCTCGATCTATCTCTATAGATCTTGATGCCTAATATGAAAGCAACTTCTCCTAGGTCCTTCATTGAAAAACTCTTGTTCAAATATTCCTTCACGCTTTCCAACATTTCTATATTGTTTCCAATCAGTAATATGTCATCCACATATAATATTAGAAACGCTATAGAGCTCCCACTCACTTTCTTGTAAATACAAGCTTCTCCGTAAACTTGTATAAACTCGAACGCTTTGATCACCTCATCAAAGCGAAGATTCCAACTCCGAGATGCTTGCACCAGTCCATAAATGGATCGCTGGAGTTTGCAAACTTTGTCAGCATTCTCTGGATCGACAAAACCTTCTGGTTGCATCATATACAACTCTTCCTTAAGGAAACCATTAAGGAACGCTGTTTTGACATCCATCTGCCAAATTTCATAATCGAAAAAGGCAGCTATTGCTAACATGATTCTGACGGACTTAAGCATCGCTACGGGTGAGAAGGTCTCATCGTAGTCAACTCCTTGAACTTGTGAAAAACCCTTTGCCGCAAGTCGAGCTTTATAGACGGTGACATTACCGTCCGCGTCCGTCTTCCTTTTAAAGATCCATTTGTTCTGAATGGCCTTACGCCCTTCAGGTAATACTTCCAAAGTCCACACTTTGTTTTCATACATGGATCCCATCTCGGATTTCATGGCCTCTAACCACTTCTCGGAATCTGGGCCCATCATCGCTTCTCCATAGCTCGTAGGTTCATCATTGTCCAACAACATGACTTCTAAGACAGGGTTGTCGTACCACTCAAGAGCAGTACGCGTCCTTGTCGACCTACGAGGTTTGATAGCAACTTGATCCAAAGCTTCATGATCATCATCATTAACTTCCTCTTCAGCTGATGTAGGTTCTACAGAAACATCTTTCTGTGCTGCGCTACTCTCAGGTTGAAGTAAAGGTTCAACAACCTCATCAAGTTCTATCTTCCTCCCACTCAATTCTTTCGAGAGAAACTCTTTCTCAAGAAATGTTCCGTTTTTAGCGACAAACACTTTGCCTTCGGATCTGAGGTAGAAGGTATACCCAACTGTCTCTTTTGGGTATCCTATAAAGACGCATTTCTCCGCTTTGGGTTCCAGCTTTTCAGGCTGAAGCTTTTTGACATAAGCATCACATCCCCAAACTTTAAGAAACGACAGCTTTGGCTTCTTGCCAAACCAAAGTTCATATGGCGTCGTCTCAACGGATTTCGATGGTGCCCTATTTAAAGTGAATGCAGCTGTCTCTAATGCATAACCCCAAAACGATAGTGGCAAATCGGCAAGAGACATCATAGATCGCACCATATCCAATAAGGTTCGATTACGACGTTCGGACACACCATTACGTTGTGGTGTTCCAGGCGGTGTTAATTGTGAAACAATTCCACACTATCTTAAGTGACTGCCAAAGTCATAACTCAGATATTCTCCTCCTCGATCAGATCGTAGGAATTTAATCTTCTTGTTACGATGATTCTCAACTTCACTCTGAAATTGTTTGAACTTTTCAAATGTTTCAGACTTGTGTTTCATTAAGTAAATATACCCATATCTACTGAAGTCATCAGTGAAGGTGAGAAAGTAACGATAACCACCGCGCGCCTCAATGCTCATTGGACCGCACACATCAGTATGTATGATTTCCAATAAGTCACTTGCCCGTTCCATTGTTCCAGAGAACGGCGTTTTAGTCATCTTGCCCATGAGGCATGGCTCACATGTGTCAAGTGATTCAAAATCAAGTGACTCCAAAAGTCCATCAGCATGGAGCTTCCTCATGCGTTTTACGCCAATATGACCTAAACGGCAGTGCCACAAGAAAGTGGTATTATCATTATCAATTCTACATCTTTTGGCATCAATGTTATGAACATGTGTATCATTACTATCGAGATTCAATAAGAATAAACCCCTCACATCGGGTGCATGACCATAAAAGATATTACTCATATAAATAGAACAACCATTATTCTCTGATTTAAATGAGTAACCGTCTCGCAATAAACAAGATCCAGATATAATGTTCATGCTTAACGCAGGCACTAAATAACAATTATTCAGGTTCATCACTAATCCCGATGGTAATCAAAGAGCGAGCGTGCCGACGGCGATCACATCAACCTTGGAACCATTTCCCACGCGCATCGTCACTTCGTCCTTTGCCAGCCTCCGTCTATTCCGCAGTTCCTGTTTTGAGTTGCAAATGTGAGCAACCGCACCGGTATCAAATACCCAGGCACTACAACGAGAGTTGGTAAGGTACACATCAATAACATGTATATCATATATACCTTGTTTGTTGTTGGCCGCCTTCTTGTCAGCCAAATACTTGGGGCAATTCCGCTTCCAGTGTCCAGTTCCCTTGCAATGAAAGCACACAGTTTCTGGTTTGGGTCCAGCCTTGGGTTTCTTCACGGGAGGAGCAACTGCTTTGCTACTCTTGGAGTTACCCTTCTTACCCTTGCCATATTTCTTGAAACTAGTGGTTTTATTGACCATCAACACTTGATGCTCCTTCTGAATTTCAGACTCAGCGGCTTTCAGCATCGCAAACAGCTCGGCGACTGACTTGTTCATCCCGTGCATGTTATAGTTCAACACGAAGCTCTTGTAGCTTGGTGGCAATGATTGAAGAACTCTGTCAGTGATAGCCTCTGGCGGAAGGGGCATCCCCAATTCAGCCAGACGGGTGGAGTACCCAGACATTCTGAGTACGTGATCACTGATAGACCCGATCTCCTCCATCTTGCAAGCATAGAACTTATCGGAGATCTCATATCTCTCGATCCGGGCATTCTTCTGAAACATAAACTTCAACTCCTGGAACATCTCATATGCTCCATGACGTTCAAAACGTCTTTGAAGTCCCGGTTCTAAACCATACAATATTGCACATTGAACTATTGAGTAATCTTCAGAACGAGCCTGCCAGGCGTTCACAACGTCTAGAGACTCAACTGGAGCGGGTGGATCACCAAGCGGTGCATCAAGGACATAAGCCTTCTGGGAAGCCGTAAGGATAATCCTTATATTACGGGCCCAGTCCACAAAGTTACTTCCATCATCTTTCAATTTAGCTTTCTCTAGGAACGCATTAAAATTTAGGGGTGCTACTGCGCGAGCCATGATCTACAACATAAATATTGCAAAGACAACTTAGACTATTGTTCTAGATAATGAGTTTAGTTAATCATATTACTTAAAAAACTCCCACTCAAATTGACATCCCTCCGGTCATTCGAGTGTAACATGATCCAAAATCACCAACTCAAGTCCGATCATCACGTGAGTTGAGGTGGTTTCAATGGTGAACATCTTCATGTTGATCATATCTACTATATGACTCATGTTCGACCTTTAGGTCTCTTGTGTTCCGAGGCCATGTCTGTACATGCTAGGCTCGTCAAGTTTAACCCGAGTGTTCCGCATGTGCAACACTGGCTTGCACCCGTTGTATGTGAACGTAGAGTCTATCACACCCGATCATCACGTGGTGTCTCGAAACGACGAACTTTCGCAACGGTGCACACTCGGGGAGAACACAATTTATCTTGAAATTTAAGTGAGGGATCACCTGATAATGCTACCGTCGTCCTAAGCAAAATAAGATGCATAAAAGGATTAACATCACATGCAAATCATAAGTGACATGATATGGCCATGAACTTGTGCTTTTGATCTCCATCTCCAAAGCACCGGCATGATCTCCATCGTCACCGGCATGACACCATGATCTCCATCATCTTGATCTCCATCAACGTGTCGCCATGAGGTTGTCGCGCCGACTGTTGCTTCCACGACTATTGCTAACTCATAGTGATAAAGTAAAGCAAAACGGCGAAAATAATTAAAGACAACTCTATGGCTCCTGCCAGTTGCCGTACTCATCGACATGCAAGTCGTGATATTCTATACAACACATGATCATCTCATACATCACATATATCTCATCATGTAATTGGCCATATCACATCACAACATACCCTGCAAAAACAAGTTAGACATCCTCTAATTGTTGTTGCAAGTTTTACGTGGCTGCTACGGGTTTGCAAGAACCGTTCTTACCTACGCAAAACCACAACGTGGTGTAGTGATTGCTTTTTGATCTTCTAAAAGAACCCTCTTCATTGAAATCGATTCAACTAAAGTGAGAGAGACAGACACCCGCTAGCCATCTTTATGCAACGAAGTTACATGTCAGTTGAAGGAACCGGTCTCTCGTAAGCGTACGAGTAATGTTGGTCCGGGCCGCTTCATCTCACAATACAGCCGAATCAAGTATCAACTAGTAACGGCAAGCAATATGTATACACCCACGCCCACAACTCGTTTGTGTTCTACTCGAGATCTCATCTACGCATAGACCTAGCTCAGATGCCACTGTTGGGAAACGTTGCATGGGAAACAAAATTTTTCCTACGCACACGCAAGATCTATCCATGGTGATGAGCATCTACGAGAGGGGGAGTGAATCTACATACCCTTGTAGATCGCTAAGCGGAAGCGTTAAGAAACGCGGTTGATGTAGTCGAACGTCTCCGCGATCCAAATCGCAAGTCGTCCCTCGATCCGATCACGAACTAGCGCCAAACGGACGGCACCTCCGCGTTCAACACACGTAAGGCTTGATGACGCCTTCACCTCCTCGATCCAGCGAGCGATGGTGAAGTAGTAGATGAGTTCCGGCAGCACGACGGCGTGGTGATGGTGGTGAGGAACAATCTCTGCAGGGCTTCGCCAAGCACTACGGAGATTATGACGAGAGAACTAGAGGGTTAGGGTTGCCGACACACGGCTTGGGAAATCTTAATGTATCCCGTGTGCTAGCCCTGCCCCTATATTTATATGTTGAGCCTTGGGGTCTAAACTTGGAGTAAAAGCCTCCTCCAGGTCGGTTTTGCCCGCACAAGGTCGGTTTGGCCCGCAGGGAAAGAGTCCAACTCGGATCCCTGCAGTACCGCGCACAAGCGGTAGTATCGCTCACGAGCGGTAGTACCGCTTGAGCGGTAGTACCGCTCACGAGCGGTAGTACCGCTTGAGCGGTAGTACCGCTTCATACAAGCGGTAGTACCGCTTACGCGGTAGTACTGCCTTACCAGCGGTAGTACCGCTTAAGGCAGCAGCAAAACTTCCTTTTGCACTTTCCAATACCTCGTGGGCTTTACCCCTTTGGCCCATATAAAGTGTTGCTGCACCCGAACACTTCGGTAAACACCCGGAACCCCTTCCGGTGAATTCCGGAACCCTTCCGGAGATCAAAACACTATTATCACATATATCAATCTTTACCTCCGGACTCTTCCGGAGACCCTCGTCATGTACGGGATCTTATCCGGGACTCCGAACAACCTTCGGTCACCAACACAATAACTCAACTATACTAACCGTCACCAAACGTTAAGTGTGTAGACCCTGCGGGTTCGAGAACTATGTAGACATGACCGAGACACCTCTACGATCAATAACCAATAGCGGGACCTGGATGCCCATATTGGCTCCTACATATTCTACGAAGATCTTTATCGGTCGAACCTCTATGTCAAGGATTCAGTTAATCCCGTATGTTGTTCCCTTTGTTCTTCTGTATGTTACTTGCCCGAGATTCGATCGTCGGTATCTCTATACCTAGTTCAATCCTGTTACCGGCAAGTCTCTTTACTCGTTCCGTAATACAAGATCTCGTGGCTAACACTTTAGTCACATTGCTTGCAAGGCTCATTGTGATGTTGTATTACCGAGTGGGCCCTGAGATACCTCTCCGTCATACGGAGTAACAAATCCCAGTCTTGATCCATGCCAACCCAACAGACACCCTCGGAGATACCTGTAGAGCATCTTTATAGTCACCCAGTTACGTTGCGATGTTTGATACACACAAGGTATTCCTCCGGTGTCAGTGAGTTGCATGATCTCATGGTCATAGGAACAGATACTTGACATGCAGAAAACAATAGCAATAAACTGACACGATCATATGCTACGTTTATAGTTTGGGTCTTGTCCATCACATCATTCTCCTAATGATGTGATCCCGTTATCAAATGACATCTCATGTCCATGGCTAGGAAACCTTCACCATCTTTTGATCAACGAGCTAGTTTAACTAGAGGCTTACTAGGGACACAGTGTTGTCTATGTACCCACACATGTATTTAAGTTTCCAATTAATACAATTATAGCATGGATAATAAACGATTATCATGAACAAGGAAATATAATAATAACCAATTTATTATTGCCTCTAGGGCATATTTCCAACAACTAAAATATCAAGTGATTTTTTGCAAAAAGCAAAACATTTTTTGGACTCACTTAAACAAGAATGGGGTTTGATTAACCAAAAGATCAGGGAGTTTTCTGCAAAAAAGCTAACCATTTTTTCTCACTCAAAGTAGGACGAGTTGATTTGCAAGGGACAGGCAGAAACACTTCTCCCTTTATTAATAGACGCGCATGCGCACACACACACACATGCAACCACTACCGCCGTCGGCTACTCTCGCTTTCGGGTGCCTTGGTGCACTGGCGAGGTGGAGGAAACCCCAACCCAGTATGATTGGTCTTGGAGTTTGAGCCATTATAGCATTGGCTAGGGTTTAGTCTAGGTGTCTAGTTGGCTATGCAGAGGTGATGGAGTCATCGACAACATGGAATAAGTTCTCCCATCCCATCTACGTTTCGGTGATGCTGATTGGCCTCGATGAGAATGTGTGGATCTTAGGTCAGGGCTAGAACAGTGCCCTGCTTTTGTCTATTTCATTTAGGTGGTTTTGACGACATTGTTCAGCGGAGTGGAGAGTGACTATTCGTGTTTTGGTCATCTGGCTTCTCTGTTCGGCAAAGCATAATCAACTTTGGCTTCGTCGGGAAGTTAGTGAGTTTAGGCCTCCCCAGCTTTGTCTGAAATTATCAGGGATGATTGGCCAGCCCTCCTTAATGCTTTCTTCTTCGGGACGACGATCTGATCTTTAATTTGTTGCTGCCGACTGTTGGCTTTGACCGGTGAGTTCTCGGTTGTTTCCCCAAGAACGTTATCCTGGATCCGAGTGTCTTTCGAAGATCCAGAGGTGACATCGAGCTTTTCTCACGCGCCGAGTGCAAAAGGAAGACATTATTGATATACCCAATAACTAGTGTGTTATTGCCTACTATTTGTAAGGATGGTCTGGTTGGACGATTTTATTATATTATCTTGGCCTTTGAAGCAGGAGAAACTCGAGTTGAGTAAGGGCGTAAGGCTTGCCAACGCTTTGCAAAACTAGGAGGCTGTTCGGAATCCCTTCGCTCTGTGACTCCGCTGCGGAGCGGAGCGGCACGGAGTTATATTTCGGCGAGCGGTTAAGATGCTGCTCCGCGCGCTCCGCTCCGTAGCGACTGAGCAGAGGGTTACCGAACACAACCTAAATACTAATAACACACTGTTTATTTCTGTACTTCTTTGCAAAGAAGAAAAGGAAAAACAATATAGGGTTGCAAACCAAATAGTAAAACTTTTGCAGCCGTTTGGAATTCAGGAAAAGAAGAAAAACATGAGAACTTGAGAAGTAGTTGTTAGAATACGTAATGGGCCTGGACTGGCGGTATAGCCCGTTAGTCTTAGGGTTAATTAGAGATAAGGGTCGCTTGCTTAGGGGTCAAGTAAGCCTTGCTTGGGAGTCAAGTAAACCTCTCTATATAAGGAGAGGAGATGTATCAATCTAATCAAGCAAGAATTAAGAAGGAAATCCCTTCCCTCTTGCCCGACCGTGGGCAAAAAGGCCCCCGGCCGGCCTTCTCGCGCCCTCCTTCTAGCAGTCCCATAACAATCTGGTATCAGACTTCCCGGGTTTGATCATGTCCAGCCCTCTACCGAGTTCTTCCCACCCGCCGCCGCCGCACACCCACCCGTCGCCGCCAGTGTCTTCGTCGGCGCTGCTAACCCACACAGCAGGCGCGCCGGCATTGGGCGCGCTGGCATCCTCAGGGGATATTGCACCCTCTGCCCCGGCGCCGTCCGCCCTCGTCCTCACCCCGGAGCAGATGACAGCCGCAATCCTGGAATTACGGCAGGCCGTGGCGGGCATCAGGGCCTTCCTCGTCGGGCCCTATGCGCCCTAGCCGCATCCCCAGCTGCCACCTCCTCCGCCGCCACACCAACAGCAGCTACCCCAGCCGCCGCCGCCCTCGGCCGCGACCACGGCGCCGGTCACCACGTACCAGTATGGGATGCCCTACGACGGGACTGCGACGACGTCGTTCCCAGCAGCGCCGCCGCCGTCCCAGGGCGTTCCCATCCAGTAGATCAAGTTCCCGCCGTCGCCGTCACCGCTTCCGTCTTGGATCGCTACCCGCCAGGTGTCGGCAGCGGTGAGGCTGTAGGCTGCTGCGCGCGGCCTCCTAGCGCGTCGGCGTGTGCGGGAGATGCGTGATCTGCAGCTGCAGCTCCTCCAAGTTGCGCTTCGCTGCGCAAAGGACCTCGATCTCGTCCGCTGCGTCGGGGATCTTGGGCATGCGGTTTCCCCCACGGGTGGCGGGCATGTTGTTTTCCCCGCGGGCAGCGACCTCAACGTCTGCAACATCGACAGCTGTCCGGCGGGGAGAAGGCATGGTGTCACCGACAGGAGCGCACCGCATAGCACCACTGCATTCCGCCGCCGGCCGCCGCGAGGGCGCCTCTGCTGGTCGCTCTTGCGACCACTTCCAGGTGGCAATACACATGCACTCCTTTTGTCCCGATGGTGTCCATGGGATCCAGGTGGCTGTACACGTGCACGTCCGACGTGCGGATGGTGTCCACTTTATGTTCAGGGGTCAAAAAATAAAGCGTCCCAGTCCATTTCAGGTTGAGAGTAATACAACAAGCCGAGATGTAAAAGGCTTGTTTTTAGGTGTTAGGTTTGTGTTGCATCAAGTCATGGTTATACGTTGGTTAGGTTGCAGCTCGAGGACGAGCTGCATGTCCAGGTGGGGTGTAGTGTCAGAATACGTAATGGGCCTGGACTGGCGGTATAGCCCGTTAGTCTTAGGGTTAATTAGAGATAAGGGTCGCTTGCTTAGGGGTCAAGTAAGCCTTGCTTCGGAGTCAAGTAAACCTCTCTATATAAGGAGAGGAGATGTATCAATCTAATCAAGCAAGAATTAAGAGGAAATCCCTTCCCTCTTGCCCGGCCGTAGGCAAAAGGCCCCCGGCCGGCCTTCTCGCTCCCTCGCAGCCCTCAACCCTAGCAGCAGCCATAACAGTAGTACTAGCGGTAGAAGCGTACATCTCAATTTCTCACCTCAGCCCAAAACTTTCCCCTTTGCCCAAACCCTCATCTCGCACCTTCTTCCACTGCCGCCGGCCTCGGAGGCAACGCCACCTCTCCCATCGCCGCCGGCCTCGGGGGCAACGCCACCTCTCCCACCGCCGCAGGCCTTGATCGAGAGTTCCAACCCGCCCCCTCCACCCCCCCTCCCACAATGGAAGCTTCGCAGAGTTCAATCGCGAGGGTGCCGGCGAGGTGCACAGCAGAGACGCAGACGTCGCGGGCCACGGTTGCGTTCAAGATCGCTGGCTACAGCCTGCACAAGGGCCTCGGTAGAGGCAAATACCTCCGTTCTCCGTCATTCTCCGTCGGCGGCTACGAATGGTGCCTCCGCTACTACCCCGACGGAAGCCGAGACGAGTCGAGCCAAGGTTACGTCTCCGTCTTCCTCAAGCTCTTAACCAAGAACGCCGAGGTGAGGGCGCGCCACAACTGGATGCTTGTGGATCCGGTTAGCGGGCGGTCGATTATGGTGCTCTCCTCCGAAGATCCACACGTGTTCGACCACGAAAGGCCATCCTGGGGCTTGCGGAGGTTCATGAAGACCACTGCTGAAGAAGAGTCGGCGAACCTGCGGAACGATTGTCTCGTGATTGAGTGCGAGGTCACTGTTATCAAGGAAACATTTGACGTCCATGTGCCACCCTCTGACCTTTCGGATAATCTTGCCACGTTGCTAGAGGGGAAGAAGGGAGCAGACGTGACATTTAAGGTTCAGGGGGAGGTTTTTTCTGCTCATAAGATTTTGCTTGCGATGCGATCGCCGGTCTTTGAAGCAGAGTTCTATGGGCCGCTGGGGAACAATGGGGCGCAGAGCGGGCATGCTTCATTGGCAGACAAAAATTGGCTAGCCAGCATTTGGCATTTCCAACAAGTGACAGCTCTAAAACTTGCTAAAATTTTGCTAGTTTTAAGAGGTTGGCTTGGTGCCAACCAATTGCTAGACAAAAAATTGGTTTGCTTACCTATTGGCAAGCCAAATTTTGGCAGCAATCCAAGCAGCCTTGACATAACAATTGATGACATGCAGCCTGCTGTTTTCAGGGCATTTCTTCACTTCATCTACACAGATTCAATGCCTTCCATGAGAGATCTTGAGGATGATGACAAAATAGAAATGGTTAAGCACTTACTTGTGGCTGCAGATAAGTATGGGATGGAAAGGATGAAGAGGATATGTGAAGACATGCTATGCATGAGTCTTGATGTTGAGACTGTGGCTGCCATATTAGCTCTAGCTGACCAGCATCATTGCAGCAACCTCAAAGATGTGTGCATTGAATTTATGCTCTCTTCCAATAGAATGAATGATGTGATGGCAAGCCAAGGGTATGTACACCTCAAAAGATATTGTCCTGATGTCATTGTAGATGTGTTTGAGAGAGCAGCTAGGTCCTGCAAAATTTAGTACGCCAACCTGGTATAAGCTGCTGCTTATCCTTCAGTTCCGATCGATCTTTAGAGGCGGATGCTTATGTTGGGTTGGAGAAGGAAATTAAGTCTTGCTAAATTTAGCACGCTCATCTTCTATCTATTTATTTTTTGGCACATATAGCCACCTCAGATGAGGTTGCCATGTCTTTCATTTTCCAGAGATCTTTTGGAGGAACCGAGTTGGTACTATAAAATGTATGTCTCCGTTGTATTGGTTGGCCTGTCCGCTATAAGTATATATGAATATATGGTAGCTCACCTACTTGCCCTTTTTATCTGCTTACTTTAATTTCTGGCTTACTTTGAGTTCTTGGACATCACTTTTGAGATAAATCTGTTTTACCTATATGGAGAACTTACATTTGGATGCCAACTGTTAGATTTTAATTAGAGACATTTACAAATGATTTCTTGACATGAACCTTGGTAGCACAGAAGCTTGTCTTCGATTCAGAAAATCAGTTAGAAAATGAACTGAACGAAATTACTTTGAGATCAGAGAACAGGCGATTGTAGATTTAAGTTTCAGTTAGTAGCAGTTCTATTATACTAGCATACATTCAGTGAAGTCTCTGTGTATGTTCGTTCTACACAAGTACAATCCTGTAACAAATAGGTAACTACTTAAGCCTCTGTACTTGTATTTGTACATAATTGAGGGAGGGATTAAGTGTACAGAAACTGTGAGAGGGATTGAGAGGAATCTAGAGGTTTAATCCCTACAGGGAATAGGTGAGGGAGTGAGTATCACCGTACTCCGGGGTGGATCGAATCCCCTAGGGTATTTCGCCCTACCGCCCGAACCTGGAGTTCCCCTGGCAAGGCGATAATGGCAACGGTTCGTGGATCTCGCTCTGCCGACAGAATCTAGCAGCTAACGAGAAAAGAAGTGAGGTAATATGTTCGTGATAGCTTCATATGGGTGATTTCGGTTGAGTTTGTACGCATTTTTGTTTTGTATCTGTTGTTTCTAGGCCCCCCAAAAAAAGCCCACTGCTTGACCATATTTAGCTAGGAATATTCAGTTCCAAATGTGGTTGATCTCTACATCTTTTTGTGTGCCTTTCTTCTATGCAGTGGGCATTGCAAAATTTGATGCACTGATACTATTTTATTTGAAACGAAACCCTTCATGTTTTTATGTGATCCACGCAGTAGTAGTTTGGTTTCTTCAGTTCAATAAACCTCTCTGTGTCATGAAGGGGTATGCTAGTTTCTGTCATATCGCCACTTCACTTTTCTAAATTGTTTGGTTCAACATAGGTGCCTCTTGGGTGTTCCGTGGACACCAAATACTTCTGCATATCCAGCTAAAATCATTGTTGACAACTCTACAGTTTGTTTCTCTGGATTGATTGCAAACATGTCACTCAATTTCCTCTCTCACTTGTTTCCTTTTACATTTTGGAAGTTTCTTGGTTCAAAGTACAATATGATTGTAGTGCTCTGGATCTATCAGTGGTATGACTGTGTGTTCTATTAAGATACAGAGATTGTTGCTTTGTAGGATTGGAAAGAGGAGTTTTTCCTATGGTTGACTTTGCGTGCGATTTCAGAGGAAATTTCCATTCCTTTGTTTCTGTGACAACTATACCATGCTCCTAATCTTTTAGGAAACTCCTGTGTTCTTTCTTGTGCTGCAACAGAACACCTCCTATTACAGATCCATTCACGTGTTTCTGAATTCTCTAAAATTCATTATGGCATGACATCCAGATCCTATATTTTTATAGTTCTGAATTTTAGAATTATATGCGAATCAAAGAGCCCTTTAATTAACGGGGAACAATTATTTTGCCTCTGTCCAAACTCTTTTTTCTACCAGTGCTGCCCAAACTCTGAGCTTGTATGCAGTCTGGTTTAAAGTTCTATAAGATTATAGTGCTGGCTAGGAGGCTATTGGGATCTATCAGTGCCACAATTGTGTGCTAGACTCTTCACCAAGGAAGCGAGAATGGTTTTCTTTCTTTGCTTAGCCCATTGTAGATTCTCTTTTCAAAGATGTTAATTTCTTGATAATTTTGACTGTCTATATGCGATGCTGAATGTTTAAACATTGGGTTTTTGGCTTTCACTTTTGAGACAATCTGGCTTATGTGAAGAACGATAGAATTTTGAGTTCTTGGCTTTCACTTTTGAGACAATCCGTTTAACCTGTATGAAAATTTTATATTTGAATGCTAACTGCTATATTTTAAATTAGAGACAGTTGCAAATGGTCAACAAAGATGGAATTAACAACCAGATTTATGTTCCGCTTTGAAAGGCACTGTACATGAATCTGCACAGATAAATTCTTTTATGCACCTAGTTCATGTTCATGAATTTTGATCACACAGGATGTTATGGGAAGAGAATTGTTGGGTGAATCTTTTTCTGAATTTAATATAGCGAGTGGATCAGATTGAAACAACAACTTGCATTTCCCATGAAACAGGCAGTGAAAGATGCTAATGTCAGTGATGCAGCCTTCTGAGGCAAGTCACGGTTGCATGTCTGATTTGTTTATCTGAGGTAGGATGTTGGCCTAAAAGTATACTATTTGAAGGTAACGATGTGCCTCATTATGTTTCGGTAATTTGATGGCAAGTATAGAAAAAAATTGATGCAAATGGGGAAAGTTTCTTCGCAGGTGCAAAAAGTATTGATATTACCTTAATTTAACTTGATAAATTTTGTTTGCTTAACTTCTGGTTCTCAGTTTTCCTCTTCTTCCCCTTCAGTTTTATTCTTTTATCGTCGTTGTTACTCTGTGCTCCATTATTTCCGTTCCTCTTTCCGGTGAATGCACTTATATAGGACTGCAAACTTAGGCCTTTTGGTTCAAAGGAATTAATATGAATATTGAAATATTTCTGTTGAGGTTATTTGGTTTCTAGGACTGGAAACTATATAAAAATTTCCCCTATGGTCAACTTTGCATGCAATTCTAGAGGAATATTTTCAAACCTTGTTTTATGTCACAATTAGACCATGCACCAAATTCTTAAGGAATTTTTTTGTGTTTTCCCATGGTGTAACAAAACAAATTCTATTACAGATTCACCTATTTTCAATTCCTCTAGAATTCAGTGTAGCATGACACCCCAACACTTTATTTTCTTATTCCCGAGTTTTTACGATTATGCGAACCAAAGAGCCTGTTAAGTGGAATGATTGTTTTGCCTGTGTCCAAACTCTTACTAACATAGAAGCTCCTCTCAGTTTGAACCACCGCCTTCCTCTATCAGGAACAACGAGGAGAGGAAATACACGAGTATAAGAGTATTTATAACCGAAAGGGCTAATATATACAAACAAATACTTCCTCCATTCACAAATAAGATGTTCTAACCTTTTTTTTTTTTGAATCAGATGTATATAGAGACGTTTTAGTAGTGTGTTTGTTCATCCATTTCAATTCATATGTAGTCCATATTGAAATATCCAAAACATCTTTTATTTATAAACTAAGGAAGTATAATGTATGGGTGTATGAAGATCAATTCGTGGAGACATAAATATCTTTTAGGTATGATAGAGTTTATGGAGAAAACCTACAAGAACTCAATAGAATACAAATATGTCTGTGGAGGTAGTAGCTCTTAACATGTCCGCCTTAAAGCAAATATCTCACTCGGTTCTACCACATGACTTAGGTGAGATAAATATGTTGAGGTGGTCAGTCTTTTTTTCGAGAATACGCATGATCGTGCGTATTATATATTAATAGGAGAGAGAGGGCAAAGAGATCCCATCCACCGTTTTACAACACCACTAATGGACCTTGTGTTACCTCAATCGGTTTCTATGTATCCGTCGATTGATTCTACACATTTTAGCCCATCCAAATGAAACAACTAGTAACGCATAACATATTATTATCGGTTTAACACTAGTTCCTTTTCCATAAATTCGGAAAACCTAAACCGACGAAGCCATGTGATATGAAAACCAATAGCGTTGAACAAGGAGTCCATGCATGCGTAAAGGTAGGTCTTTTCTTCCCTTCCCTTCCCTTCCCTCTAGCAAATAATGAGGCAGTCTCCCAGCTCTCCCATCCATGGTGATGACTACGAGGTGGAGTCTTGGAGAAACCTTTAGGTGACTCCTATGCTAGCACCTCTTGTCCATATCCACGGCGATGTGCTACTTTGGCCGCCATCGCTTCCCCATCCATGTCCCATTTTTCTTTCTTTGGGAGCTTGGTTCTGGTGCCTGCGAGTGGTGCTAGATGATGGAGTCGGTTGGTTGGTTTCGGATCTGGAGATTGTTGACGGGTGATCATCGAGATCCACTAGTAGAAAACGGCACATTTGTCCCGTTCCAGAGGCCCATTAGCCCCGGTTCTGGAACCGGGACTAAAGGGTCGGGACTAAAGCCCAAATCCTTTAGTCCCGGTTCGCTTACAAACCGGGACAGAAGGGGCTCCACGTGGCTGCTGCGGGGAGCCCAGGCAGGAGGACCTTTAGTCCCGGTTGGTAACACCAACCGGGACCAAAAGGCTCCACGTGGCCGCTGCGGGGAGCCCAGGCAGGAGGACCTTTAGTTCCGGTTGGTAACACCAACCGGGACCAAAAGGCATCCACGCGTCAGCATCTGGCAGGAGCTGGGGTTTTTGTTTTTTTTTGAAAGGGGGGGGGTTAGGGATTTTTGTAGGGTTAATTTAGGGGTTTCATATTGTGTTAGCTAGCTAATAGAGAGAAGTGTCCTCTCTTTCTCCGTGCTTGGTCGACGCTAGCTACTATAGAGAGAACTCGACACGCTAGCTAGTAAGCAAATGAAGGAACCATTAAGTACACAAGATCGTCATGAACATATACAGAGAGAAGTGATCGACCTCTCTTTCTCCGAGAGATTGGTCGAACAACAAGTTTTCGTATATCTATCCGACGCTACTAGCTACATATATACAATATAAGATCTCTTACAATCCCTAACATCTAATGTCAAATTCCAGATGGTATTCTCCGGCTTTATTTATGACGTGGTCAAGAAAGAATCCCGCCAATTCCTCTTGAATTGCTCGTATGCGATCATGTGGTAGGAGTTCATCCCACATCTGCCACATCTAATTTGAAGAAGGGGGTCAATACATATATATGAATGAAACTCAACACAAATCATGGTAATAAAATAAAATTGTGAATATTATTGCTTACGCACTTGAAATTGTTTTTCAGAGTAGCCCGGCTTAGGGGTCGTCGCGTTGTAGATGAACTCGCAAACGTAGTATCCACAAAAATCATTCCCGGTTTCCTGCCACAAGCACTTTACGAGAAATAGAGTTCAATCAAACTGATAATCAAGCATGATAAATGGTATTGATGAAACTAGAATCAATGGGAGATGCGCGGAACTAGCTAGTAGTACTTACTTTCGGGTGTGTAAATCGCAGCTCCCTCGGCAGTGCCGGAACAATTGCGGTGAACTCTTTCCAAACCCTGCCAGACAAAGAAAATAATTACTTGATATCAGGAAATGAACAAAGTTGTCGATATGATGCGATAATGATCGATTGAACTTACTTCTGGAGCATTTCAGTCATGTCCGCATATTCCTGGGGATCTTTTCGTTTCGAGTCTAAGACGATTACTACTCCCCGCTCAAGCTTAATCTCTAGCAGAATAAAGTGGAACCTGCGCACGCATGCATAACTCATCAATTACATTACTATAACCTCGAGTAATAAGGGAAACCGAATATGCACAAGACACTAACACTCACTTGAAGTTGTAAGGAAAGAGTATTGTCTCTTTGTTTTGATTTTTAAGCAACGATTGTAGCAAGTTGTCCTCGGTTTGTGTGACATTGTTTTTAACCGTAAACTCATGTATGATATTTGGGTTAATGAACCCAATGTCATAGATTTGTGCTTTTCTCCATTCGACGATCTTCAATCTGCATAATATAGTGAGGATAATTATATATACATGCAATGACAGAACTGAGCTATATATAGAGACTTAATTACAGAAGTAGTACTTACAGACAGTAGCAAGTCAAGATTGTTTTGTCGAGGGCCTTTTGATTGTATAACTGGAATAACTCGTCAAATTCAACAGACAACTGATCCATTCCAACGAGGTCGTGCTCCTCTTTAATTCTCAGCGTCAAAGTATCCCTCCCAGACTCGCTGCAGGTTTTCATGTACCATTCATGGAATTTTCGCATCATCGTTGTTAGAGGAGGATGATCAGGTTTGACGAGAGGCTGCCCGTACCGGTAACTGAATTCGTCCACCTCCAACGGCTCAAACTGTACATCATCACTCAGGTAATCACCAGGATTGGTACCGGGCACCATCCCCGGATGATTAGCGACGATATGGCTAGACACCTTGAGCGGGGGGCACGATTGGTTCGCCTGTTCGCCGAGCTGGGGAATTTTTTTCCCACTTCTTCGTTTTACTAACCTTGCATCACTGGAAGTACTTCCCGACTGCCGCGCATCTTGATATGTCTTTTTAATACAGCGGACAAAGTTGGAATCCGGCGGAGGCGGTGGTGGTCGCTTCAGGGCATCGATAGTGCGCTTCACTTTCATCGGATCTAGCTTCTCCTTCGGAGGTGGAGTTTTCTTTGCAAAATGGTCCCTCACTTGGGCACGACATATCTCCTCGTTTTCAGACTCGGTCCTCTCATATGGTAACTTTTCCAGAGGCTTGAGAGATGGACCCTATCTGAATTGCCTCCCGCCTCTGCTTGTACTGCTAGCCGCCGGACCGGCGGCGTCTCTCTTCCGTCGTTGCTTACGAGGCGGAGAAGGAGGCGGAGTGCTCCGACGCGCCGGAGGAGCCGGAGCGGCGGCGTCTGTCTTCCGCCGTTGCCGACGAGGCGGAGGAGGAGGCGGACTGCTCCGACGCGCCGGAGTAGGCGAAGGAGGAGGCGGAGTGCCCTCACGCGTCGGAGGAGCCGAAGAAGGAGGCGGGGTGCCCTGATCACTCGTCGGAGGAGGAGGAGGAGGAGGCGGAGTGCCCTGACTCGCCGGAGGAGGAGGAGGAGGCGGAGGCGTCCAGTTTGGAAGCTTGATGTACTCCTTCTGCCATAGACATGTACTCCTCAGAGCACGAACCAGTTGATTCTCCCCTTCACCTGTAGAGTGGTCAAGCTCGAGCTCCTCAAATCCCTCCATTACTTCATCCACCATCACAACAGCATAGCCATGTGGAATCGGAAGGCAGTGAAAAGTTCCGTTGGGTTGAGGAGGTGCAACAGAGCCGACAGCCGCCTTGAAAGTGAGGTTCCGGCATTTCGTCATAAGCTCGCAATGTTGAGCCTCCGTGATAGTATCCACGGGGTAGATAGGAGCCGTGAAGTCAGGCTGAACGGGCTCCGTGGAAGCCACGCTGCTTCTCCGCTGAGATGGCGGGGTAGCTTCTGGGGTAGCTTCGTGCCGCTGAGATGGTTGGCCGGCAGCTCACTGGCTCTCAAGTTCCTCTAGCTTTTGTAGTCTTGCATTGATCTTCTGCATGTCGCTCATCTCCGCTTTCCTCTTTCTCTCCCGGCTTCTGTAACCGCCTGTGTCGGGAAACCCAACCTTCCACGGAACGGAGCCTGGTGTGCCTCGTGTTCGTCCAGGGTGCTCAGCATTCCCCAGGGCCTCAGTCAGCTCATCCTTCTCTCTGTCGGGAATGAACATCCCTTCCTGCGCTGCGGTGATATACTTCTGAAGCTTCGTGACGGGTATTGCAAGTTGCTCGTCCGTCCAACGGCACTTCCCTGTTTCAGGGTCCAAAGTTCCCCCAACCCCGAAGAACCAAGTCCTTGAACGGTCTGGCCAGTTCAATGTCTGTGGTACGACCCCTTTAGCAATCAGGTCATTCTCAGCTTTGTCCCACAACGGCCGGGCTTTGAGGTAGCCACCTGACCCCGTGTGATGGTGATACTGCTTCTTTGCAGCATTGTTCTTGTTTGTCTCTGACATTTTCTTACTCTTGTCCGACGTCTTGTAGGCCACAAATGCGGGCCAGTGATCTCTTATCTTCTCAAATCGGCCGGTGAATTCTGGAGTCTTCCCTTTGTCGACAAACTTTGATTTCAACTCATTCTTCCACCTCCTGAATAGATCTGCCATCTTCTTAAGAGCACACGCCTTGACCAGTGGCTCTATAACTGGCTTATTCGGATCCTCCTCTGGCGGTAGGGTGAAATTTGCCTTCAGCGCGGTCCAAAGATCATCTTTCTGTCTATCGGTGACATAATCACCTTCAGGGGCGTCGTCCTTAGGCTTATTCCATTGCTTGATGCTGATCGGGATCTTGTCCCTAACAATAGCTCCGCACTGAGCAGAAAATGCGTCCTTGGTCCGCTTGGGTTCAATCGGATGGCCATCGTCCGCGAGTGCTGTGATCGTGAACCTTTCATCCTTGCGCAACCTCTTCTTCGGGCCTCGTCTCGTTACCGAAGTTTGGCTCGATCCGGAGGGCTATAAAAGAAGAAAGAAGAGTTAATATATGTACATACCAAAACAATTAATGCATCAATTAGCTAGTCAGCACAGGCTTAATTAATATATATACCTCGCCGGACTTTGCAACAGCTCCCTCCTCCGTTCGGTCACCGGAGCCGTCATCATGGTCTCCTTCTTCCTCCGGCATTCGGTCACCGGAGCCATCATGATCATGTCCTTCCTCCTCCATTGTTCGATCACCGGAGCCGTCATCCTCTCCTTCCAGACCATCGGTGTCGTTGAGAAACGACAAGACATCACGTCCGGCGAGGATTATCTCCCCCAACAACTGTTCTTGTTCCAAGTCTCTTTGATCCATAGTTTCTGCAAATATTACAACATGGCAATTAATATACAAACATGAATGTCCGACGTTCGGACCGCCTTTCTCATGAATGTCCGACGTCCGGACCGCCTCTCTCATGAATGTCAAACAAGGGATTCTCTTAACCTTTAAGGGATTTAATTAACAAAATGGCGCCATTCTGAATGTGCAGAAAATGGTCCATATTTTTCCTGATCTCATCTACCCTTCTATATGTCACGTTGTCTAGTGTCAAAGGATTCAAGAAAACCATGGCTTCATCATTAGCCGGAAGTAACAGGCGCATAATGGTACGAAGCTCTCCAAAATTGTTTTGGAACGAAGTCCCGGATAGGATAATTAATTAGCTTTTTGGTACGAAGTTCAGCAAGAGCCTTCCGAATATCGCTATTTGGAAGGCCTTTGCTGAAATTCGTACCAAAAAGCGAATTATTCTATCCGGAACTCCGTTCCAAAACAACTTTGAAGAGCTTCGTAGCATCATACGCATGTTACTTCCGGCTAATGATGAAGCCATGGATTTCTTCAATACTTTGACAGACAACGTGACATATAGAAGAATATATATATAGATGAGATCAGAAAAAAATTGGATCAACTTGTGCACATCCATAATGGGGGCATTCTTGATAAATCTATGTTACCGGAGTTTTCTATATGAACAAAAAAAAAATTCCACATGACATGTCTGACGTCCCCCCTCATGTCGAAGTTATCGGGGAGGGGGTAGACGACAACGACGCTCACCCCTCATGTCATGTCCGACGTCCCCCCTCATGTCGAAGTTATCGGGGAGGGGGTAGACGACAACGACGCTCACCCCTCATGTCCGACGTCCGACGTCCCCCCTCATGTCATGTTCGACGTCCCCCCTCATGTCGAAGTTATCGGGGAGGTGGCCTCGACAACGCTCTTTTAACTTGGTAAATTTGGGTGGCCTCGACAACTCTTCTAGGGTTTGGGGTGGCCTCAATATATCTAGACTTGTTCCGGTTTGGGGTGGCCTCGAGAGTTGGCCGGGCGAGAGGGGGTTGATCGACGTCCCCCCTCATGTCGAAGTTACCGGAATTTTCTTCTAGGGGTTTGGGTGGCCTCGAGAGTTTGTCGGGTAGGGGTGGGAGGGGGTAGGAGATCGACAACGCTTTTTTTCTAGGGTTTGGGTGGCCTCGAGAGTTGGTCGCCCGATATGTCCGACGTCCCCCCTCATGTCGAAGTTACCGGAGTTTTCTTCTAGGGGTTTGGGTGGCCTCGAGAGTTTGTCGGGTAGGGGCGGGAGGGGGGTAGGAAATCGACAAAATATTCTATCAACAAAAAAAATGCTATCCATCCATACATACATAGCCACATACATACATGGAAAAAAAATACATATATGAACAAAAAAATGCTATGAACAAAAAAAATACATATAGCCACATATATGAAAAAAAAAATACATATATGAACAAAAAAATATCATATATACATCCATACATACATATAGCCACATACATATATACATTATATATGAACAAAAACATTCATCATATAAAAAAATCAACATATATATAAAAAAATTGCACAGAGTCGGGGCGGCGGCGGCTCACAGCGGGGGCGGCCGGCGAGGGCGACGGCGACAGCGGGGGCGGCGAGGGCGCCGGCGCCGGCGACGGCGGGGGCGGGCCGGGGCAGGGGCGCGGCCGGGCGCGCTCGGGGGCGGGGCAGGGGCATGGGCTCGGGGGCGGGGCAGGGCCGCGGGCTCGGGGACGACGACGGCAACGGCGACGACGGGGAAGAGGCGACGGCGACGGCGAGGGCGAGGGCGACGGCGAGGCGACGGCGAGCACGACGGGGGCGGCGGGCGAGGGCGACGACGGCGAGCGACGACAAGGGCGGCGAGCGACGGCGACGACGGGGGCGGCGGGCGGCGGCGACGGCTGGGGCGAGGGCGACGGCGGGCGGCGGGCGGGCAGCCTGGCGGCGTTGATTTCGTCGGCGTCGTCGGGGACGAGATGAGAATGCTGAAAATTCCTAAGTGTTGGCTTATATATGGAGAGCATTGGTCCCGGTTGGTGGCAGCAACCGGGACTAAAGGGGTGCATTGGTCCCGGTTGGTGCTACCAACCGGGACCAAAGGTCAGTTTTCAGCAGCCCAAAGGGCGGGAAACAGGGACCTTTGGTCCCGGTTGGTGCCACAAACCGGGACTAAAGGGGTGCATTGGTCCCGGTTGGTGGCACCAACCGGGACCAAAGGGTGGTGCTGCCCGGGGCCAAATTTTTAGTCCCACCTCGCTAGCCGAGAGAGCTCGAGAGTGGTTTATAAGCGCTGCTGCGCACACCCTCTCGAGCTCCTGTCAACTGCAGGCCTCCGGGCCTAATCTGTCACTGCCTGTGGGCCTATTGGGCCTTCTGCGGGCCTGAATCCTGGCCCAACAAGCTGGTTGGGTTTCTAGTCGTATTCAGGCCGTGGTGGCCCAGTAGGAGGCATTTTTTTTAAAAAAAATCCAGTTTTTTTTTGCTTTATTTATTTTATTTTGTTCCTACTTACTGTTTTTCAGTGATTCTTTTTTGCTTTTAGGTCACAAAAATTATAAACTTTCTGTTAGTGCCATTAGTTTTCAAATTTGAATAGTTTAAATTTGAATTTTTTGAAATTTGTGTGAATCACTAGTTTGTGAATAACTTTACTAAAAAAATAGATTTTTGAGTGATTCTTTTTCCTGCTATTTAATATTACTGTGTTTTATCATTATATTCAATTTGGTAAGTTTTAGGTTATTTTAAATGTCTGTTTTAATCAAAAACAGATTTGGTTATTTTAGTTTGCTATTAAAGTTTCTAACAAAAAATTTCTTTATGAAAATTCTTTTTGCTATTAATGTTTTGAACAAAAAATTCTTTGATAATTTTAGTTGCATAAATTTTATATAATTTTAGTTTCAAAAATACTAGAGGTTTATAAAAGCTTTTTAGTTGATTCCTTTTGCTATTAGAATTTTATAAAAGCTTTTTAGTTGATTCTTTTTGCTATTGAAGAATATTATAGTTTTGTTTTAGTTGATCATAACAGAATATTTTAATTGATTATTTTTAGTTCATTATTTTTGCTATTAGAGTTTCATAAAAGTTTTCCTGTACCCCGCCTCTTGACAGATTGACCCATTTGCACTGAAACAAAGGGACCTTGAAATCATGTCCATAGTCAAGTTCCCATATGTCCACTATGTAACCATAATATGTGTCCTTTCCCCTCTTGGTTGCTGCATCAAAGCGGACACCGCTGTTTTGGTTGGTGCTCTTTTGATCTTGGGCGATCGTGTAAAATGTATACCCATTTATCTCGTACCATTTGTAAGTCAATACAGTCGAAGATGGTCCCCTGGCCAACGAGTATAGCTCATCAGAAATAGTGTTGTCACCCATGAGACGTTTTTGCAACCAACTGCCGAAAGTCCTGACGTGTTCATATGTAATCCAATCGTCACACTGCTCCGGGTGTTTGGAGCGCAGAATATTCTTGTGTTCATCAACATACGGGGTCACCAAGGTAGAATTCTGTAGAACTGTGTAGTGTGCTTGAGACCAAGAATGCCCGTCCCTACATATTATTGACCCCGCTCCTAGCGTGCCTTTTCCAGTCAGTCTCCCCTCATACCGCGATTGAGGGAGACCAATCTTCTTAAGGTCAGGAATGAAGTCAACACAAAACCCAATGACATCCTCTCTTTGATGGCCCATGGATATGCTTCCTTCTGGCCTAGCGCGGTTATGAACATATTTCTTTAAGACTCCCATGAACCTCTCAAAGGGGAACATATTGTGTAGAAATACAGGGCCTAGAACGACAATCTCGTCGACTAGATGAACTAGGACGTGCGTCATGATATTGAAGAAGGACGGTGGGAACACCAGCTCGAAACTAACAAGACATTGCACCAAATCACTCCTTAACCTTGGCAGGATTTCTAGATCGATCACCTTCTGAGAGATTGCATTGAGGAATGCACATAGCTTTACAATGGCTAATCGAATGTTTTCAGGTAGAAGCCCCCTCAATGCAACCGGAAGCAGTTGCGTCATAATCACGTGGCAGTCATGAGACTTTAGGTTCTGGAACTTTTTCTCTGCCATATTTATTATTCCCTTTATATTCGACGAGAAGCCATACGGGACCTTCATACTGAGCAGGCATTCAAAGAAGATTTCCTTCTCTTCTTTGGTAAGAGCGTAGCTGGCAGGACCTTCATACTGGTTTGGATGCATGCCGTCTTTTTCATGCACAAGTTGCTGTTCCTCCCGTGCCTCCGGTGTATCTTTTGTCTTCCCATACACTCCCAAGAAGCCTAGCAGGTTCACGCAAAGATTCTTCGTCACGTGCATCACGTCGATTGCAGAGCGGACCTCTAGGTCTTTCCAATAGGGTAGGTCCCAAAATATAGATTTCTTCTTCCACATGGGTGCGTGTCCCGCATCGTCAGTCGGAACAGATAGTCTGCCAGGACCCTTTCCAAAGATTACTTGTAAATCATTGACCATATCAAGTATGTGATCACTAGTACGGAGGGCGGGCTTCTTCCGGTGATCTGCCTCACCTTTGAAATGCTTTCCTTTCTTTCGACATTGATGGTTGGTCGGAAGAAATCGACGATGCCCCAGGTACACATTCTTCCTGCATTTGTCCAAATATATACTCTCGGTGTCATCTAAACAGTGTGTGCATGCGTGCTATCCCTTGTTTGTCTGTCCTGAAAGGTTACTGAGAGCAGGCCAATCATTGATGGTTACAAACAGCAACGCATGTAGGTCAAATTCCTCCTGTTCATTCTCATCCCACACACGTACACCTCTTCCATTCCATAGTTGTAAAAGTTCATCAACTAATGGCCTTAGGTACACATCAATGTCATTGCCGGGTTGCTTAGGGCCTTGGATGAGCATTGGCATCATAATGAACTTCCGCTTCATGCACAACCAAGGAGGAAGGTTATACATACATAGTGTCACAGGCCATGTGCTATGCTTGCTGCTCTGGTCCCCAAAAGGATTAACGCCATCTGCACTTAAACCAAACCATACGTTCCTCGGGTCACCTGTAAAGTCGCTCCACTTTCTCTCGATCTTTCTCCACTGCGACCCATCAGCGGGTGCTCTCAACTTCCCGTCTTTCTTACGGTCTTTTATGTGCCATTGCATCAACTCGGCATGCTTTTTATTTCTGAACAGACGTTTCAACCGTGGTATTATAGGAGCATACCACATCACCTTGGCAGGAACGCTCTTCCCGGTGCGCTGGCCCTCAACATCACCAGTGTCATCTCTTCTGATCTTATACCGCAATGCACCGCATACCGGGCATGCGTTCAAATCCTCGTACGCACCGCGGTAGAGGATGCAGTCATTAGGGCATGCATGTATCTTCTGCACCTCCAATCCTAGAGGGCATAGAACCTTCTTTGCTTCGTACATACTGCCGGGCAATTCGTTATCCTTTGGAAGCTTCTTCTTCATTATTTTCAGTAGCGAACTAAATCCCTTATCAGATACACCATTGTCTGCTTTCCATTGCAGCAATTCCTGTGTGGTACCGAGCTTTCTGTTGTCATCTTCGCAATTTGGGTACAACCCTTTTTTGTGATCCTCTAACATGCGATCGAACTTCAACTTCTCCCTTTCACTTTCGCATTCTCTCTGTGCATCAACAATGACCCGGCGAAGATCATCATCGGGCACATCGTCTGGTTCCTCTTGATCTTCAGCTTCCCCCATTGCAGCATCACCGTATTCAGGGGGCGGGTAGTTGTCATCATCCTCTTCTTCTTCGTTGTCTTCCATCATAACCCCTCTTTCTCCGTGCTTGGTCCAAACATTATAGTGTGGCATAAAACCCTTCTCAAGCAGGTGAAAGTGAAGGGTTTTAGAGTTGGAGAAAGCCTTCGTATTCTCACAGACAGTACATGGACAATGCATAAAACCATTCTGCTTGTTTGCCTCAGTCGCTTCGAGAAAATTATGCAGGCCCTTAATATACTCGGAGGTGCGTCGGTCACCGTACATCCATTGCCAGTTCATCTGCGTGCGTTATATAATAAAGTGTATTAAAAACTAAATTAATAGAAATTCATCATCATATTAAAGCCAAAGTACAGTAGTGACCAAAATAAATACATAACGTTCATACATAGTTCTCATTATTGAACAACATATAGCTCTCTAGAACATCTAATTAAAACATACATTGAAACTATAAAATTTAAATGCAACAACAAATGCGATCATAACCGCAACTAAGGTACCAATTGATCCAACGGCATAATGATACCAAGCCTCAGTATGAATGGCATATTTTCTAATCTTTCTAATCTTCAAGCGCATTGCATCCATCTTGATCTTGTGATCGTCGACGACATCGGCAACATGCAACTCCAACTTCATCTTCTCCTCTTCAACTCTTTGTAATTTTTCTTTCAAGTAATTTTTTTCTTTTTCAACCAAATTTAACTTCTCGACAAGAATTTCTATGTCGGTTGGAATTTCCGGTTCACATACCTCCTAGATTAAAAAATCTATGTCACGTTGGTTGGCATAATTGTCATAAACACTAAATAAAACAAATATTTATAAAAGATAATATATACCACATCCGAATCATAGACAGGACGAGGGCCGACGGAGGCGGATACCAAAACCATCGCACTATATAATAACAAACAATAATAAAAGTAAGAAAATTACACAAGTATCTATCTAAATCATACAAGTAAGAACTTTTTTTTTAGAAAGAAGATAAGAAGAAGAGGCTAACCACGGTGGTGCCGGCGCCGAGATGGGCGCGGGCGATCGACGACGGTGAGGACGGGGACGGGACAAGACGGACAGCCAAACCTAGACAAATCTTGAGAAAAATGGAGCTTGGACAAGGAGCTTCGAGAGGAGAAAGCTTAAGTGTGGCTCGGGCATTTCATCGAACACCTCATGTGCATAGGAGGTGAGCTAGAGCACCACAAAGCTCTCCCAACGGCCGGCCAAAAAAACAGAGCAGTGCACTGCTCTGCTCGCGGGCAGGGGGTATATATAGGCCGACCATTGGTCCCGGTTTGTGGCTGGAACCGGGACTAAAGGACCAATGGTTGTGGGCCAGGAGCCAGGCCCATTGGTCCTGGTTCGTGTCTGGAACCGGGACCAAAGGGGTCAGACGAACCGGGACCAATGGCCCACGAGGCCCGGCCAGCGCCCTGGCCTCACGAACCGGGACCGATGCCCCCATGGGTCCCGGTTCGTGAGTAAACCGGGATTAATGGGATTTCAGGCCTGGACCAAAGCCCTGTTTTCTACTAGTGATCAGAGACCATAGAGACCGCCTATATTGTTTGTCCAGATGTTCAAACACTCTAATCACTTTTGAGACAGTGACGCAGTTTGCCTAGGTGCAGGCCACGGGCGAGGTGTAACGCCATACTCATGCTTTGTGTGTTCTTGCTTGTATATCGAGTCTCCCGCTTACAACTGGTGTAGCGAGCTTTGAGTGTTCTAATGGGGACCCGTCCTTGTAGACGACCTCCTTTGCGACTTATATGGTGCGGAAAGATTACACCATTGGCACAACACATGTTGACAAGAACTCGTAGCGACATGATGGTGCTCGCACGTTGCAGAGGTGACCCATTGGGGACTGGCCGCGCAGATAAGTCCTCTTCGCAAGTGGCATACTCCTAACACGAGAAATTGGATTTTTTTTACCCCATTTTACCGGCCCAAATTTCGGTCGGTCGCCTTGCAGTCCTTGGATGCCCCCCCCCCCCCCCCCCCTCCGCTCGCACATAACCGTTTGCTGGGCTTTGTTTTCTCTCGTCTCTCACTCCCTGGCGTAAGTTTGAGAAAAACACAGGGAAACATGGTGGCCGCCCCATCGGTCGCGTCTCGCAGCACGCGTCGCCCTTGCCCGTTTTCCTCGCCGTCGAGAGTTGCTGACGACGCTTGTCTCGTCGTCAATCGCAACAAAACATTGACCGAAGCAACATCAAAGGCGATGGCGGCATGGTTCCCAAACAACGTCGGTGGTAGCATTTTGGGCGCAACAAGCCGATAGTAACAAAAACACCTCCCCGGTCCCAGCAAAAACTTGGCACCGTCGGTGGTCTGTAACCCTAGTTCCAGTACTATGATTTGAGGTTGCGACTTTCCTGCACTGTCGGTTCCACTTTTTATGTCACCAGTCGTAGGAAATTCCTCCATCGGTACCAGCTTGATTCGCCGGTTCCAGCTTTTTACTTCGTCGTAGTAGCTTCTCTCAACACAAGTGGAAGCTTCGCAGTTGCCGGTTAAAGCAAAACAAGTTAACCAGGACCCGCCTCCCATTGACGCCGCAGAACCACTCCCATTTCGGTTGCAACAAAAAAGTCTGCCAGTTCCAGCTTCTACCCCTATCGGTTGCAGCCTCTGTTGGAAAGGGAACACCTAGGAGGCACTTAGGTACGCCTAGACACTAGGCAATGACCAAGCGCCTCGCCTAGGACATAAGTGAAACTCTAGATATGGCAAGCAAGAAATTGTCCACTTAAGTGAGAAATCATGCCATATTGTACTGACATATCAAATTGGACATCTTCCAATTATGTAGTCGATAGTTTACTCACTTATATTCTTTAAATTGACATTGATACACATATCCCAAATACAAGTTAATAGTCAAAAGTATACGTTTTCCTAGGCCGCGCCTAAGGGCGCTTGAGCACCACCTAGGCACTAGGCGAAGGTCAGCCACCTCCCTTTCGCCTAACGCTTTTTCCAACCTCATCCCTCTCGGGCACCACCATCCTCCGTCACGGCACCATGATTCAGCACCGTAGCATCGCCCCTGTTGGTTGCGCAAAACAGACGGCTGGTTGCAGCACCGTAGACCCGTGGTTCCAGTAACCCTGAACCCCGGCCGCCGCGGGTTGCAGCTCGCAGAGTCTAAAAAACGGTACGGTCGTACCTTGCGTGGTGCCGTTGCACCTCTCATTGTTTCTGGGAAAAAGGAGAAGGATGGGGGCCATGGCTGCAACATGCCTTTGTTGATATAGAGTAGGGGGTGTCGACCATGGCCTCTGTCGATTTGGAGCAAGGGGGTGTCCGGCCGGCCCGATGCGTTGGAGAAGAGAAAGGGGAAACGAGAGATTCGAGGGGATAAGGTGTGGTCGCGAGTAGCGCGTGGGGCCCTCACAATCACACATGTGGATGACGTGGCACAAATTGAAGCGATGAGATTACAGATTATCCAACCATGCGCGTGCAACCGGCGGAGGTATCGGCCGGTCGGCCGAAACAAATCATTTTCCTTCTGTTTATGTGTATCCCGAGATTAAACAAATCATTAATTTACGGATTTTTCTTTCTTTTGGGTCCTGCTACTCGCTGTAATGGGTCTGATCTAACTTGGAAAATAACAGGAGAAAAATATTAGGAAATCGTTTGGGGCCGGTGCGCCGGCCGAACCGTTCGGCCGGATCGCACGCCACGCTGGCCCCAGCGTCTACGAAAACACCCCCAAAGCAAAACGTGTGTACGCGGTGGGCCTCGCACAACCTTCCCTCTTCTATCCTTATCCCTTTCTTTTTCTTCTACCTTCAGCCGGGACTCCACAACCACGTTTTCTCTCTCCTTGTCGCTGCTCACGAACCACTACAAGCTCCGGCCGCCGTCGTCGCTGCCGTTCCGTCGCTCCTGCTCGCCGGCCACCCGTGCCGACCACGCTCATCCCTCGGCCGCCCCATGCTTCTGTCATAAGACTGCAGCTCACCCGCCAGCCGGTTCCAGCTCGCGGCCACCATGGCCGCAGCATCTCCCCGCATCACCGCCTCCGCTCCTCTCCGTCGTCCATGGTCGTAGCTAAGACAATAAGTTTGAAGCTTTTTTCAATGCCGGTTGTAGCTTCTGTAACCACCGGTTGCAGCTTTTTGTCCGTCGTCCATGGCTTCCGGCTCCACGGTTGAAACTTTTTTCATGGCCGTATGAAGCTTTTTTCGTCGCCAGACGAAGCTTTTCTGTCAGCGGTTGTAACCTTTCTTTTTGGTCGTCATAGTTTTTCGTCGTACATGAGTTGAAACTTTTTTTCATAGCCGGTTGAAGCTTTTCACGTCAGCGGTTGTAGCCTTTTTTGCTCGTTGTAGCTGCAACCACATGATGATGATGCGGCCTGACAGCGACGATGATGTGTTTTTTGCTACAAACACGTCATTTTTTGCTGCAACCGGCAACCATGGAAGCTACATCCGATTAACATTTTTGCTACAATGACGACGCCGATGGATTTTTTTTGCTGCAACCGTTGTCTTCATTTGCTACGACCGACACGGGAAAATGCTACAACGGGGCATCTCTGTTTTTTGCTGGAACTAATCATCGGTGAGGCGGAGCTGCATCCATGGCGCTCCGACGAGTGGCGGGGGCAGCGAACGGTCGGGGCGAGCTGAGTACCGGAGCACGGGGCGGCCCCGACGGGCGGCCGGGGCGGCGAGCGGTCGGGACGAGCTGAGTCGCGGAGCTGCATCCATGGTGCTCCGACGGGCGTCCGAGGCGGCGAGCGGTCGGGACGAGCTGCATCCATGAAGCTCCAACCGGCGGCCGGGGCGGCGAGCGGCCGGGGCGAGCTGAGTGCCGGAGCGCGGGGCGGCCCCGACAGGCGGTCGGCGCGGCGAGCGCTCGGGGAGACGAGGACAAGGTAAAAAAACAGCAGAGGAGCTCCGATCTACGGTGTCGCGTAGCAGATCGGGCGGCTGGGGGCAGACCGGCCGAAACATTCGGCCGGCGCGCCGGCGCCCAGTGTTGCCCAAAATATTATCCCCTGCGTAAATAACCAATTTACCCCCTTGTGCAAACCCTCGTCTTGACCCTTGTCCCCCCAATCTGGCCGCCGCAGTGCCTTTGTACCGTCGCGCCGCTGCTCCCGAGTCCCGTCGCGGAGGCAACACCACCCCTCCCATGGCCGCCGGCCTTAATTGAGATTTTCAACCTGCACCGAGCCCCGTCCTCCTCCCAACTCTCACAATGCCAGCATCGGAGAGTTCAATAGTGAGGTTGCCATCGAGGTGCACAGCAGAGACGGCACGGGCCACGGTCGTGTTCGAGATCACCGGCTACAGCCTGCACAAGGGCCTCGGTAGAGGCAAATACCTCCGTTCTCCGTCATTCTCCGTCGGCGGCTACGAATGGTGCATCCGCTACTACCCCGACGGAAACCAAAACGAGGCGAGCGAAGGTTACATCTCTGTCTTCCTCAAGCTCTTGACCAAGAAGGCCGAGGTGAGGGCACTCTACAACTTAATGCTCGTGGAGCCGGTTGGGGAGCGGTCGATTGTGTTGCACTCCTTCAAAGAGCCAAAATTGTTCGACCGTAAAAAGTCTTGGGGCGTACCAAACTTCATGAAGAGGACCGCTGAAGTAGAGTCGGTGTACCTGCGGAACGATTGTCTCGTGATCGAGTGCGAAGTCAGTGTTATCAAGGAAACACTAGATATCCATGTGCCGCCCTCTGACCTTTCGGATAATCTTGCAACCTTGCTAGATGGTAAGTTAGGAGCAGACGTGACTTTCAAGGTTCAAGGGGAGGTCTTTTCCGCTCATAAGATTTTGCTTGCAATGCGATCGGCGGTCTTCAACGCGGAGTTTTACGGGCCAATGGGCGATAAAGGGGCACATGACATAACTATCGATGACATGCAGCCTGCTGTTTTCAAGGCATTTCTTCACTTCATATACACGGATTCAATGCCTCCCATGGATGATCTTGATGATGATGACAGAAGAGAAATGGTTAAACACTTACTCGTGGCTGCCGACAAGTATGCGATGGAAAGAATGAAGAGTATATGTGAAGGCATGCTATGCAAGAGTCTTGATGTTGAGACAGTGGTGTGCCTTTTAGCTCTAGCTGACCAGCACAATTGCAGCAACCTCAAAGATTCTTGCATTGAATTTATGCTCTCTTCAAATAGAATGAAAGATGTGATCTCAAGCCAAGGTTATCTGCACCTCAAAAGATCTTCTCCTGATGTCATCGTGGATGTGTTGGAGAGAGCAGCTAAGTCCCGCAAGATTTAGTGCGCCAACATGGCATGAGCTACTGCTAATCCTTCAATTCTGGTAGATCCTTGGAGGCAAAGGCCTTAATGCTGGGTTGGAGAAAACAACCAAGTCTTGCTAAATTTAACATGCTCATCCTGGGTTAGCTAGCTACTTTTTGATACATAGCCACCTGAGATGAGGTGCCATGTCTTTCAGTTTCAGAGATCTTTTGGAGGAAACGAGTTGGTTTTGTAAAATGTGTGTCTACAGTGAAAACAACCATGTCTTTCACTTTAATATCTGGCTTATCTGAAGAATCATAAAACTTTGAGTTTCTTGGATATCACTGTTGAGATAATATATTTTACCTATATGAAGAACCTTGGTTGCACAGCAGTTTGTCTTCGATTCAGAAAATTTTAGTTAGAAAATGAAGGTGAAGTCCTGAACCAAACTACTTTGAGATCAGGGGAGCAGGTAATTGTGGATTTAATTTAGTTAGTAGTACTTCTATTGTACAAGCGTATGTTCAGTGAGTGAAGCCTCTGTGTATATATGTTAGCTACACAAGCACAATCCTGTGAGAAATAGGCACTACTTAAGCCTCTGTACTTGTATTTGTACATAATTGAGGGAGGGGTTAACTTAACCGTTCAAAAACTGAGAGGGATTTGGAGGAATCTGGAGGTTTAGAGACTGTTCAGTTCCTCTCCGCTCCGTCGAGTCCGCTCCCGGAGCGGAGCAGGGTATAGGTCATTTTGACGGAGCGGCTCACACCCAGCTCCACAGCTCGTGGAGTGGAGAGATTCCGAACAGGGCCTTAGTCCCTACAGGGAATGTGTGAGGGAGTGGGGATCACCCTACTGCTGAGTGGATTGAAATCCCCGAGGGTACCCACCAACTGAACAAAGCCTAATGTGGATTTGTGTGCGGTGCGCTCCTCTGTTTAGCTCCGCTCCTGCGCCGCCGAAGCTGGAGTTGCCCTAGCAAGGCGATTATGGCACCGGCTTGTGGATCTCGCTCTGCTGACAGAATGTAGCAGCCAATGAGAAAGGATGTCAGGTGATGTGTCCACGATAGCTTCATATGGGTGATCTCAGTTTAGTTTGTACACAATTTCATTTTGTATCTGTCATTTCTATTCCCAAAAAAGCCCACTGCTTGACCATTTTTATAGGAATATTCTGTCCCAAATGCGATTGATCTCTATATCTTTTTTGGCCTGTTTCTTCTTTGAAATTCGCATTTTCAAAATCTGATGGACTGATACTGTTTTCTTTGAAACAAAATTCTTCATTGTTTTTATGTGATCGATGCGGTAAAAGTTTGGTTTGTGCAGTTCAGTAAAGCTCTCTTGATTACGAAGGGTATACTCGTTTCCCTCATATTGGCACTTAATTTTGTGTGACAGTTTACATGTTGTGTTTGTTATTTATTTGTGTGCATATTTTTGCCTTTACTGTATGCAGACAACTCACTAATGTCAATTCTCCAACACTTACCACATGATCTCTTGTTGCATTTTGGGTCATTTTTAGTCGTGAACCGTGCAACAACCACATAGAAACCAACGTATTTCGATAATTTCCCAAACCGATGACCTGACTCTTTGTCTTTTGTATGGCTTCGGAGAAAACATATGTGTATTGTGATGGTCTAAGTTGCTTCCTACGCCAATTGAAATCTACACACCCTAGTCGGTTTGTATAAACCGACTCGTAGCATATTGTCTCCATAACAATGGACTATTAACCCCTCTTTCATGCATCCACAGCGAAAAGTCACCAAGCCATGTGTAGGGAAACCAATAGTATTATTAGTGGGTCAAATGATTTCAGAATGTGTTATAAGATAGTGTTATCAGTTTACATATTCATTTAGGACACCAGTTTTATATCATCAGTTACGGCAGAATTTTTTGCCAAAAACTTCCTCTCTCCTGGTCTAAACTCATTTTTGGCATCAATTTTTACATCATTTGTTGGAGGAGATGATCTTATAACCGCTACTACGGCACAAAACTTTGCCCTTTGTCCAGGGATCGAGATCCAGGCTACTGCACAGGGACGTGATGTGTGTATCCCCTGTTCATAAGCCATCCGATAGCAGAAGCATTCACTGGCAACGAAAACCAGCGACCTGCGGGTAAACACAACTCAGCCACCGGCCCAGAAACATGATGCGGCCCGTTCTTACCCAATAGGAGGAGAAAAAGGCGCGAGGATACGGAAAAACGCGGAAGAATCGGATCACAGAAATGGCGCGAGAGAGATGGAAAAGAGCGCGTTCTGTTGAAGGAGTCGATCGCCGGAGAACGGCCTGCTCTGTTCTTCAATCACGTTATGGTGAGGGCTTCAGATCACTGGAGAACGAGCTGCTCTTTTCTTCAATCTTGTACGTCGCTCACTGGAATTGATGGAATTAGGTACATCAGATTGCTTTCAACTTGATCAACCTTTCCCCTTTATTCATTGATGAAGAAGCAGCGGGCTGAGGACGACCTGCTCTCTCTTTTAAATCTGGTGCGTAAGTATGAAGTATCCCTTTCACATGCCATCTGACCAGGAATAGCTCACCACTCACCAGAATTGATAGAATTTTTATCATAAGACTACTTTTAACTTGATCAAACTTTCCCCTTTGTAAAGGGAAGAAGCAGTCGGTTGTATTTTGTCTATTGAGATGGAAAAGGAGGCTAATACAAAACAGGCTAACACATCGTACTACGCTTACAATACGTAAGTAGTATACAACACCATTGTGTAATTTCATTATGTAAACTAGATGGATTTAGCTGTCCCAAGTATTCCTAATTCTTGCTTATTTTCATGAGGTCTCACAATTTTTCTATGAAAATGGATTCCATGGACGACCTCCATGGAAGCCATTTTCTCGGTACGACAACTTATGGAGAGATACAGGGAGCGAAAGAAGGACCTGCATATGGTGTTCATCGACTTGGAGAAGGCCTATGATAAGATACCACGAAATGAAATGTGGTGGGCCTTAGAGAAACACAAATTCCCAGTAAAATACATTATGCTCATCAAAGACATATACGATAATGTTGTGACAAGTGCTCAAACAAGTGATGGCGACACCGATGACTTCCCGATTAAAATAGAACTGCACCAGGGGCCAGATTTGAGCCCTTATCTTTTTTCTTTGGTGATAGATGAGGTCACAAGTTAGAGCTTTGGAACAAACCTTAGAATCGAAAGGTTTTAGACTTAGTAGAACTAAAACCGAGTACATGAGGTGCGATTTCAGTACTACTAGCACTAGTAGAAAACAGGGCACTAGTCCCGGTTCCAGAGGGCCTTTAGTCCCGGTTCTGGAACCGGGACAACACGATCGGGACTAATGCCCAAAACCTGTAGTCCCGGTTGGCTTACGAACCGGGACCAAAGGGACTCCACGTGGCCGCTACGGGGCGCCCAGGTAGGAGGACCTTTAGTCCCGGTTGGTAACACCAACCGGGACCAAAAGGCGGCCACGCGTCAGCAGCTCGCAGTCGCTGGGGTTTTTTTTTGGAGGGTTAATTTAGGGGTTTCATATTGTGTTGGCTAGCTAATAGAGAGAAGTGACCTCTCTTTCTCCTTGCTTGGTCGACGCTAGCTACTATACATATAGAGAGAACTCGACGCTAGCTAGTAAGCAAATGAAGGAAACCATTAATTACACAAGATCGTCATGAACATATATAGAGAGAAGTGACATCTCTTTCTCCGTGCTTGGTCGAACAACAAGTTTTCGTATATCTATCCGACGCTACTACATATGTACAATAAAACATCTCTTACAATCCCTAACACCTAATATCTAATTTCACATGGTATTCTCCGTGTTCAGGTATGACGTGGTCAAGAAAGAATCCCGCCAATTCCTCTTGAATTGCTCGTATGCGATCATGTGGTAGGAGTTCATCCCGCATCTGCCAGATCTAATTTAAAGAAGGGGGTCAATACATATATATGAATGAAACTCAACACAATTGATGGTAATATGTAAAATAAAATTGTGAATATTGTTTACGTACTTCAAATTGTTTCTCAAAGAAGCCCCGCTCAGAGGTATAGTAGCGAATGAACTCGCATACGTAGTATCCACATAAAGTAGTCCCGGGTGACCGGTACAAGCACTTTATGAGAATAGAGTTCAATCAAACTGATAAGCAAGCATGATAATGGTATTGATGAAACTAGAATCAATGAGAGATGCGCGGAACTAGCTAGTACTACTTACTTTGGGGTGCGTAAATCGCAGCTCCTTCTTCAGACCCGGAACCATAGTGGTGAACTTTTTCCAAACCCTGGCAGACAAAGAAAATGATTACTTGATATCAGGAAATGAACGAAAGTTGCCGATATAGTCCCGGTATTGATTGAACTTACTTCTGGAGCATTGCAGTCATGTCCGCATAATACTTGGGATCTTTACGGAGCGAGTCTAAGACAGTGACTAATGCCCCGTCAAGGTTAATGGATAGCAGAATATAGTGGTAGCTGTGCACGCATAACTCATCAATTACATTACTTAACCTCGAGTAAGCGAAACCGAATATGCACAAGACAGTAACACTCACTCGAAGTTGTAAGGAAAGAGTATTTCCCTTTTGTTTTGATGTCTAAGGAACGATTCTAGCATGTTCTTCTCGGTATCTTTGGCCTCCTTTTGTACCGACCATTCATTTACGGTATTTGGGCTAATGAACCCAATGTCATAGATTTGTGCTTTTTCGCATTCGACCATCTTCAATCTGCATAATATAGTGAGGATAATTATATATACATGCAATGAACGAGCTGAGCTAGAGACTTAATTATAGAAGTAATACTTACAGACAGTAGCAAGTCATGAGTTGTTTGTCGAGGGCCTTTTGATTGTATAACTGAAATACCTCCACAAATTCAACAGGCAGCACCTCGACTCCAGGGAAGTCGTGCTCTTTTTTAATTCCGACAAACAAACTGTCGGTCCCGGACTTCCTGCAGGTTTCCATGTACCAGTCATGCAATTTTTGCATCATCGTTGTTAGATGAGGATGATCAGGTTTGACGAGAGGCTTCCCATGCTCGTATCGAAAGTCGTCTACTACTACCTCAGCCGTTTCAATTTCTACATCATCGGGCAGGTAATCATCAAGAGTGGTACCGGGCAGTAGCACCGGATGATGAGCGATATCGCTAGATACCTTGAGAGGGGGCACGATTGCATCTCCTGTTCGCCGAGCTGGGGAATTGTTTTCCCACTTCTTTGCTTTTTCTCTCTTGCAGCACTAGAAGTACTTCCCGACCGCTGCGCTTCAGCATGTGTCTTAGTAACTATGCGGTCATAGTTGGATAGCCGAGTCAATGGTGGTCGCTTCAGGGCATGCAGAGTTCGCTTCGCTTTCACCGGATCTACCGTTTCCTTTGGAGGTGGATCTTTCCGTGCAAAATGGGCCTTCACTTCGGCTGCACTGATTTCAGCGTTTTCCTCTTCGGACCTCTCATATGGTAACTTTTGAAGAGGCTTGAGGCTTGAACCATATTTGAATTTCTTCCCGCCTATTGTACTGCTAGCCGCCGGAGTGGCGGCGGCGACTCTCTTCCCCCGTTGCTGACGCGCCGGAGGAGGCGTAGTGCCCTGACGCGTCGGAGGAGGAGGAGGAGGAGGTGGAGTGCCCTGACGCGCCGGAGGAGGTGAACGAGGAGGCGGAGTGCCCTGACGCGCCGGAGGAGCCGGAGTGCCCTGACGCGCCAGAGGAGAAGGAGGAGGCGGAGTGCCCTGACGCACCGGAGGAGGAGGAGGCGGAGTCTGCCGAGGCGTCCAGTTTGGAAGCTTGATGTACTCTTTTCTCCATAGACAGGTACTCCTCAAAGCATTTTCCAAAAGAATAATATCCTCTTCACCTGTAGGGTTGTCAAGCTCCAGCCTCTCAAATCCATTCATTATTTCATCCACCATCACAACAGCATAGCCTTGTGGAATCGGACGGCAATGGAAAGTTCCCTCAGCTCGAGGAGGTACAACAGAGCCGACCGCCGCCTTGAAGGTCAGGTTCTGGCATTTCGTCATTAGCTCGCAATGTTCAGTCGCCGTGATACTATCCACGGGGTAGCGAGGAGCCGTGAAATCAGGCTGAACGAGCTCCGTGGAAGCCACGCTGCTTCTCCGCTGAGATGGTGGGGTAGCGTCGAAGGAAGCATCTTCGTGCCGCTCAGATGGTTGGCCGGTAGCTCGCTGGCTCTCAAGTTCCTCTAGTTTTGCTAATCTTACACTGAGCTTCTGCATTTCGCTTGCTTCCTGTTTCCTTTTTCTCTCTCGGCTTCTATAACCACCGCTGCCGGGAAACCCATGCTTCCACGGAACGGAGCCTGGTGTGCCTCGTGTTCGTCCAGGGTGTTCAGGATTCCCGAGGGCCTCTGTCAGCTCGTCCTTCTCTCTGTCGGGAATGAACGTCCCTTCCTGCGCTGCCTTGATTACTGCCTGAAGCTTCCGGAAGGGTATTGCAAGTTGCTCGTCAGTCCAAACACACTCCCATGTTTCTGGGTCCAAAGTTCCCCCAACCCCGAAGAACCAAGTCCTTGAACGATCTGGCCAGTGCAATGTCGCTGGTTGGACATTCTTAGCAAGCAGGTCTTGCTCAGCTTTGTCCCACAACGGCCGGGCTTTGTAGTAGCCACCTGACCCCGTGTGATGGTGAAACTTCTTCCTTGCAGCATTTTTCTTGTTTGTCAGTGACCATTTCTTACCCTTCTCCGATTTCTTGTAGGCCACAAATTCGGGCCATTGATCTTTTATCTTCTCATATCGACCGACGAATTTCGGAGTCTCCTCTTTCTCGACAAGCTTTGTGTTCAACTCTTTCTTCCAGTTCCTGAATAGTTCTGCCATCTTCTTAAGAGCAAACGCCTTGACCTTTCGCTCTATAACAGGGTTATTCGGATCCTCCTCTCGTGGTAAGCTGAAATTTGCCATCAGCTCGGTCCAAAGATCATCTTTCAGTCTATCATGGACATAAGAAACTTCAGGGTCCTTATTATTCTTATTCCATTGATGGGTGTTGATCGAGACATGGTCCCTAACAACAACTCCACACTGATGTACAAATGCGTCCTTGGTCCGCTTGGGAGCAATCGGTTGGCCATCTATCGCGACTTCTGTGATCGTGAACCTTTCATCTGGGCGCAACCTTTTCTTTGGGCCTCGTCTCCTTACCTCGTCGGACTTTGAAACAGTTGAGGCTCCCTCCTCCGTTCGGTCACCGGAGCCGTGATCATGATCTCCTTCCTCCGCCGTTCGGTCACCGGAGCCGTGATCATGATCTCCTTCCTCCGCCATTCGGTCACCGGAGCCGTCATGATCTCCTTCCTCCTCCATTGTTGGATCACCGGAGCCGTTATCCTCTCCTTCCTGATAATCGGAGTCGTTGAGATACGACAAGGGATCACCTCCGGCGTGGATTATATCCCCCAACAACTGTTCTTTTTCTAAGTCTCTTTGATCCATAGTTTCTGCAAATATTATACAACGTGGCAATATACTAACATGAGATATATATATGCAAATCAATACAAGGCAATGCAACAATACGATCGTAGCGCCTCTCAAGCAGGTGGTCGCCGGCGCCGAGTCGACGACGAGGATGCGGGCCGGGCATCGTCGACGTCGAGAACAAATTCTACAACTATTTAAATTCCTACTATTTAATAAACTTTAATAAAGATGATTGCATTTGACAACAATGACAATAATAACATATTTAACAACAATGACACATTTTCTACTTAAGCGATCGTCGGGGACTCCTCGGGTTCGCCGACTAAAACAACTAAAACTTTTTTACAACTAAAACAACTAAAACAACAAATTAATAAAACAAACTAAAACAACTAATAAAACAAACTAAAACAACTAATAAAATAGTAAAACAAACAAAAACAAAAAAACGCGTGCGAGGGCCGGGGCAGGCCAGCGGCGCCGGCGCACGCGGCCGCGGTGGCCGCGGAGGAGGGGGCAGGAGCTCACCGGCGACGACGGGCTCGGGGAGGAGGCGCGGGCGGCGACGACGGGGCTCGGGGAGATGGCGCGGGCGGCGTCCGGCGTCGGGGGCGGCGACGACGTCGACGAGGACGAGGAGGCGCGCAGGGTAGATCTCGGGGCGGCGGCGAGGAGGCGCGCGGGGACGGGCTCGGGGCGGCGGCGAGGTCAGGCTCGGGGGCGGCGGCGACGACGGGCTCGGGGGCGGCGGTTAGGACGGGCTCGGGGGCGGCGGCGACGACGAGGACGGGCTCGGGGGCGGCGGCGACGACGAGGACGGGCTCGGGGACGGCGGCGACGACGAGGACGGGCTCGGGGGCGGCGGTGAGCTCCGGCAGCCTGGCGGCGTCGGGGCAGGGCGTCGGCGTCGGGGCGAATTGGAGAGATTGGGGGAATTTTCGACAAGTCCCGCCTTATATGCGAAAACCTTTGGTCCCGGTTGGTGGATCCAACCGGGACTAATGCCCACCTTTCGTCCCGGTTGGTGCCACCAACCGGGACCAAAGGTCAATTTCAGCAGCCCAAAGGGCGGGAAGCAGAGACATTTGGTCCCGGTTGGAGCCACCAATCGGGACTAACGGGTGTCATCAGTCCCGGTTGGACCACCAACCGGGACGAAAGGGTTGGTCCTGGCTGTGGTGGGAGTTTAGTCCCACCTCGCCAAGCGAGGGGCGCTCGCACCGGTTTATAAGCCCGCCCCTCTTTGCCTTGTTGAGTTACTCTCAAAGTGAAAATAGATGCCCTTATACGGGAGGAAATTTGACCTGAAATCAAATTGAATTTCACTCTGATTTCAGGTCGAATTTTCCCTATACAAGCGCATCTATGTTCATTTTTTCTATTTTTTTATGTTATTTTTTTGCATATTAAAAGTTCTTAACAAAAAATACTTTAATAATATTCTTTTTGCTATTAAAGTTTTTAACAAAAATAACTTTTGGAAGATGTCTATCTCGGACCGCATCGTCTATTACAAATAACCTTGGGAAAACACATCTATTACAAAGGGATTTCAATTTTTTAAACATATTTTAACTCAAGACTTTTTCTGCAGTCAATATGCACCATTCAAAGCCACATCATCACTTTTCAACCCTTTTCTGACCTCATTTACTATTTTTCATGCATTTCATGATTTATTTTGAGCTAAAATGACCCTCAGTTGAAAAGCACTGCAAATGAACTCTGAAATGGTTGAAAGTTGGCATGCTATCATCATTTCACCCACATAGCATGTGCTAAAAAGTTGAGAGGGTTACGGCAAAAACTGGATGCACTTCGTGTACAAAATGAACAATCTCTTTCGAAGTATCAGGGTTTCAGACGAAAACTCATCAGTTACAAAAGGATTTCAAATTTTTAAACATATTTCAACTCAAGACTTTTTATGCATTCAATATGCACCATTCAAAGCCACATCATCACTTTCCAAACCTTTTCTGACTTCATTTGCTATTTTTCATGCATTTCATGATTTATTTTGAGCTAAGATGACCCTGAATTGAAAAGCACTGCAAATGAACTCTGAAATGGTTGAAAGTTGGCATGGTATCATCATTTCACCCACATAGCATGTGCTAAAAAGTTGAGAGGGTTACGGCAAAAACTGGATGCACTTCGTGTACAAAATGAACAATCTCTTTCGAAGTGTCAAGGTTTTGGACGAAAACTCATCAGTTACAAAAGGATTTCAAATTTTTAAACATATTTCAACTCAAGACTTTTTATGCATTCAATATGCACCATTCAAAGCCACATCATCACTTTTCAAACCTTTTCTGACTTCATTTGCTATTTTCATGCGCATTTCATGATTTATTTTGAGCTAAGATGACCCTCAATTGAAAAGCACTGCAAATGAACTCTGAAATGGTTGAAAGTTGGCATGCTATCATCATTTCACCCACATAGCATGTGCTAAAAAGTTCAGAGGGTTATGGCAAAAACTGGATGCACTTCGTGTACAAAATGAACAATCTCTTTCGAAGTATCAGGGTTTCAGACGAAAACTCATCAGTTACAAAAGGCATTTCATCAGAATAGTTGTGGAGAGAAAGTCTTCACTTTTTCTTCGCGTGTGTCCCTTGCTCATTGCGCCGTAACCATGGATAATCTTCATCGTTTAACAGGGTGCTTGGGCCAGCCTTCACTTTGAAGGGAGAAATTTCATGAAACTTTTCATAATCTTCCGACATGTCTGTCTTGCCCTCCACTCCCACGATGTCTCTTTTCCCTGAAAGAACTATGTGGCGCTTTGGCTCATCGTATGATGTATTCGCTTCCTTATCTTTTCTTTTTCTCGGCTTGGTAGACATGTCCTTCACGTAGAAAACCTGCGCCATATCATTGGCTAGGACGAATGGTTCGTCTGTGTACCCAAGATTGTTCAGATCCACTGTTGTCATTCCGTACTGCGGGTCTTCCTATACCCCGCCTCCTGACAGATTGACCCATTTGCACCGAAACAAAGGGACCTTAAAATCATGTCCATAGTCAAGTTCCCATATGTCCACTATGTAACCATAATATGTGTCATTTCCCCTGTTGGTTGCTGCATCAAAGCGGACACCACTGTTTCTGTTGGTGCTCTTTTGATCTTGGGTGATCGTGTAAAATGTATTCCCATTTATCTCGTACCCTTTGTAAGTCAATATAGTCGAAGATGGTTCCCTGGCCAATGAGTACAGTTCATCTGCAACAGTGGTGTTACCCATGAGATGTGTTTGCAACCAACTTCCGAAAGTCCTGATGTGTTCACATGTAATCCAGTCGTCACACTGCTCCGGGTGTTTGGAGCGCAGAATATTCTCGTGTTCATTGACATACGGGGTCACCAAGGTAGAATTCTGTAGAACAGTGTAGTGTGCTTGAGACCAAGAATGCCCGTCCCTACATATTATTGAATTCGCTCCTAGCGTGCCTTTTCCAGTCAGTCTCCCCTCATACCGCGATTGAGGGAGACAATTCAGCTTAAGGTCAGGAATAAAGTCAACACAAAACCCAATGCTTTCCTCTGTTTGATGGCCCATGGAGATGCTTCCTTCTAACCTAGCACGGTTACGAACATATTTCTTTAAGACTCCCATGAACCTCTCAAAGGGGAACATGTTGTGTAGAAATACAGGGCCCAGAATGCCAATCTCGTCGACTAGATGAACTAGGACGTGCGTCATGATATTGAAGAAGGATGGTGGGAACACCAGCTCGAAACTGACAAGACATTGCACCAAATCACTCTTTAACCTTGGTAGGATTTCTGGATCGATTACCTTGTGAGAGATTGCATTGAGGAATGCACATAGCTTCACAATGGCTAATCAAACGTTTTCCGGTAGAAGCCCCCTCAATGCAACCGGAAGCAGTTGCGTCATAATCACGTGGCAGTCTTGAGACTTTAGGTTCTGGAACCTTTTCTCTGCCATATTTATTATTCCCTTTATATTCGACGAGAAGCCAGACGGAACCTTCATACTGAGCAGGCATTCAAAGAAGATTTCCTTCTCTTCTTTGGTAAGAGCGTAGCTGGCAGGACCTTCATACTGCTTTGGATGCATGCCGTCTTTTTCGTGCGCACGTTGCTGGTCCTCCCGTTCCTCTGGTGTATCTTTTGTCTTCCCATACACTCCCAAGAAGCCTAGAAGGTTCACGCAAAGATTCTTCCTCACGTGCATCACGTCGATTGCAGAGCGGACCTCTAGGTCTTTCCAATAGGGTAGGTCCCAAAATATAGATTTCTTCTTCCACATGGGTGCGCGTCCCTCAGCGTCATTCGTAACAGATAGTCCGCCAGGACCCTTTCCAAAGATTACTTGTAAATCATTGACCATATCAAGTATGTGATCACCAGTACGGAGGGCGGGCTTCTTCCGGTGATCTGCCTCACCTTTGAAATGCTTTCCTTTCTTTCGACATTGATGGTTGGTCGGAAGAAATCGACGATGCCCCAGGTACACATTCTTCCTGCATTTGTCCAAATATATACTATCGGTGTCATCTAAACAGTGCGTGCATGCATGGTATCTCTTGTTTGTCTGTCATGAAAGGTTACTGAGAGCAGGCCAATCATTGATGGTTACAAACAGCAACGCATATAGGTCAAATTCCTCCTATTCGTTCTCATCCCACACACGTACACCTGTTCCATTCCGCAGTTGTAAAAGTTCATCAACTAATGGCCTTAGGTACACATCAATGTCATTGCCAGGTTGCTTAGGACCTTGGATGAGCACTGGCATCATAATGAACTTTCGATTCATGCACAACCAAGGAGGAAGGTTATACATACATAGAGTCACAGGCCATGTGCTATGCTTGCTTCTTTGATCCCCAAAAGGATTAATGCCATCTGCACTTAAACCAAACCATACGTTCCTTGGGTCACCTGTAAAGTCCCCCCACTTTCTCTCGATCTTTCTCCACTGCGACCCATCACCGGGTGCTCTCAACTTCCCATCTTTCTTACGGTCTTCCTTGTGCCATCGCATCAACTTGGCATGCTCTTTGTTTCTGAACAAATGTTTCAACCGTGGTTTTATAGGAGCATACCACATCACCTTGGCAGGAACCCTCTTCCCGGTGCGCTGGCCCTCAACATCACCAGGGTCATCTCGTCTGATCTTATACCGCAATGCACAGCATACCGGGCATGCGTTCAAATCCTCGTACGCACCGCGGTAGAGGATGCAATCATTAGGGCATGCATGTATCTTCTGCACCTCCAATCCTAGAGGGCAGACAACCTTCTTTGCTTCGTATGTACTGTCGGGCAATTCGTTGTCCTTTGGAAGCTTATTCTTCATTATTTTCAGCACCTTTTCAAATGCCTTGTCAGATACACCATTCTCTGCCTTCTATTGCAGCAATTCCAGTGTGGTACCGAGCTTTGTGTTGTCATCTTCGCAATTTGGGTACAACCCTTTTTTGTGATCCTCTAAAATGCGATCGAACTTCAACTTCTCCCTTTCACTTTGGCATTGTCTCTTTGCATCAACAATGACCCGGCGAAGATCATCATCGGGCACATCGTCTGGTTCTTCCTCTTGATCTTCAGCTTCCCCCATTGCAGCATCACCATATTCAGGGGGCAGATAGTTGTCATCATCCTCTTCTTCTTCGTTGTCTTCCATCATAACCCCTCTATCTCCGTGCTTGGTCCAAACATTATAGTGTGGCATGAAACCCTTCTCAAGCATGTGGACGTGAAGGGTTCTCGAGTTAGAGTAATCTTTCGTATTCCCACAAATAGTACATGGACAATACATAAAACCATTTTGCTTGGTTGCCTCAGCCACTTCGAGAAAATTATGCAGGCCCTTAATGTACTCGGAGGTCCGTCGGTCACCGTACATCCATTGCCGGTTCATCTGCGTGCATTATATAATTAAGTGTATCAAAAACCATTACAAAACATCATGAATAGAGAAGTGGCCAAATTAATAGAAGTTCATCATCACGTTAAAATCAAAGTACAGTAGTGACCAAAATAAATACATAAAATTCATACTTCTAGAGCATTTGAAATGAGCTAAACTAGCAGTGAGAGATAAAACGATGAAGTCATTAACCTTTTATTAGAACACTTGTGTAGTTGGTGCACCGCCAAACCTAAACAAATCTTATGGAAAATGTAGCTTGGAGGTCGAGCTTGGAGAGGAGAAAACTTAAGTGTGGCTGCGGCATTTCATCGAACACCTCATGTGCATAGGAGGTGAGAACAGAGAGCAACACACCTCCCAAACGCCGCCCGGCCAAAAAACAGAGGAGTGAGCGAGCAGGGGCGAGCATATATATAGGCGTTGTATAAGTCCCGGTTGGTGGCTAGCACCGGGACTAAAGGTGAATATTTAGTCCCGGTTCCAGCCACCAACCGGGACTAAAGGGGCTGGGCCAAGAGCGAGGCCCTTTAGTCCCGGTTCGTGTCTGGAACCGGGACTAAAGGTGTCAAACGAACCGGGACTGGTTCCAGCCGAGACCCGGCCGGCGCCCTGGCCTCACGAACCGGGACTGATGCACCCATCAGTCCCGATTCATAACACGACCGGGAGTAATGCAAAGTTCTGGCCCGTTTTAAAGCCCTGTTTTCTACTAGTGATGAAGCGGAAGTTCATTATGATGCCAGTGCTCATCCAAGGACCTAAGCAACCCGGCAATGACATTGATGTGTACCTAAGGCCATTAGTTGATGAACTTTTACAATTGTGGAATGGAAAAGGTGTACGTGTGTGGGATGAGAACAAACAAGAGGAATTTGACCTATATGCGTTGCTGTTTGTAACCATCAATGATTGGCCTGCTCTCAGTAACCTTTCAGGACAGACAAACAAGGGATACCACGCATGCACGCACTGTTTAGATGACACCGATAGTATATATTTGGACAAATGCAGGAAGAATGTGTACCTGGGGCATCGTTGATTTCTTCCGACCAACCATCAATGTCGAAAGAAAGGAAAGCATTTCAAAGGTGAGGCAGATCACCGGAAGAAGCCCGCCCTCCGTACTGGTGATCACATACTTGATATGGTCAATGATTTACAAGTAATCTTTGGAAAGGGTCCTGGCGGACTATCTGTTCCGAATGACGCTGAGGGACGCGCACCCATGTGGAAGAAGAAATCTATATTTTGGGACCTACCCTATTGGAAAGACCTAGAGGTCCGTTCTGCAATCGAGGTGATGCACGTGACGAAGAATCTTTGCGTGAACCTGCTAGGCTTCTTGGGAGTGTATGGGAAGACATAAGATACACCAGAGGCACGGGAGGACCACCAACGTGCGCACGAAAAAGACGGCATGCATCCAAAGCAGTATGAAGGTCCTGCCAGCTACGCTCTTACCAAAGAAGAGAAGGAAATCTTCTTTGAATGCCTGCTCAGTATGAAGGTCCCGTCTGGCTTCTCGTCGAATATAAAGGGAATAATAAATATGGCAGAGAAAAAGTTCCAGAACCTAAAGTCTCATGACTGCTATGTGATTATGACGCAACTGCTTCCGGTTGCATTGAGGGGGCTTCTACCGGAAAACGTTCGATTAGCCATTGTGAAGCTATGTGCATTCCTCAATGCAATCTCTCAGAAGGTAATCGATCCAGAAATCCTACCAAGGTTAAAGAGTGATTTGGTGCAATGTCTTGTCAGTTTCGAGCTGGTGTTCCCACCATCCTTCTTCAGTATCATGACGCACGTCCTAGTTCATCTAGTCGACGAGATTGGCATTCTGGGCCCTGTATTTCTACACAACATGTTCCCCTTTGAGAGGTTCATGGGAGTCTTAAAGAAATATGTTCGTAACCATGCTAGGCCAGAAGGAAGCATCTCCATGGGCCATCAAACAGAGGAAAGAATTGGGTTTTGTGTTGACTTTATTCCTGACCTTAAGCCGATTGGTCTCCCTCAATCGCGATATGAGGGGAGACTGTCTGGAAAAGGCACGCTAGGAGCGAATTCAATAATATGTAGGGACGGGCATTCTTGGTCTCAAGCACACTACACTGTTCTATAGAATTCTACCTTGGTGACCCCGTATGTCAATGAACACGAGAATATTCTGCGCTCCAAACACCCGGAGCAGTGTGATGACTGGATTACATGTGAACACATCAGGACTTTCGGCAGTTGGTTGCAAACACATCTCATGGGTAACACCACTGTTGCAGATGAGCTGTACTCATTGGCCAGGGGACCATCTTCGACTATATTGACTTAGAAAGGGTACGAGATAAATGGGAATACATTTTACACGATCGCCCAAGATCAAAAGAGCACCAACCAAAACAATGGTGTCCGCTTTGATGCAGCAACCAACAGGGGAAATGACACATATTATGGTTACATAGTGGACATATGGGAACTTGACTATGGACATGATTTTAAGGTCCCTTTGTTTCGGTGCAAATGGGTCAATCTGTCAGGAGGCGGGGTACAGGAAGACCCGCAGTACGGAGTGACAACAGTGGATCTGAACAATCTTGGGTACACAGACGAACCATTCGTCCTAGCCAATGATGTGGCACAGGTTTTCTACGTGAAGGACATGTCTACCAAACCGAGAAAAAGAAAAGATAAGGAAGCGAATACATCATACGATGAGCCAAAGCGCCACATAGTTCTTTCAGGGAAAAGAGACATCGTGGGAGTGGAGGGCAAGACAGACATGTCTGAAGATTATGAAAAGTTTCATGAAATTCCTCCCTTCAAAGTGAAGGCTCACCCAAGCACCCTGTTAAACGATGAAGATTATCCATGGTTACGGCGCAATAAGCAAGGGACACACGCGAAGAAAAAGTGAAGACTTTCTCTCCACAACTATTCTGATGAAATGCCTTTTGTAACTGATGAGTTTTCGTCTGAAACCCTGATACTTCGAAAGAGATTGTTCATTTTGTACACGAAGTGCATCCAGTTTTTGCCGTAACCCCCTCAACTTTTTAGCACATGCTATGTGGGTGAAATGATGATAGCATGCCAACTTTCAACCATTTCAGAGTTCATTTGCAGTGCTTTTCAATTAAGGGTCATCTTAGCTCAAAATAAATCATGAAATGCGCATGAAAATAGCAAATGAAGTCAGAAAAGGTTTGAGAAGTGATGATGTGGCTTCGAATGGTGCATATTGAATGCATAAAAAGTCTTGAGTTGAAATATGTTTAAAAATTTGAAATCCTTTTGTAACTGATGAGTTTTCGTCCAAAACCCTGACACTTCGAAAGAGATTGTTCATTTTGTACACGAAATGCATCCAGTTTTTGCCGTAACCCTCTCAACTTTTTAGCACATTCTATGTGCGTGAAATGATGATACCATGCCAACTTTCAACCATTTCAGAGTTCATTTGCAGTGCTTTTCAATTCAGGGTCATCTTAGCTCAAAATAAATCATGAAATGCATGAAAAATAGCAAATGAAGTCAGAAAAGGTTTGAAAAGTGATGATGTGGCTTTGAATGGTGCATATTGAATGCATAAAAATTCTTGAGTTGAAATATGTTTAAAAATTTGAAATCATTTTGTAACTGATGAGTTTTCGTCCAAAACCATGACACTTCGAAAGAGATTGTTCATTTTGTACACGAAGTGCTTCCAGTTTTTGCCGTAACCCTCTCAACTTTTTAGCACATGCTATGTGGGTGAAATCATGATACCATGCCAACTTTCAACCATTTCAGAGTTCATTTGCAGTGCTTTTCAATTGAGGGACATTTTAGCTCAAAATAAATCATGAAATGCATGAAAAATAGTAAATGAGGTCAGAAAAGGGTTGAAAAGTGATGATGTGGCTTTGAATGGTGCATATTGAATGCAGAAAAAGTCTTGAGTTAAAATATGTTTAAAAAATTGAAATCCCTTTGTAATAGACGTGTTTTCCCAAGGTTATTTATAATAGACGATACGGTCCGAGATAGACATCTTCCAAAAGTTATTTTTGTTAAAAACTTTAATAGCAAAAAGAATATTCATAAAGTATTTTTTGTTAAGAACTTTTAATATGCAAAAAAATAACATAAAAAATAGCAAAAATGAACATAGATGCACTTATAAGGAAAATTCGACCTGAAATCAGAGTGAAATTCACTTTGATTTCAGGTCAAATTTCTCATATAAGGAAATCTATTTTCACTTTGAGAGGAACTCAACAAGGCAGAGAGGGGTGGGCTTATAAACCAGTATGAGCGCTCCTCGCTTGGCGAGGTGGGACTAAGCTCCCACCACAGCCAGGACCAACCCTTTTGTCCCGGTTGGTGGCAACAACCGGGACTAATGACACCCTTTAGTCCCGGTTGGTGGCTCCAACCGGGACCAAATGTCTCTGCTTCCCGCCCTTTGGGCTGCTGAAATTGACCTTTGGTCCCGGTTGGTGGCACCAACCGGGACTAAAGGTGGGCATTAGTCCCGGTTGGAGCCACCAACCGGGACCAAAGGTTTTCGCATATAAGGCAGGACTTGTCGAAATTTCCCCCAATCTCTCCCATTCGCCTCGACGCCAACGCCCTGCCCCGAGGCCGCCAGGCTGCCGGAGCTCGCCGCCGCCCCCGAGCCCGTCCTTGTCGTCGCCGCCGTCCCCGAGCCCGTCCTCGTCGTCGCCGCAGCCCCCGAACCCGTCCTCATCGTCGCCGCCACCCCCGAGCCCGTCCTAACCGCCGCCCCCGAGCCCGTCGTCGCCGCCGCCCCGAGCCCGTCCCCGCGCGCCTCCTCGTCCTCGTCGACGTCGTCGCCGCCCCCGATGCCGGACGCCGCCCGCGCCACCTCCCCGAGCCCCGTCGTCGCCGCCCGCGGCTCCTCCCCGAGCCCGTCATCGCCGGTGAGCTCCTGCCCCCTGCTTCTTCCCCCTCCTCCGCGGCCGCGTGCGCCGGCGCTGCTGGCCTGCCCCGGCCCTCGCACGCGTTTTATTTTTTTTGTTTGTTTTACTATTTTTATTAGTTGTTTTAGTTTGTTTTATTAGTTGTTTTAGTTTGTTTTATTAATTTGTTGTTTTAGTTGTTTTAGTTGTAAAAAAGTTTTAGTTGTTTTAGTTGGCGAACCCGAGGAGTCCCCGAGGATCGCCGGGGAGGAGTCCCCGACGATCGCCGGGGAGGAGTCCCCGACGATCGCTTAAGTAGAAAATGTGTCATTGTTGTTAAATATGTTATTATTGTCATTGTTGTCAAATGCAATCATCTTTATTAAAGTTTATTAAATAGTAGGAATTTAAATAGTTGTAGAATTTGTTCTCGACGTCGACGATGCCCGGCCCGCATCCTCGTCGTCGACTCGGCGCCGGCGACCACCTGCTTGAGAGGCGCTACGATCGTATTGTTGCATTGCCTTGTATTGATTTGCATATATATCTCATGTTAGTATATTGCCACGTTGTATAATATTTGCAGAAACTATGGATCAAAGAGACTTAGAAAAAGAACAGTTGTTGGGGGATATAATCCACGCCAGAGGTGATCCCTTGTCGTATCTCAACGACTCCGATTATCAGGAAGGAGAGGATGACGGCTCCGGTGATCCAACAATGGAGGAGGAAGGAGATCATGACAGCTCCGGTGACCGAATGGCGGAGGAAGGAGATCATGATCACGGCTCCGGTGACCGAACGGCGGAGGAAGGAGATCATGATCACAGCTCCGGTGACCGAACGGAGGAGGGAGCCTCAACTGTTTCAAAGTCCGACGAGGTAAGGAGACGAGGCCCAAAGAAAAGGTTGCGCCCAGATGAAAGGTTCACGATCACAGAAGTCGCGATAGATGGCCAACCGATTGCTCCCAAGCGGACCAAGGACGCATTTGTACATCAGTGTGGAGTTGTTGTTAGGGACCATGTCTCGATCAACACCCATCAATGGAATAAGAATAATAAGGGCCCTGAAGTTTCTTATGTCCATGATAGACTGAAAGATGATCTTTGGACCGAGCTGATGGCAAATTTCAGCTTACCGCGAGAGGAGGATCCGAATAACCCTGTTATAGAGCGAAAGGTCAAGGCGTTTGCTCTTAAGAAGATGGCAGAACTATTCAGGAACTGGAAGAAAGAGTTGAACACAAAGTTTGTCGAGAAAGAGGAGACTCCGAAATTCGTCGGTCGATATGAGAAGATAAAATATCAATGGCCCGAATTTGTGGCCTACAAGAAATCGGAGAAGGGTAAGAAATGGTCACTGACAAACAAGAAAAATGCTGCAAGGAAGAAGTTTCACCATCACACGGGGTCAGGTGGCTACTACAAAGCCCGGCCGTTGTGGGACAAAGCTGAGCAAGACCTGCTTGCTAAGAATGTCCAACCAGCGACATTGCACTGGCCAGATCGTTCAAGGACTTGGTTCTTCGGGGTTGGGGGAACTTTGGACCCAGAAACATGGGAGTGTGTTTGGACTGACGAGCAACTTGCAATACCCTTCCGGAAGCTTCAGGCAGTAATCAAGGTAGCGCAGGAAGGGACGTTCATTCCCGACAGAGAGAAGGACGAGCTGACAGAGGCCCTCGGGAATCCTGAACACCCTGGACGAACACGAGGCACACCAGGCTCCGTTCCGTGGAAGCATGGGTTTCCCGGCAGCGGTGGTTATAGAAGCCGAGAGAGAAAAAGAAAACAGGAAGCAAGCGAAATGCAGAAGCTCAGTGTAAGATTAGCAAAACTAGAGGAACTTGAGAGCCAGCGAGCTACCGGCCAACCATCTGAGCGGCACGAAGATGCTTCCTTCGACGCTACCCCACCATCTCAGCGGAGAAGCAGCGTGGCTTCCACGGAGCTCGTTCAGCCTGATTTCACGACTCCTCGCTACCCCGTGGATAGTATCACGGCGACTGAACATTGCGAGCTAATGACGAAATGCCAGAACCTGACCTTCAAGGCGGCGGTCGGCTCTGTTGTACCTCCTCGAGCTGAGGGAACTTTCCATTGCCGTCCGATTCCACAAGGCTATGCTGTTGTGACGGTGGATGAAATAATGAATGGATTTGAGAGGCTGGAGCTTGACAACCCTACAGGTGAAGAGGATATTATTCTTTTGGAAAATGCTTTGAGGAGTACCTGTCTATGGAGAAAAGAGTACATCAAGCTTCCAAACTGGACGCCTCAGCAGACTCCGCCTCCTCCTCCTCCGGTGCGTCAGGGCACTCCGCCTCCTCCTTCTCCTCCGGCGCGTCAGGGCACTCCGGCTCCTCCGACGCGTCAGGGCACTCCGCCTCCTCGTTCGCCTCCTCCGGCGCGTCAGGGCACTCCGCCTCCTCCTCCTCCTCCTCCAGCGCGTCAGGGCACTACGCCTCCTCCGGCGCATCAGCAACGGGGGAAGAGAGTCGCCGCCGCCGCTCTGGCGGCTAGCAGTACAATAGGCGGGAAGAAATTCAAATATGGTCCAAGCCTCAAGCCTCTTCAAAAGTTACCATATGAGAGGTCCGAAGAGGAAAACGCTGAAATCAGTGCAGCCGAAGTGAAGGCCCATTTTGCACGGAAAGATCCACCTCCGAAGGAAACGGTAGATCCGGTGAAAGCGAAGCGAACTCTGCATGCCCTGAAGCGACCACCACGGAATCGGCTATCCAACTATGACCGCATAGTTACTAAGACACATGCTGAAGCGCAGCGGTCGGGAAGTACTTCTAGTGCTGCAAGAGAGAAAAAGCGAAGAAGTGGGAAAACAATTCCCCAGCTCGGCGAACAGGAGATGTAATCGTGCCCCCCGCTCAAGGTGTCTAGCGATATCGCTAATCATCCGGTGCTACTGCCCGGTACCACTCTTGATGATTACCTGCCCGATGATGTAGAAATTGAAACGGCTGAGGTAGTAGTAGACGACTTTGTTGGAAATATGCCCTAGAGGCAATAATAAATTGGTTATTATTATATTTCCTTGTTCATGATAATCGTTTATTATCCATGCTATAATTGTATTGATTGGAAACTCAAATACATGTGTGGGTACATAGACAACACTGTGTCCCTAGTAAGCCTCTAGTTAACTAGCTCGCTGATCAAAAGATGGTGAAGGTTTCCTAGCCATAGACATGAGATGTCATTTGATAACGGGATCACATCATTAGGATAATGATGTGATGGACAAGACCCAAACTATAAACGTAGCATATGATCGTGTCAGTTTATTGCTATTGTTTTCTGCATGTCAAGTATCTGTTCCTATGACCATGAGATCATGCAACTCCCTGACATCGGAGGAGTACCTTGTGTGTATCAAACGTCGCAACGTAACTGGGTGACTATAAAGATGCTCTACAGGTATCTCCGAGGGTGTCTGTTGGGTTGGCATGGATCAAGACTGGGATTTGTTACTCCGTGTGACGGAGAGGTATCTCAGGGCCCACTCGGTAATACAACATCACAATGAGCCTTGCAAGCAATGTGACTAAAGTGTTAGCCACGAGATCTTGTATTACAGAACGAGTAAAGAGACTTGCCGGTAACGAGATTGAACTAGGTATAGAGATACCGACGATCGAATCTCGGGCAAGTAACATACCGAAGAACAAAGGGAACAGTATACGGGATTAACTGAATCCTTGACATAGAGGTTCGACCGATAAAGATCTTCGTAGAATATGTAGGAGCCAATATGGGCATCCAGGTCCCGCTATTGGTTATTGATCGTAGAGGTGTCTCGGTCATGTCTACATAGTTCTCGAACCCGCAGGGTCTACACACTTAACGTTTGGTGACGATTAGTATAGTTGAGTTATTTTGTTGGTGACCGAAGGTTGTTCGGAGTCCCAGATAAGATCCCGGACATGACGAGGATCTCCGGAAGAGTCCGGAGGTAAAGATTGATATATGTGATAATAGTGTTTTGATCTCAGGAAGGGTTCCGGAATTCACCGGAAGGGGTTCCGGATGTTTACCGAAGTGTTCGGGTGCAGCAACACTTTATATGAGCCAAAGGTGTAAAGCCCACGGGGTATTGGAAAGTGCAAAAGGAAGTTTTGCTGCTGCCTTAAGCGGTACTACCGCTGGTAAGGCAGTACTACCACGTAAGCGGTACTACCGCTTGTGTGAAGCGGTACTACCGCATAAGCGGTACTACTGCTTGTGTGAAGAGGTACTACCGCTCGTGAGCGGTACTACCGCTTGTGCGCGGTACTGCAGGGATCCGAGTTGGACTCTTTCCCTGCGGGCCAAACCGACCTTGTGCGGGCAAAACCGACCTGGAGGAGGCTTTTACTCCAAGTTTAGACCCCAAGGCTCAACATATAAATAGAGGGGCAGGGCTAGCACACGGGACACATCAAGATTTCCCAAGCCGTGTGTCGGCAACCCTAACCCTCTAGTTCTCCCGTCATAATCTCCGTAGTGCTTGGCGAAGCCCTGCAGAGATTGTTCCTCACCACCATCACCACGACGTCGTGCTGCTGGAACTCATCTACTACTTCACCATCGCTCGCTGGATCGAGGAGGTGAAGGCGTCATCAAGCCGTACGTGTGTTGAACGCGGAGGTGCCGTCCGTTCGGCACTAGTTCGTGATCGGATAGAGGGACGACTTGCGATTTGGATCGCGGAGACGTTCGACTACATCAACCGCGTTTCTTAACGCTTCCGCTTAGCGATCTACAAGGGTATGTAGATTCACTCTCCCTCTCGTAGATGCTCATCACCATGGATAGATCTTGTGTGCGCGTAGGAAAATTTTTGTTTCCCATGCTTCGTTCCCCAACAATGGCATCTGAGCTAGGTCTATGCGTAGATGAGATCTCGAGTAGAACACAAACGAGTTGTGGGCGTGGGTGTATACATATTGCTTGCCGTTACTAGTTGATACTTGATTCGGCGGTATTGTGACATGAAGCGGCACGGACCAACATTACTCGTACGCTTACGAGAGACCGGTTCCTTCAACTGTCATGTAACTTCGTTGCATAAAGATGGCTAGCGGGTGTCTGTCTCTCTCACTTTAGTTGAATCGATTTCAATGAAGAGGGTTCTTTTAGAAGATCAAAAAGCAATCACTACACCACGTTGTGGTTTTGCGTAGGTAAGAACGGTTCTTGCAAACCCGTAGCAGCCACGTAAAATTTGCAACAACAATTAGAGGACATCTAACTTGTTTTTGCAGGGTATGTTGTGATGTGATATGGCCAATTACATGATGAGATATATGTGATGTATGAGATGATCATGTGTTGTATAGAATATCACGACTTGCATGTCGATGAGTACGGCAACTGGCAGGAGCCATAGAGTTGTCTTTAATTATTTTTCGCCGTTTTGCTTTACTTTATCGCTATGAGTTAGCTATAGTCGTGGAAGCAACAGTCGGCGCGACAACCTCATGGCGACACGTTGATGGAGATCATGGTGTCATGCCGGTGACGATGGAGATCATGCCGGTGCTTTGGAGATGGAGATCAAAAGCACAAGTTCATGGCCATATCATGTCACTTATGATTTGCATGTGATGTTAATCCTTTTATGCATCTTATTTTGCTTAGGACGACGGTAGCATTATAAGGTGATCCCTCACTTAAATTTCAAGATAAATTGTGTTCTCCCCGAGTGTGCACCGTTGCGAAAGTTCGTCGTTTCGAGACACGCCGTGATGATCGGGTGTGATAGACTCTACGTTCACATACAATGGGTGTAAGCCATGTTGCACGTGCGGAACACTCGGGTTAAACTTGACGAGCCTAGCATGTACAGACATGGCCTCGGAACACAAGAGACCGAAAGGTCGAACATGAGTCATATAGTAGATATGATCAACATGAAGATGTTCACCATTGAAACCACCTCAACTCACGTGATGATCGGACTTGAGTTGGTGGATTTGGATCATGTTACACTCGAATAACCGGAGGGATGTCAATTTGAGTGGGAGTTTTTAAGTAATATATATGATTAACTAAACTCATTATCTTGAACAATAGTCTAAGTTGTCTTTGCTATATTTATGTGGTAGATGATGGCTCGCGCAGTAGCACCCCTAAATTTTAATGCGTTCCTAGAGAAAGCTAAATTGAAAGATGATGGAAGTAACTTTGTGGACTGGGCCCGTAATCTAAGGATTATCCTTACGGCTTCCCAGAAGGCTTATGTCCTTGATGCACCGCTTGGTGATCCACCCGCTCCAGTTGAGTCTCTAGACGTTGTGAACGCCTGGCAGGCTCGTTCTGAAGATTACTCAATAGTTCAATGTGCAATATTGTATGGCTTAGAACCGGGACTTCAAAGACGTTTTGAACGTCATGGAGCATATGAGATGTTCCAGGAGTTGAAGTTTATCTTTCAGAAGAATGCCCGGATCGAGAGATATGAGATCTCCGATAAGTTCTATGCTTGCAAGATGGAGGAGAACGGGTCTATCAGTGATCACGTACTCAGAATGTCTGGGTACTCCACCCGTCTGGCTGAATTGGGGATGCCCCTTCCGCCAGAGGCTATCACTGACAGAGTTCTTCAATCATTGCCACCTAGCTACAAGAGCTTCGTGTTGAAAGATAACATGCATGGGATGAACAAGTCAGTCGCCGAGCTGTTTGCGATGCTGAAAGCCGCTGAGTCTGAAATTCAGAAGGAGCATCAAGTGTTAATGGTCAATAAAACCACTAGTTTCAAGAAAAATGGCAAGGGTAAGCAGGGTAACTCCAAGAAGAGTGGCAAAGCAGTTGCTCCTCTCGTGAAGAAACCCAAGGCTGGACCCAAACCAGAAACTGTGTGCTTTCATTGCAAGGGAACTGGACACTGGAAGCGGAACTGCCCCAAGTATTTGGCTGGCAAGAAGGCGGCCAACAACAAACAAGGTATATATGATATACATGTTATTGATGTGTACCTTACCAACTCTCGTTGTAGTGCCTGGGTATTTGATACCGGTGCGGTTGCTCATATTTGCAACTCAAAACAGGAACTGCAGAATAGACGGAGGCTGGCAAAGGACGAAGTGACGATGCGCGTGGGAAATGGTTCCAAGGTTGATGTGATCGCCGTCGGCACGCTCGCTCTTCGATTACCATCGGGATTAGTGATGAACCTGAATAATTGTTATTTAGTGCCTGCGTTAAGCATGAACATTATATCTGGATCTTGTTTATTGCGAGACGGTTACTCATTTAAATCAGAGAATAATGGTTGTTCTATTTATATGAGTAATATCTTTTATGGTCATGCACCCAATATGAGGGGTTTATTCTTATTGAATCTCGATAGTAATGATACACATGTTCATAACATTGATGCTAAAAGATGTAGAATTGATAATGATAATACCACTTTCTTGTGGCACTGCCGTTTAGGTCATATTGGCGTAAAACGCATGAGGAAGCTCCATACTGATGGACTTTTGGAGTCACTTGATTTTGAATCACTTGACACATGTGAGCCATGCCTCATGGGCAAGATGACCAAAACGCCGTTCTCTGGAACAATGGAACGGGCAAGTGACTTATTGGAAATCATACATACTGATGTGTGCGGTCCGATGAGCATTGAGGCACGCGGTGGTTATCGTTACTTTCTCACCTTCACTGATGACTTAAGTAGATATGGGTATATTTACTTAATGAAACACAAGTCTGAAACATTTGAAAAGTTCAAACAATTTCAGAGTGAAGTTGAGAATCATCGTAACAAGAAGATTAAATTCCTACGATCTGATCGAGGAGGAGAATATCTGAGTTATGAGTTTGGCAGTCACTTAAGACAATGTGGAATTGTTTCACAACTGACACCGCCTGGAACACCACAGCGTAATGGTGTGTCCGAACGTCGTAATCGAACCTTATTAGATATGGTGCGATCTATGATGTCTCTTGCCGATTTGCCACTATCATTTTGGGGTTATGCATTAGAGACAGCTGCATTCACTTTAAATAGGGCACCATCGAAATCCGTTGAGACGACGCCATATGAACTTTGGTTTGGCAAGAAGCCAAAGTTGTCGTTTCTTAAAGTTTGGGGATGTGATGCTTATGTCAAAAAGCTTCAGCCTTAAAAGCTGGAACCCAAAGCGAAGAAATGCGTCTTCATAGGATACCCAAAAGAGACAGTTGGGTATACCTTCTACCTCAGATCCGAAGGCAAAGTGTTTGTCGCTAAAAACGGAACATTTCTTGAGAAAGAGTTATTCTCGAAAGAATTGAGTGGGAGGAAGATAGAACTTGATGAGGTTGTTGAACCTTTACTTCAACCTGAGAGTAGCGCAGCGCAGAAAGATGTTTCTGTAGAGCCTACATCAGCTGAAGAGGAAGTTAATGATGATGATCATGAAGCTTTGGATCAAGTTGCTATCGAACCTCGTAGGTCGACAAGGACGCGTACTGCTCCTGAGTGGTACGGCAACCCTGTCTTAGAGGTCATGTTGTTGGACAACGATGAACCTACGAGCTATGGAGAAGCGATGATAGGCCCGGATTTCGAGAAATGGTTAGAGGCCATGAAATCCGAGATGGGATCCATGTATGAAAACAAAGTATGGACTTTGGAAGTATTACCTGAAGGGCGTAAGGCCATTCAGAACAAATGGATCTTTAAGAGGAAGACGGACGCGGACGGTAATGTCACCGTCTATAAAGCTCGACTTGTGGCAAAAGGTTTTTCGCAAGTTCAAGGAGTTGACTACGATGAGACCTTCTCACCCGTAGCGATGCTTAAGTCCGTCAGAATCATGTTAGCAATAGCTGCCTTTTTCGATTATGAAATTTGGCAGATGGATGTCAAAACAGCGTTCCTTAACGGTTTCCTTAAGGAAGAGTTGTATATGATGCAACCAGAAGGTTTTGTCGATCCAGAGAATGCTGACAAAGTTTGCAAACTCCAGCGATCCATTTATGGACTGGTGCAAGCATCTCGGAGTTGGAATCTTCGCTTTGATGAGGTGATCAAAGCGTTCGAGTTTATACAAGTTTACGGAGAAGCTTGTATTTACAAGAAAGTGAGTGGGAGCTCTATAGCGTTTCTAATATTATATGTGGATGACATATTGCTGATTGGAAACAATATAGAAATGTTGGAAAGCGTGAAGGAATATTTGAACAAGAGTTTTTCAATGAAGGACCTAGGAGAAGCTGCTTTCATATTAGGCATCAAGATCTATAGAGATAGATCAAGACGTTTAATAGGAATTTCACAAAGCACATACCTTGATAAGATTTTGAAGAAGTTCAAAATGGATCAGTCCAAGAAGGGGTTCTTGCCTGTTTTGCAAGGTGTAAAGTTGAGTAAGACTCAATGCCCAGTGACTGCAGAAGATAGAGAAAAGATGAGTGTCATCCCCTATGCCTCAGCCATAGGCTCTATCATGTATGCAATGCTGTGCACAAGACCCGATGTCAGCCTTGCCATAAGTATGGCCGGAAGGTTTCAAAGTGATCCAGGAATGGAACACTGGACGGCGGTCAAGAATATCCTGAAGTACCTGAAAAGGACTAAGGACATGTTTCTCGTTTATGGAGGTGATCAAGAGCTCGTCGTAAAGGGTTACGTCGATGCAAGCTTTGACACTGATCCGGATGACTCTAAGTCACAAACCGGATACGTATTTATTCTTAATGGGGGTGCGGTTAGCTGGTGCAGTTCCAAGCAAAGTGTGGTAGCTGATTCTACATGCGAAGCGGAGTACATCGCTGCCTCGGAGGCGGGGAAGGAAGGTGTCTAGATGAAGGAGTTCATGACAAATCTTGGGGTAGTGCCTAGTGCGCTTAACCCAATGACTCTGTTTTGTGATAATACTGGTGCCATTGCTCTAGCCAAGGAACCAAGATTTCACAAGAGGACCAGACACATAAAGCGACGTTTCAATTCCATCCGCGATTACATCAAGGAGGACGACATAAATATTTGCAAAGTACACACGGATCTGAATGTTGCAGATCCGATGACTAAACCTCTTCCAAGGGCTAAACATGAACAACACCAGAACTGCATGGGTGTTCGATTCATTACAATGTAAATCACATAGTGATGTGAACTAGATTATTGACTCTAGTGCAAGTGGGAGACTGTTGGAAATATGCCCTAGAGGCAATAATAAATTGGTTATTATTATATTTCCTTGTTCATGATAATCGTTTATTATCCATGCTATAATTGTATTGATTGGAAACTCAAATACATGTGTGGGTACATAGACAACACTGTGTCCCTAGTAAGCCTCTAGTTAACTAGCTCGTTGATCAAAAGATGGTGAAGGTTTCCTAGCCATAGACATGAGATGTCATTTGATAACGGGATCACATCATTAGGAGAATGATGTGATGGACAAGACCCAAACTATAAACGTAGCATATGATCGTGTCAGTTTATTGCTATTGTTTTCTGCATGTCAAGTATCTGTTCCTATGACCATGAGATCATGCAACTCCCTGACATCGGAGGAGTACCTTGTGTGCATCAAACGTCACAACGTAACTGGGTGACTATAAAGATGCTCTATAGGTATGTCCGAGGGTGTCTGTTGGGTTGGCATGGATCAAGACTGGGATTTGTTACTCCGTGTGACGGAGAGGTATCTCAGGGCCCACTCGGTAATACAACATCACAATGAGCCTTGCAAGCAATGTGACTAAAGTGTTAGCCACGAGATCTTGTATTACAGAACGAGTAAAGAGACTTGCCGGTAACGAGATTGAACTAGGTATAGAGATACCGACGATCGAATCTCAGGCAAGTAGCATACCGAAGAACAAAGGGAATAGTATACGGGATTAACTGAATCCTTGACATAGAGGTTCGACCGATAAAGATCTTCGTAGAATATGTAGGAGCCAATATGGGCATCCAGGTCCCGCTATTGGTTATTGATCGTAGAGGTGTCTCGGTCATGTCTACATAGTTCTCGAACCCGCAGGGTCTACACACTTAACGTTTGGTGACGATTAGTATAGTTGAGTTATTTTGTTGGTGACCGAAGGTTGTTCGGAGTCCCAGATAAGATCCCGGACATGACGAGGATCTCCGGAAGAGTCCGGAGGTAAAGATTGATATATGTGATAATAGTGTTTTGATCTTCGGAAGGGTTCCGGAATTCACCGGAAGGGGTTCCGGATGTTTACCGAAGTGTTCGGGTGCAGCAACACTTTATATGAGCCAAAGGGGTAAAGCCCACGAGGTATTGGAAAGTGCAAAAGGAAGTTTTGCTGCTGCCTTAAGCGGTACTGCCGCTGGTAAGGCAGTACTACCACGTAAGCGGTACTACCGCTTGTGTGAAGCGGTACTACCGCATAAGCGGTACTACCGCTTGTGTGAAGCGGTACTACCGCTCAAGCGGTACTACCGCTCGTGAGCGGTACTACCGCTTGTGCGCGGTACTGCAGGGATCCGAGTTGGACTCTTTCCCTGCGGGCCAAACCGACCTTGTGCGGGCAAAACCGACCTGGAGGAGGCTTTTACTCCAAGTTTAGACCCCAAGGCTCAACATATAAATAGAGGGGCAGGGCTAGCACACGGGACACATCAAGATTTCCCAAGCCGTGTGTCGGCAACCCTAACCCTCTAGTTCTCCCGTCATAATCTCCGTAGTGCTTGGCGAAGCCCTGCAGAGATTGTTCCTCACCACCATCACCACGACGTCGTGCTGCTGGAACTCATCTACTACTTCACCATCGCTCGCTGGATCGAGGAGGTGAAGGCGTCATCAAGCCGTACGTGTGTTGAACGCGGAGGTGCCGTCCGTTCGGCACTAGTTCGTGATCGGATAGAGGGACGACTTGCGATTTGGATCGTGGAGACGTTCGACTACATCAACCGCGTTTCTTAACGCTTCCGCTTAGCGATCTACAAGGGTATGTAGATTCACTCTCCCTCTCATAGATGCTCATCACCATGGATAGATCTTGTGTGCGCGTAGGAAAATTTTTGTTTCCCATGCTTCGTTCCCCAACAGACTTTAGATACGAGCACGGGAAGCCTCTCGTCAAACCTGATCATCCTCATCTAACAATGATGATGCAAAAATTGCATGACTGGTACATGGAAACCTGCAGGAAGTCCGGGACCGACAGTTTGTTTGTCGGAATTAAAAAAGAGCACGACTTCCCTGGAGTCGAGGTGCTGCCTGTTGAATTTGTGGAGGTATTTCAGTTATACAATCAAAAGGCCCTCGACAAACAACTCATGACTTGCTACTGTCTGTAAGTATTACTTCTATAATTAAGTCTCTAGCTCAGCTCGTTCATTGCATGTATATATAATTATCCTCACTATATCATGCAGATTGAAGATGGTCGAATGCGAAAAAGCACAAATCTATGGCATTGGGTTCATTAGCCCAAATACCGTAAATGAATGGTCGGTACAAAAGGAGGCCAAAGATACCGAGAAGAACATGCTAGAATCGTTCCTTAGACATCAAAACAAAAGGGAAATACTCTTTCCTTACAACTTCGAGTGAGTGTTACTGTCTTGTGCATATTCGGTTTCGCTTACTCGAGGTTAAGTAATGTAATTGATGAGTTATGTGTGCGCAGCTACCACTATATTCTGCTATCCATTAACCTTGACGGGGCATTAGTAACTGTCTTAGACTCGCTCCGTAAAGATCCCAAGTATTATGCGGACATGACTGCAATGCTCCAGAAGTAAGTTCAATCAATACCGGGACCATATCGGCAACTTTTGTTCATTTCCTGATATCAAGTAATCATTTTCTTTGCCTGCCAGGGTTTGGAAAAAGTTCACCACTATGGTTCCGGGTCTGAAGAAGGAGCTGCGATTTACGCACCCCAAAGTAAGTAGTACTAGCTAGTTCCGCGCATCTCTCATTGATTCTAGTTTCATCAATACCATTATCATGCTTGCTTATCAGTTTGATTGAACTCTATTCTCGTAAAGTGCTTGTACCGGTCACCCGGGACTACTTTATGTGGATACTACGTATGCGAGTTCATTCGCTACTATACCTCTGAGCGGGGCTTCTCTGAGAAACAATTTGAAGTACGTAAACAATATTCACAATTTTATTTTACATATTACCATCAATTGTGTTGAGTTTCATTCATATATATGTATTGACCCCCTTCTTTAAATTAGATCTGGCAGATGCGGGATGAACTCCTACCACATGATCGCATACGAGCAATTCAAGAGGAATTGGCGGGATTCTTTCTTGACCACGTCATACCTGAACACGGAGAATACCATGTGAAATTAGATATTAGGTGTTAGGGATTGTAAGAGATGTTTTACTGTACATATGTAGTAGCGTCGGATAGAAATACGAAAACTTGTTGTTCGACCAAGCACAGAGAAAGAGATGTCACTTCTCTCTATATATGTTCATGACGATCTTGTGTAATTAATGGTTTCCTTCATTTGCTTACTAGCTAGCGTCGAATTCTCTCTATATGTATAGTAGCTAGCGTCGACCAAGCAAGGAGAAAGAGAGGTCACTTCTCTCTATTAGCTAGCTAACACAATATGAAACCCCTAAATTAACCCTCCAAAAAAAAAAACCCAGCGCCTGCGAGCTGCTGACGCGTGGCCGCCTTTTGGTCCCGGTTGGTGTTACCAACCGGGACTAAAGGTCCTCCTGCCTGCGCGCCCCGCAGCGGCCACGTGGAGTCCCTTTGGTCCCGGTTCGTAAGCAAACCGGGACTAAAGGTTTTGGGCATTAGTCCCGATCGTGTTGTCCCGGTTCCAGAACCGGGACTAAAGGCCCTCTGGAACCGGGACTAGTGCCCTGTTTTCTACTAGTGCATGCACAACCAAGGAGGAAGGTTATACATACATAGTGTCACAGGCCATGTGCTATGCTTGCTGCTCTGATCTCCAAAAGGATTAACGCCATCTGCACTTAAACCAAACCATACGTTCCTTGGGTCACCTGTAAAGTCCCCCCACTTTCTCTCGATCTTTCTCCACTGCGACCCATCACCGGGTGCTCTCAACTTCCCGTCTTTCTTACGGTCTTCCTTGTGCCATCGCATCAACTTGGCATGCTCTTTGTTTCTGAACAAACGTTTCAACCGTGGTATTATAGGAGCATACCACATCACCTTGGCAGGAACCCTCTTCCCGGTGCGTTGGCCCTCAGCATCACTAGGGTCATCTCGTCTGATCTTATACCGCAATGCACAGCATACCGGGCATGCGTTCAAATCCTCGTACGCACCGCGGTAGAGGATGCAATCATTAGGGCATGCATGTATCTTCTGCACCTCCAATCCTAGAGGGCAGACAACCTTCTTTGCTTCGTATGTACTTTCGGGCAATTCGTTGTCCTTTGGAAGCTTATTCTTCATTATTTTCAGCACCTTTTCAAATGCCTTGTCAGATACACCATTCTCTGCCTTCCATTGCAGCAATTCCAGTGTGGTACCGAGCTTTGTGTTGTCATCTTCGCAATTTGGGTACAACCCTTTTTTGTGATCCTCTAACATGCGATCGAACTTCAACTTCTCCCTTTCACTTTGGCATTGTCTCTTTGCATCAACAATGACCCGGCGAAGATCATCATCGGGCACATCGTCTGGTTCTTCCTCTTGATCTTCAGCTTCCCCCATTGCAGCATCACCGTATTCAGGGGGCGGATAGTTGTCATCATCCTCTTCTTCTTCGCTGTCTTCCATCATAACCCCTCTTTCTCCGTGCTTGGTCCAAACATTATAGTGTGGCATAAAACCCTTCTCAAGCAGGTGGACGTGAAGGGTTCTCGATTTAGAGTAATCCTTCGTATTCCCACAGATAGTACATGGACAATACATAAAACCATTTTGCTTGGTTGCCTCAGCCACTTCGAGAAAATTATGCAGGCCCTTAATGTACTCGGAGGTCCGTCGGTCACCGTACATCCATTGCCGGTTCATCTGCGTGCATTATATAATTAAGTGTATCAAAAACCATTACAAAACATCATGAATAGAGAAGTGACCAAATTAATAGAAGTTCATCATCACATTAAAATCAAAGTACAGTAGTGACCAAAATAAATACATAAAATTCATACTTCTAGAGCATTTGAAATGAGCTAAACTAGCAGTGAGAGATAAAACGATGAAGTCGTTAACCTTTTATTAGAACACTTGTGTAGTTGGTGCACCGCCAAACCTAAACAAATCTTAGGGAAAATGTAGCTTGGAGGTCAAGCTTGGAGAGGAGAAAACTTAAGTGTGGCTGCGGCATTTCATCGAACACCTCATGTGCATAGGAGGTGACAACAGAGAGCAACACACCTCCCAAACGCCGCCCGGCCAAAAAACAGAGGAGTGAGCGAGCAGGGGCGAGCATATATATAGGCATTGTATAAGTCCCGGTTGGTGGCTAGCACTGGGACTAAAGGTGAATCTTTAGTCCCGGTTCCATCCACCAACCGGGAATAAAGGGCAGCGAGGCCCTTTAGTCCCGGTTCGTGTCTGGAACCGGGACTAAAGGTGTCACACGAACCGGGACTGGTTCCAGCCGAGGCCCGGCCGGCGCCCTGGCCTCACGAACCGGGACTGATGCACTCATCAGTCCCGGTTCGTAACATGACCGGGAGTAATGCAATGTTCTGGCCCGTTTCAAAGCCCTGTTTTCTACTAGTGTAGGCATGAGGAGGAGGAGAAGGTTAGCCTTGATGGGTAGGTGATGACTCAGAAGGACACCTTTCGATATTTGGGACCAATGTTGTAGAAGAATGGGGATATCGATGATGATGTGAACCATCAAATCAAAGACGGATGAATGAAATGGCGCCAAGCTTCTGGCATTCTATGTGAGTGCCACAAAAGCTAAAAGGCAAGTTCTATAGGGTGGTGGTTCGACCCGCAATGTTGTATGGCGCTGAGTGTTGGCCGACTAAAAGGTGACATGTGCAACAGTTAGGTGTGGCAGATGCGCATGTTGAGATGGATGTGTGTCCACACAAGCAAGCATCGAGTCCGGAATGATGATATACGGGATAGAGTTGGGGTAACACCGATTGAAGAGAACATCGTCCAACATTGTGTGAGATGGTTTGAGCATATTCAGTGCCGGCCTCCAGAAATAGTTGCGTGCAGCTGTCGACAATTCGATAGAATTGGAATATTGTGTGGTTATGTTCTTAAAGTTATTGATTTGATGAATATCAAGTCTCTACCTCCACACTATGTGTTAAAGCGATTGACACGAGAAGCAAGGAGTGGGACCGTAAAAGACAATGAGGAAGAAGAAATATAATTGGAAATCCAAATATGGATGCCATGCTTAGCTATAGATATGTGCCCCTCAAATTTCAAAATATGGAACATCGAGCAGCAAACTTTCCAGAATGCATTAGTAGACAACACATTAGACATCATTGTTAAGCAAATCCACGGAAAAAATTAATGCATGTACAAGCACTGTGATGCATAATTCACACAAATGCTAGCCCACCAAGTGAATTGTTGACTAATGCAAGCCTAAAGAAAAAAGAGGCCCAAACAAAAAGTTCAAAAGGGAAAGGAACTTGGCTTGATAGGAAGCACAATGCTAGAAGAAAGAGATCAAACAAAAAATTCGGGGAAGAGGTATGTTGCTAAATAACAATTCTGTTTTTGATGCTATCATTATGTCCATTAATTCCCCCTCCTATTTTCTTTCATTACAAGACAAAAGAGGTTGAAGAAGATGCATGCAATGGTGGTGTAGAACCACAAGTACAAGTTGCGAATGATAGGACGTGTTTGGTTGCCTGCATTAGGTCCAATCAAGCCCACACAAAATATTTTTGGGATGTTTGGTTGCCTGGGTCACATGAAAAAGTTGGTCAGCATGGAACTGAAAGCACCTCTAGGCATGCATACGGAGGAACGCTCAAATTGGCCGTTTCTACCGGGCCAGACTAAATGGAGCCACGATCGAGCGCACATGGTGGGCCCTCTTGCACGAGACGGTGTGAGAAGTATACACCATGTACTTTGTTTCTTCTTCCACCTCGAGTAAGCTCCTTCTCTAATCTCCTTTCTTACATCCCTTCTAATCTACACAATGGTGCTTCAATTTGAGATAATCTCTACATGAAAAGATGTGCATCGATGTTATGGTTCCATTTTTGCGATCAGTTCGTAGTTTTGTCTACCGTAAATTTTAAGTTTCGTGTTCATGTTTGGAGCTATTTTGAATGAATTTTGTCAAACTCCTGAGTCCTGCTACACCTGCGTCACCGCCGGCGTCGCTCTCTCAGCCTCCTCTCCCGCGTGTTGTTGCACTAGCGCCACTGCTGGCGTCGTTCCTCTCAACCTCCTCTCCCATGTACTAGTACACTCACACGGTCGCCACTCCTCACGGTCTTCTCTCCCATCTCCTGGTACACTGAAGCCATCGCCAGCGTCGTTCCTCTCGGCCTCCTAGCTCGCTTCCTACTACATTGGTGCCGTCGCCATCGTCATTCTTTTCGGCCTCCTCCTCCGCATCCTACTACACTGACGCCGTCGTGGCGCGCACGTTGCATTTTTTCTCCATCATCCTCTGCTTCAGCGCCCTCCTATTCGTTACTCCACACATATTTTCTCCGCGGCGACGTCACTAGCAACTAGTTCACTACGCAGCCGATGGGAACGCTCGCCCGCGACTCCGTGCTCGTCGTGTCAGACGCGACGCCGTGACCACCGCCCATCACTATCGTCGAGGCACTCTAGTGTAGCACGGTGTGTTATGTGTAGCTGTTAACTGTTAATCATGTCTCGTGTATGCAAGCAAACAACATGCACTAGTATGAGCACAACCAATGCGAGCAACCCAACACCGTGTGTAGAGGTGTTGCTACGGTGCAGGGAGAGGGGATGCAGGAATATTTAAGTTTTAAAAAAGCATATGGAATATTTTGCCAAATGTACAAGTAGCAATTGGATTCATCAATCTCTTTTGCCAAACTAAATTCAGTTATCAAGCCTGAAGATGAACAAAGTAGCAAATGGAATGCTTAATCTCTTTTGCCAAACTAAATTCAGTTATCATGTCTGAGAAAGTACAATGTAGGAAGTGGACTGCTACAGTAACATGGGCTATTTCAGTTATCTTATCAAGTCTGAAAACTAAATTCAGTTATCAGCTAATTGGCCTGCAGCGGGGCGCGACAACGACGGCGTGGCGCAGCCGATCAGCACAATGGAATTGGTGTGCAGGTGGTCGAATATGGGCTTGCTGCGCGCGTACGCCGAGGTGTCCATCTTGGTCAGCGACTCATGGAGGCCAACGAACAGCACTTGCTGCACGGGTACATTGTGTCCATCTCGGCGGGTACTTTTCTTTGGGTTTTCCACGTTTTTTCCGTTTCTGTTTTTCGCCGATGTTTCTCTGTTTTCATTGGGTCTTCTTTTCTTTCTTTTTTCGTTGGTTTTCTTTCTTTCTTCGGTTCAATATGTTTTTTATTTTCTTTATTTTTCCTTCGTTTTTCTCCGGTTTTGTTTCCTTTTTTCTCATCGGATTTCTTTCTTTTCTCTCGGGCTTCGGTATTATTCTATACATATTTTCTGCATATATATCTAATAAATTTTCTGATACATGTTTAATATTTTTCAAATATTTTATTAATATTTTTCAAATACCACATTAACATGTTTCGAACACATGGTCAACATTTTTGATACACATTAAACATTATATTTGAAATGCTTGATTAATATTTTTCAAATACAAGTTTAGAATTTTTTACATGGTCAACATTTTCTTTGTACACATATTTATAAACATTTAACAGATCCTTGATTATATTTTTCAAATACATCATTAACATTTTTTAGTACATAGTCAAAGAAAAATCTACGCATTTTTAAAAAAATGCTTGAATAACATTTTCAAATAAAATATTAAAATTTTTAATTCATAGTCAACATTTTTTTCTTTACACGTTTAAGATTTTACAAATTGTTGATTAAAAAATTTCAAATACTCATTCAATATTTTTTCAAATGCTTGATGAACTTTGTATACCTGATCAAATTGTTTCATCATTCTTTAAATACATGGTCAAAAAAATTTATATACACATTGAATTTTTCAAATGCATGATTAACATTTTTCAAATATTTGGTCAGCATGTTTTTCAAATGCTATATACATGATCAATTTTTTTATCATTTTTAATACATGTTCAACATGTTATCTATGCATTTTTAACATTTTTTAAATTCTTGATTAACATTATTGAAATACTTTTTAAACATTTTTGCAAATTATTGATTAACATTTTTAAATACATGATCATATTTCATTCACATTGTTTTTAATACATTTTTCTTATACGTGATAAACATTTTCTCTATACACATTTAACATTTTTTAAATATTTTGGTAGTGTGCTGTTTGGTAATATATATAGAGAAAGAATATTTTAAAGTATAAACAAAAGTAAAAAATGTAAAGCAAAAAATAGAAAATAAAAACTAAACAAAAGAGCGGGTGTGGCCTCCCGTGCATCTGGACCGGCCCATCACACTCTCCCCTTCTGCGAGGATTCCCTAGGTCTCGCTAAAAGCGGGACATAGGGGCGCCCGACGAACATGACGCCCTTAGACCTCGGCATGGTGGACAGAGCCCATGTAGCACGCCGACCACGGGGGCTCCCGCCGCACGTGTTGCTTCACGCCGAGCGCTCCTTTGGCAAGCTAATGGTGATGGCGAAGCCACGCCGTGAGCTCGTTCGGCAACGCTAACGGAACGAGGAGTTTTTTTCTAGAGTTTTTACTCTGAGTTTTTTTTAGAGTGCCTTTTCTCTTTTCTGTGGTGATGATGATTGTGGGCTGCTTGTGGGCCGAGGCGTCGCTGGTTTTCCTTTTGCCAGTGGATGCTTCCGCCATCGGATGGCCTAGGAACGGGGGATACGGACATCACGACGAGGATCTCGATCCTTTGTTGAAACCCTCGTATCGAACGTTCCGCCCAATCTCGCCGCTCACTTTCTTCTGTCGTGCCGCCGCTCCCCTCGGAGAAAACACCACCTCTTCCGGCACCGCTGGCCTTAAGCCAAAGTTCCTTAGTGTGTGTGTTTTAATATATATAGATAAATAATATTTTAAAATATAAACAAAAGTAAAAAAAGTAAAGCAAAAAGAAAAAATTTAAAACGTAAAAAAAAAGAATTTGGCTTCTCGCGCATCTGAGCTGGCCCATCACACTCTCCCTTCAGCAAGGATACTTTAGGTCTTGCTAAAAGCGAGACATAGATGCGCCCGTCGAACATGACGCCCGACCCCTGACATGGTGGACAGAGCCCATGTAGCAGGCCGACCACGGGGGCTCCCGCTGCATGTGTTGCTCCATGCCGACCGCTCCTTTGGCAAGCTAATGGCGACGGCGAAGCCGCGCCATGAGATTGTTCGGCAACGCCAGTGGAACGAGGAGTTTTTCCTCGAAATCATTAGTTAGCGAGTACACATTCCAACGATTACTCCCACCTCCCCAGTTTGCGACAAGTGGCGCACTGCATGCGTGCCACCTGTCGCAACCTGGGAGTTTTCCTTTTTTCGTAGATCCGTATTTTCAAAACATTTTATCTCCTAAACCGTGCGTCCAAATCTCGAACCGTTTTCACCATTGGCTTTCTCGCGTCGAGATCTTCAAAACTAGATCCCATGTTGATAGGTTTTGACGAACTTTTTTTCACGAAAAAAACCGGACGAAAAAACCGTGCCTCACGCGATAGAAAAAATACAGAAAACGCGTTTTTTCCCTTTACGAGAGGCACGGGTCGTGCCTCTCGCGGAAGCAAAACCGTGCCTCTCGCGGAAAAAAAAGAGAGCAGAAAACGCGTTTTTTTCCCTTTCGGGAGAGGCACGGCCGTGCCTCTCACGATAGCAAAACCGTGCCTCTCGCGGAAAAAAAAAGAGAGAGCAGAAAACACGTTTTTCCCCTTTCCGAGAGGCACGGCCGTGCCTCTCGCGAAGGCAAAACCGTGCCTTTCGCGGAAGCAAAACCGTGCCTCTCGCAAAAAAAAAACAGAAAACGCGTTTTTTTCCCTTTCCGAGAGGCACGGCCGTGCCTCTCGCGGAAGCAAAAACCGTGCCTCTCGCAAAAAAAAAACAGAATACGCGGTTTTTCGCGCAAAAAAATATTTTTTTTAATTTTTTTTTCGTCCAAAAGCTACGAAAGACCAGTGAAAAACCGGAACACCAAAAAAATCCGGAAAAAAACCACTCCAAAAAGGCGAAAACGCGTGCGAAAAAAAAATCCGAAGGGAACGCTCAGAGCGCGACATGTGGCGGCGACTGGGAACGCGCCAAGTGGCGGCGCGTGAGAGTGATCACTGGAATGCTTGTGAGGGAGTGCTCGCTAACTAGTTGCTCCCGTTTTTCCTCCGAGTTTTTTTTAGAGTGCCTTTTCTCTTTTATGTGGTGATTGTGGGCTGCTTATGGGCCAAGGCGTCGCTTGTTTTCGTTGCCAATGATGTTTCCGCCGTCGGATGGCCTACGAACGGGGGATACGGGCATCACGGCGAGGATCTCGATCCTTTGTCCAAACCCTCGTCTCGAACCTTCCCCAATCTCGCCGCTCACTTTTTTCCGTCGCGCCGCCGCTCCCCTCGGAGGCAACACCACCTCTTCCGGCGCCGCCGGCCTTAATACAAAGTTCCAACCCGGCGCATACCCGTGCACCCTCTACCTCCTACCCCCCCCCCCCCTGCCCCTCTGCCAAACCCACAATGGCACCATCGCAGTGCTCAATATCGAGGATGCCGTCGAGGTGCGCAGCAGAGACGGCGCGGGCCACGGTCGCGTTCGAGATCGCCGGCTACAGCCTGCTCAAGCGCCTCGGTAGAGGCAAATGCGTCCGTTTTCCAGCATTCTCCGTCGGCGGCTACGAATGGTGCATCCGCTACCATCCCAACAGAGGGAAAACTCAGGTGAGCGAAGGTCACGTCTCTGTCTACCTCGAGCTCTTGAGCAAGGACGCCGAGGTGAGGGCGATCGTCAAATTCATGCTTGTGGAGCCGGTTGGGGGGAAGTCGATTGTGGTGTGCCCCTTCGAAGAGCCACTAGTGTTCGACCCTAAAAGCACATCTTGGGGCGTAACAAAGTTCATGAAGACCACCACTGAAGTAGAGTCGGTGTACCTGCGAAATGATTGTCTCGTGATCGAGTGTGAAGTCAGTGTTATCAAGGAAACACTCAAGGTCCACGTTCCGCCGTCCCACCTTTTGGATAATCTTGCAAAATTACTAAGAGGGGAAGAAAGGAGCAGACGTGACTTTCAAGGTGCAAGGGGAGGTTTTTTCTGCTCATAAGGTTTTGCTTGCGATGCAATCAGCGGTCTTCGACGCGGAATTCTACGGGCCGATGGGGGACAAAGGGGCACAGGACATAATTATTGACGACATGCAGCCTGCTGTTTTCAAGGCATTTCTTCACTTCATCTACACGGTTTCAATGCCTTCCATGGACGATCTCGAGGATGATGACAAAAGAGAAATGGTTAAGCACTTACTTGTGGCTGCGGACAAGTATGCCATGGAAAGGATGAAGATGATATGTGAAGGCATGCTATGCAAGGGTCTTGATGTTGAGAATGTGGCGACCCTATTAGCTCTAGCTGACCAGTATAATTGCAGAAATCTCAAAGATTCTTGCATTAAATTTATGATCTCTTCGGATAGAGTGATTGATGTGATTGCAAGCCAAGGGTATGCACAACTCAAAAGATCTTCGCCTGATATCATTGTGGATGTGTTGGAGAGAGCAGCTAAATCCCGCAAAATTTAGTACGCCAACCTGTTATGAACTACTGCTTATCCTTCTGTTCCGATTGATCTTTGGAGGCGAATGCCTTACGTTGGGGTTGGAGAAGGCAACTAAGTCTTGCTAAATTTGTAGTGCCCGTCCTGGGTTAGCTTCTATGTAGTTACTTTTTATGCATAGCGACCTTAGATGAGGTTGCCATGTCTTTATGTTTCCAGGGATCTTTTGGACTAAGCAGTTGGTTCTATAAAATATATGTGTATAGTGTATTGGTTGGCCTGTATGATATGAGTATATATGAATCTATGGTAGCTCACTAGTTACTTTTTTTGATGTTATTACTTTAATTGCTGGCTTATGTGAAGAATGGTAGAACTTTAAGTTCTTGGCTATTTTTGAAATAATCTGGCAGATTTGAAGAATGATAAAACTTTGAGTTCTTGGCTATCACTTTTGTTATAATCTGGCTTATGTGAAGAATGATAGAACTTTTCTTGGCTATCACTTTTGAGATTATCTGTTTTACCTCTATGAAATACTTATATGTGAACGCTAGCTGCTATATTTTGATTAGAGACAGTTACAAATGGTTTCTTGACATAGTTGGCTGACCCAACAAAGATGGAATTAACATCAAATTTCCGTTCCACTCTGAACGGCAATGTACGTAAAATCTGTACAGGTAATTCTTATATGCAATTGCTTCCCGTTCATAAATTTGATCATAGCGGGTATTATGCAAAGAGAAATGTTGAGCGAATCTTTTTCTGGATTTAATATATTGATTGGATCTTTTCCTGTATTGAATTTATAGACTGAATCAGATCGAAACAGCAACTTGCGTTCCCTTAAAACTGGCAGTGCAAGATGCCAATGTCAGTGATGCAACCTTCTGGGACAAATCACGGTTGCATGTCTCAGTTGTTTTTCTGAGGTAGGATGTTGGCCTAAAAGTGTATACTATTCTAAAGTAACCATGTGTGCCATTATATTTCGGTGATTTGATGCAAATTGGGCAAGTTTTGCTGTTGACACGGTTTTGGAGGAAACAAGTTGGTCCTTTAAAATGTCTTGTCTGATGTAAGTATATGTATATATGAATCTATGGGCTCACTTGTTGCCTTCTTTTTATCTTCTATATGCAATTTGCATTACAAAATCAGGATGCAGTGATACTATTTTCCTTGAAATGAAACCCTTCATGTTTTTATGTTATTCATGCAGTAATAGCAAAGCACTCTGGATTATGAAGGGGTATAATAGTTTCCCTCATATTTCCACTTCATTTTCTGAATTTTTCGGTTCAACATAGGTGCCTCTATGTTTTTCATGGTCACCAGATACTTGTGCATATCCAGCTAAAATCATCATTGACCAACTCTACATTTTGTTTCTCTGGATTGATTACAAAGGTGGCACTCAATTTTCTATCTTGAGTGTTTCCTTTTACACATTGCAAGTTTCTTGGTTCAGAATTCAACATGCTTGTAGTGCTGGCTAGGAGGTTATTGGGATCTATGAGTGGCACAACTGTACTATGTTTTAGTAAGATGCAGAGATTGTTTGAATTTTAGGGTGAAATATAGGAATTTTTCCTATGGTTGACTTTGCATGCACAATTTTAGAGAAAATTTCTGCACCTCTGTTTCTGTGACAACTATACCAAAATTTGCATGCACTGGTATAGTGCCACTGGAAAGTTTCCTCTGGTTTTCGTACTTTGCATGCACAATTTCAGTAGTGTTTTGGGATTTAGTATAGTGACACTTAATTCGGAACGCTGGGAGTATTTTAGAACATTGTAACTTGACTGGCAAATTATTATTTTCAATATTTATTTCCGTGATGGTGATGGTGAGTGTGAATAGGATGATCAGTATGTGTGAGCGTGATGATCTTCTATTATATACTACAAACAAGTATAATGAAGGTACCCTCCCAAGAAAAGCAAAATGAAGGTGGTCTATGGCACTGTGCTAAAAAAAACCACTCGACTCTCAGATCATTTCCCCTTGCGTCTCGTGGGTCGCTCTCGCGACTCACGGGGCGACCCCCCGCCGCCACCACACAACCCCTTCTCCTTGCGTCCCTCGTCCTCGCCGCCGTCGCCGGCGGCCACCTGGCCGACCCGCGGCGGCAATGGGGCGCCTCCTCTTCCCCCTGCTACCCTCGTGCTTTATTCCTGCGGCAGGTCCCGGCCTCCCTTTGACGGCATGCTCCATCAGTTCGTGTTCCTTCTATCTCCGGCGGCTCGGCTGCCCTTGGATCTCCTGTTGTGGCGTCCTGGTGGTGACGCGGTGGCATTGGTACCTCTCGATCTGGCATCGAGGAGCCGTCCTAGCCGGACTCATCCTTGGATCTGGCCACATGGGTGGATCTGCGCGTGTCCCTCGATGGTTGTCGGTCGGCCGTCGGCTTGGTTGCAGTATGTGGTGGTGTTGTGCCGGTGCGGCAACTGGGGTGGTGAGTTGCGCCCTTGCGGCATATTGCAGGTGGCCAACATGTGAGGGTAGTTTTCCCTAGACATGAGGAAGCGGCCTCGTGCATGGTGGGTAGCGCGTGCTGGTGTCTGCTCCTGTTGGCCGCGCGGGTGGCGAGTGGTCACCAGGTGGTGGCTGCAGCACTGGAGCGTCTCGGCGTTCTCAAGGGTCTAATCCGAAGGCCGTTGTCGTGCCAAGTGCTCTGCTTTCGGATCCAGTTTGTGGCGACCTTCGGTCGCCGGATCCGAGATGAGTTGACTCATGGGAGGGTTAGGGTTTTGGGAGAAATCTTTGGCCTGTGGACGACCACGATGGTGGCAGCACCTGTGAGTGTCGTCTTGTTCCTTGGAGGCCTCGTCGAGGACTCTTCCTTTCCCCCTTGGTTCCCGGGTGAAAATCCAATCATTTCCTGGATTTGGTGGTAGAATCGTTCTTGCCCCTTCTTGGAGGCACCGCTGTGGGAAGTTGACGATGTGAGTTTACTTGGTTGCCGGCGATGGATGTTTGGTGGTGGTTTGGGGTTTTGCATCTGTGGCGTCACTCCTATACCACTGTCCCTTCCGATGTGCCACTCAGGTCGCTTATGTCGTCCCAAGGGGTCTCCATGGGCGATGGTGTTGATCCTATGTCAAGCTCGGCTTGGGTGGGTGATTGTGCTGGGTTTCTACCCTCGGCGACTGTCGCTTGCTTTAGTTCGAGCTCAGGGCGACGGTGCGGCACCCTTCAATCTAGGGCGAGAGGTCAGATGGACTCTTTTCATCGGTAGAGATGGAGGGCATTTAGACGTGCTCCAGCCATATTGTTTTTGACGATGGCATGATTTCCCTCCTGTACAGTGCTCATTTGTGTTCATCATCTACTTTCGTGTCATTTGTGTTTCGCTTGGTGGCTGAGGACTTTGATGATCAAGCGGTGTTTCTCTTGTATTTTTAGATTGCTTGGTTTGTTTGTTGTCTTGTAAGCTGACTTTGTTAGCACCATGTACCTTGTACCGTGTTTCTTTCCCATTTTCTGTTTAGCATGGCGTCATTAATTTAGCACCATGTACCTTGTACCGTGTTTCTTTCGCACTTCCTGTTTAGCAAGGCGTCATTAATTTAACGCCGGGCCTAGTGAAAGAGCATGGTGCCCCCATGTGTGGTTTTGGTAATTGATGACATTCTCTATGGGCTGATGGTTGTCTTGAGTTATATTCGAAGGATTTGTCCATAGGCATTTCTTGAAGTTCATTTGTTGGTTTCAAGGAGTTTATGTGATGACAAAGGTGGCATTCAAGGAGTTATCCAAAGATTGGTCATGTGAGAGTTGAGCTTATTACAAGCATGTCTTGAAGAAGAAGATTATGTGAACATTCATGTTTACCTTCAAGACATTGTCTTTATGAAGAGAGAAGGTAAGATACAAGGTTGATCAAGACTAAGGCAATGAGTGATTCGAGTTGATCAACACACAAAGCGTAGAAGATGTACCAAGTGGGATCAAGTGATCTCATGGTATGATAAGTATTGTCCATTACTCTTTGTGTACTAACCCATGATATTTGTGGGTGCTCTTTGTGGGGTTAGGTATGTTTCCATGGGATGCATCAAAAGGAAGATCCCATACAACCCATGGAGGATGACATCAAGTGGTGATCGTCATCAAGGTTGCGGTGCAAGTTCAAGTGAAGCATCATGAAGATATCACAGGCTTGAAGCTTGCCGTCCATTATGGTGATAATGGACATGTGAAGATGTGTCGAAGAAAGGCTCACCCATAGTGGAGTATGGGGGAGCAATCTACTGGTCTTCATCGAGCCGGCGCGATCAAGAAAGGTGGTCCATCTTGAGGAGGACAAGATCGTCACCATCTAGCTCAAGTGGACTATGCGCAAGGCAAAGGTTTGTCCTTGATAGGTTTTCTATCTTATCGGTCTCAATGTGTTAGTTGGGAGACCGGGTTATAAGACCGATTGCCGTACTATCAAGGGGGGGGGGGGGGGGCTCTCGAGTGAGTAGCTTGATCGTATCATCCGTAGAGAGCTCAAACCATTGCACTCTTGGCATCATCATCTTTCTTGGTTCTTGTTTGGCTTTTTGCTATGTGAGTTTTGGATCTTATGGTCTTCATCATGATAAGCTCAAGTTCATCGAAAACAGATTTTCTAAGCATCATATTTTTGTTTTTGGTGTTGGAGATTTTGCTAGATCATATTTGAGAAGGTCATCTTCCTTATCCTAGTGGCATGTATTCTCCATTGCTTGTTCTTAATACTCCCTCCGCCCGGGTTTATTAGGCCCCCTTATATTGTGGGTTCAACTTTGACCATCTATTTAGCTAAAAAATATAAAACATGTTGCTGTAAAAAGTATATTGATGGATTTGTATTTTAAATAGGTTTTCCATGGTATATTATTATAAGATAGAATTTACATTTCATAAGTTCAAATTCATGGTCAAACTTTGGCGCAAAATAAAAGGGGGCCTAATAAACCCGGACGAAGGTAGTATAACCAGTCGATGTTGGATAGCTCATGCCGTGATCTATCCAATAAGCTTGAGTTTGCTCAATTTGAAGCTCTTTTGTAGAGGTTATGGCAATTTAGGTTTTATTGTATCCATCTGTTGTGTTTGGGCTTCTTTCTAGCACTCCCGCGGTAGTACCGCTTTGGGAAGCGATAGTACCGCTTATAAGCGGTACTTCCGCTGTTCAGTGCCATGTGTACTACCGCTGCTTCAGGGGACTCGACTTTTCGTGTCGGGTTTGCACGACAGTGGAACGGTAGTACGAGCGGTAGTACCGCTTACAAGAGGTAGTACCGCCCTCCCACTACCGCTCCACTTCCGCCTCCTTCTGGACCCGTCGCGCTCTAAGCGGTTGTACGGCGGTACTGGGTGCACAACACTACGGCTTGTAAGCTATATTATCGCTCTCTTGAGGGGTAGTACCGCTGTTGCGGTACTACCACCATCCCCTGTTCCTGCCCCGCTCAGGCGGCACTATCGCCTCATGGCTCCGTGCCATTGCACTGCTGTAAGAGCACATTTCTCCATGTGTGGTTTTGGGTAATTGATGACAATCCCTATGGACTAATGGTTGCCTTAAGTTATATTCGAAGGATTTGTCCATAGGCACTTCTTGAAATCCATCTGTTGGTTTCAAGGAGTTTATATGGTGACCAAGGTGGTATTCAAGGTTTTATCCAAAGATTGGTCATAGAGAAGATAAGATACAAGGTTGATCAAGACTAAGTCAAAGAGTGAATCAAGTTGATCAACACACAAAGCGTCCAAGATGTACCGAGAGGGATCAAGTGATCCCATGGTATGGTAAGCATTGTCCATTACGCTTTGTGTACTAACCCATGTTCCCTGTGAGTGTTCTTTGTGGGGTTAGGTATGTTTCCATGGGCTAGCATCAATAAGAAGATCCCATACAATCCATGGAGGATGACATCAAGTGGTGATCGTCATCAAGGTTGCGGTGTGCAAGTTCAAGTGAAGCATCACGGAGAGATCATGCTTGAAGCTTGCCGTCCATTGTGGTGACAATGGACTTGTGAAGATGTGCCGAAGAGTGGCTCACCCATAGTGGACTATGGGGGAGCAATCAACTAGTATTCATCGAGCCAACGCAATCAAGAAAGGTGGTCCATCTTGAGGAAGTCAAGATCGTCATCATCTAGCTCAAGTGGACTATGCGCAAGGCTAAGGTTTGACCTTGATAGGGTTTTCTATTTTACCGGTCTCATGGTGGTAGTTGGGAGACCGGGTTATAGGATCGATTGCCGTACTATCAAGGGGGGCTCTCAAGTGAGTAGCTTGATCGTATCGTTCGTTGAGAGCTCAAACCATTGCATTCTTGGCATCATCATATTTCTTGGTTCTTGGTTGGCTTTTCTCTATGTGGGTTCTTGAGCTTATGGTTAGCTTCATGACAAGCTCAAGTTCATCGAAAACGGAGTCCTTTTGCATCTTCTATGATGTTTTCGATGTTGGAGTTTTTGCCGGTTCTTCATTGATAGAGGTTTCACATCTCTATATCATTGGCGTTTTTGTCGCTGTTGGATAGCTCTTGTCGTCCTGAATCCAACAAGGTTGAGTTTTCTCAATTCGGAGCTCATATGCGAAGGTTATGGCGGTTCTGGTTTTACTGGTTCCATCTGGCTACTCTGGTTCTTTGTTACCCTCCCGAGGGCGGTAGTACCGCTGGCCACAGCGGTAGTACCGCAGGAGACAACGGTAGTACCGCTCCAGTGAGCTGTAGTACCGCTGTCCCCAGCACCTGATGCGTGCGCTTGCGGTAGTAGGCGCGGATGTAATTTTTTTACATCCGCCCTCGAGCGGTAGTACCGTGATGTATGTCCGGTACTACCGTGCCGGACTTTTGCGCAGCTCCGCCCTCAGCGGAGGTAGGCACGGAAGTAATTTTTTACTTCCGTGCATCCCCTGTGCCAGATGATACCTACCATGCGGTAGTACCGTACTGGCGCGCGGTAGTACCGCTCCGGCGGTTCTACCGCTCGTTGCCCTGTGCAATAGGTCTTCGTCTGGTCACCACCGTGCGAGCGGTAGTACCGCACCCTGCAGCGGTAGTACCGCAGCCTCTTGCGGTAGTACCGTGGCTTTGTGCGGTAGTACCACAATGCGCGGGCTGAGGGTGGGGATAACGGTTGGATCTCCCCCCCCCCCCCCTATAAAAGGGGGTCTTCTTCCCCAATGCATCTTATCTCTTTAGCTCGAGTTTGCCCCCCATTGTTGACCATCTTCGAGCTTGCTAACTCTCAATCCCTCCAATGATTCTTGCTAGTTCTTGAGGGAAAAGAGAGAGCAGATCTAGATCCACATTTCCACCAATCACTTTCTCCTCTAAGTGAGGGGAACCCCTTGGATCTAGATCTTGGAGTTCTTCGTGTTCTTCTTTGTTCTTCCTCTCATTTTCTTCCCTAGCATTAGTTGCTTTGGTGGGATTTGGGAGATAAGGACTTGGGCACTCCGTGTGCCCTTGCCATTGCATTTGGTGCATAGGTTTGAGTTCTCCACGGTGATACGTGGAAGTGAGAAGTTGAGAAGCTTATTACTCTTGGGTGTTTGAGCACCCTAGAGCTTGTTCCTATTGGGTGCTTTGGCGCCCTAGACGGTTGGTGGTGCCTCGGAGCTCAATCATTGTGGTGCAAAGCTCCGGGCAAGCGTCGGGGTCTCCAATTAAGTTGTGGAGATTGCCCCGAGCATTTGAGGTCACCTCGGAGCCATAATCTATTGTGGTGAAGCTCCGTGCTGTTGTTGGGAGCCTCCAATTAAGTTGTGGAGTTTGCCCCAACCTTGTTTGTACGGGTTCGGTGACCGCCCTCAAGGGTCCCTTAGTGGAATCACGGCATCTTGCATTGTGCGAGGGCGTGAGGAGATTACGGTGGCCTTAGTGGCATCTTGGGGAGCATTGTGCCTCCACACCGCTCCGAGCGGAGATTAGCATCCGCAAGGGTGTGAACTTCGGGATACATCGTCATCTCCGCGTGCCTCGGTTATCTCTTACCCGAGCCCTTTACTTATGCACTTTACTTTGTGATAGCCATATTGTTTCATGCTTTATATCTTGCTATCACTTAGTTGTTTATCTTGCGTAGCATAAGTTGTTGGTGCACATAGGTGAGCCTAGTTGTTTTAGGTTTTGTGCTTGACATATTAAACGTTAGTTTTATTCCGCATTTGTTCAAGCCTAAACCATAATTATTTTAAAGCGCCTATTCACCCCCCCTCTAGGCGACCTCCACGTCCTTTCAACTGCTCTACGACTACTTCCTCCCTAGCGGTAGTATCGCTCTCCGGAGTGGTAGTACCGCTTGTGTGTGGGTTTTGGGCATAACAGTTGGATTTGGGAGGGCCTATTTAAGGGGGTCTTCTTCCCCAATGGATCTTGTCCCTTTAGCTCTTTTTCTTTCTCCATTGTTGACCTTCTTCGAGTTTGCTATCTCTCAACCCCTCCAATGATTCTTGCTAGTTCTTGAGGGAAAAGAGAGAGGAGATCTAGATCCACATTTTCACCAATCACTTTCTCCTCTATGTGAGGGGAACCCCTTGGATCTAGATCTTGGAGTTCTTTGTGTTCTCTTCTTTGTTCTTCCTCTCTTTTTCCTCCATAGCGTTAGTTGTTGTGGTGGGTGATACTTCTCCAATGTATCTGAATTTTTTTATTGTTTCATGCTATAATATTATCATTCTAGGATGATTTTTGGGTGATTATTTACCAATTTTTGAGCACTAACCTATTGACCCAGTGCCCAGTGTCAGTTGCTATTTTCTGCATGTTTTTGACTTTTCAGGTTTACAGTACCAAACGAAGTCAAATTGCTCCGAAACGTTTTTATGATTTTTTCAGGACCAAAAGAAGACCTGGAAGCTTCGGGAGGAGACCGGAGGCCGCACAAGGGAAGGAGCACACAACAGGGCGCGCCAGGGGGGGTGGCTACACCCTGTTGCGTGCTGCCTCCCTCGGGTGGCCTCCGATGCCCCTCTCTGGCCTATAAATTATAATAAATCCCAAAAACCATAGAGAGCCTCCCGAAACACTTTTTCCGCCACCGTAAGTCTCTGTTCCGCCGTGTGCCCATCGGGAGCCCTGTTCCGGTGCCCTGCCGGAGGAGGAATGATCACGGAGGGCCTCTTCATCAACCTTACTGCTCCCATGGTGATGTGTGAGTAGTTCCCTACAGACCTACGGGTCCGTAGTTAGTATCTAGATGGCTATCTCTCTCTCTCTCTTGATCTTCAATACAAAGTTCACCGCATCTTCGCTGTGATCTATTCGATGTAATCACTTTGTGCGGTGCGTTTGTTGGGATCCGATGAATTGTGGGTTTATGTTCAGATTATTCATGTCGGTGCACTAAGGATTGGGTCCCTTAGTACCCCGTACTTGTGCACGGATAGTTGTAGCCACACCTGCGGCAAGGCCTGCCGGAGAACGACCGAATGCAAGTTCATGAAGTGAAGGAAGCATCCAAGACAAGGCAATAATCAAGAGATAGAAGGCTGAAGGCAGGAGCCCCGGCAAGACCTTGCCGGGATGGCTCGCAGCCCCGGCAAGGCTCGCACCCGGCAAGCCCTCGCTGCCCTGTCACCGCTCCAGTGCGGTCACCAGCTTGTCTTTTAGCTGTTGTCCTCCTGGTAACGTGTCAGGTGCTAGCGGTGGATGGGCTTAAGCGGTGCGATGGGACAACCCCTTTTTCCAGCCCCAAGATGCTAAGGGACACCTCAACGGAGCATTTAATGTTCTTGTCCCAAACCGTCAGTGTTAGGTATGATAACACTGTAGCTACTTTTACACCTCATGTATGCACTGTACGCCACTGTTGGTGACCCCTTCGAACGTATAAAAGGAGGCCCAAGGCGTAGCTACAGGGGGATGGGATCTTTTCAGCCCTTTCTGCATGTGTAGCTGCTGAGTACTGTAGCGCTCCCAGAGCTTGAGCTAGAACACATCTAATACAACCAAGCAGGAGTAGGGTTTTACGCATCTTTGCGGCCCGAACCTGGGTAAAATTCCCGCGTGTTGATCATCAGATCTGCTCTCTGTACAAACCCTTCCCCTTACCGAATCGTTAAGGGATCCTTGCGATCCCATAGGTGTCATTTCTCCGACATCTTTGGCGCGCCAGGTAGGGGTAGCGAGGTTGTGCGGACCTGATCTGGTGACTAGCGCGCCAGTTCTTCATCATCTTCTTCGCCATGGCCCCCAAGAGGAAGGGTTTCACGGCGGTTGGTCCATCCACGTCCGCTGCGCCTGTGCTTACACGCACGGGCGACGGTGTCGACGCGGGTGGAGGAGGAAGTAGATATCCAGAGCTTCCACGACGCTCTGGTGATCGTAGCCAGGCGAGCGGCGTCGTTCATGCCGCTGGATCTAGGGATGGAGCTGTGCTGCCAGCAGGCGGTGCAGCGAACTCCAGAGATGGAAGGGCGCCTTCCAAGACACCCACACCGGCGCACGTGCCGCGACCTTCTCAGGGCGCGCGCGATGAACGTCGCCATGGTGTTGGTGGGTCCGGGCGTCCCCACGGAAAGTCTCCTGAGCATCAGCCTCGGGATATGCAAGACCAACATGCACGTCCACGAGCTAGTGGAAGCGGTGTACGGTCGCGGGACCGTGATGTAGCTCCTTCCAACATAGTTGGGAGTCAGAGCACCTCACGTTCCTCGCACCTGTCGCGGCCACCTACACGAGCAGAAGCGCTGGCACGTGCACGGCTGCTTCTGAACTTCCCTCCTGCTACGGACAAGCTCGACGAATGGAGAGCTGCCATTCAGAGCCTCGTCGGCCTGGCCAACGAAGATAAGCCGGAGCAGGCGGAGCCCTCGCGGCGGCAATCCATCGAGCCGGCACGCGTCGGCGGTGAGAAGACTGTGGGTGGTACAACTACGGTGTACTCTCCCCCACAGCGGCAGCAGCGGACGCTGACTCGACGGGTCGACACCCGTGATGACGATTCCACGGCGTCGTCCGATCCGCGAACTCGCCGCGATCAACGTCAAGTTCTTCAGGAGCGAGGCAAGGAAGACGCACGAACTACCATCGAGCGGCGGCGGGAAGCGCGCTATCAATCTGACAAGCGCGCAGGACCTACTGTAGACAAGCCAGCGCCGGGTATCCTGTCGATCTACCTTACGAGGTGGGTTGTCCAGCGTTTACCCGTGAGCTGCGGCGAGTCCAGTGGCCCAATTCCCACACGTTCAAGCCGGAGGTCCCGGAGAAATACGACAACAAGACCCACCCGTCAGAGTTCCTGAGCATCTACACCATTGCGGTGCAGGCTGCCGGGGCTCGTGACGACAAGATACTTGCCAACTACTTCCCGTTGGTGCTTAAGCCCAACGTCAGGTCGTGGTTGATGCACCTGCCGGAGAATTCCATCTCTTCTTGGGCAGACCTGTGCCATGAGTTTGTTGGCGCCTTCACTGGAGGCCACCAAGCTCCTGGCCAAGAAAGCGATCTGCATCTCATCCCCAGAAGGAAGGCGAGACTTTGTGCAAGTACATCCAGAGGTTCAGCCGCATACATCACAACATTCCAGACGTTCATCATGCCGCTGTTATCAGCGCGTTCCATCAGAACGTGCGCAACCGCAGGATGCGGGAGGAGCTGGCGATGAACAAGATCAGGGATGTTGCCGAGCTTTATGCTCTGGCAGATAAGTGTGCTCGAGCTGAAGAAGGGAGGAGGCTCCCCGGCGAGGACGCCGGCGCAGGGGCCGACTCTGAGGATGAGGGCACCGCCACCCCGGCAAAGAAGGGTCGGCGGCGTAACAGGAAGCGCAAGGGCAAGGCCGTGCTTGCCGTTGAGGGATCCGGCAACCCCGGTACCGCCAAGAAGGCCAAGGTTGATGACCCCGGCAAGGATGTTGCCGGGTGCGCCTCCTGCCAAGCCTTGGCGGCTGCCGACAAGCCAGACGGTTCCGGCAAGCAGTACTGCAAGATCCATCGCACCAAGGGTCACGATCTCCAGGACTGCCGGCAAGTTGAGCAGCTTGTCGAGAAGCAGAAAGCCGAGTACGAGAGGCGAGACAAGGAGAAGGCCCAGGATGGCGCGGAGGGGTCCGGCAAGAAGCGTGGTGGCCGAGGAGGTCGCCGCGGCAAGGCCAAGCAACAGAAGGATCGGCCCGCTCGAGGCCGCGACAAGCAAGAGGGGGGTGATGATGACATTGAGGAGGACGATGAATCCAGTGAGCAAGAGTTCCAGAAAGCTACGGATGCCATGTGTGTTGACGGAGGTGCCTCGTTGCATTCTTCCCACTGCCAACTTAAACAGTGGGTGTGTGAGGTTAATGCGACTGAGCCATCTGTTGGCGCCCAGAAGCCTTTGAAATGGTCCAACACGCCTATCATTTTTGACGTTGAGGATCACCCTGATCGCGTAACTGCGGTTGGGTGTTTGCCGTTGTTGGTCTCACCAACGATTCGCAACCTCAAGGTGACGAAAATGTTAGTTGACGGTGGGGCCGGTCTGAACTTGATCTCACCCGAGGTAACCAAGAGATTGCAAATTCCTGATGGAGATCTCGAGGAGACGGGCTCGTTTCAAGGGGTCAATCCAGGAAGGAGTCAGCCCAAGGGAAAGATCACGCTGCCGGTAACATTTGGTAGCCATCTGAACTTCAGAACTGAGAAGATTGTGTTCGACGTCGCCAAGATTCCGTTGCCATATAATGGGATCCTTGGCCGCCCAGCATTGGCCAAGTTCATGGCGGCATCACACTACGCCTACAATGTGCTGAAGATGCCCGGGCCAATGAGCGTTATCACTGTCGGTTCCGACAAGAAGGACGTGCTTATCCGCACCGATCAACTCTACCGGGAGGCAGTTGCAGCATCTGCCGCCAAGGCACTTGCTCCTGCCGCTGAAACTCCCGGGGGGAAGAAGACCGGCAAGGCCTCTCGCGCACTCTCCGGCAAGCGCGCCTCCTCGGAGTGCTGCGCTCCTGTTGAGGATGTGCCAGAGAGTTCCACCGGCAAGAGCAAGAAGTCCAAGGCTGCTCCGCCAGAGACCAAGAAGGTGCCCGCCAAGGAAGATGGCTCGGGAGGAACTTTCACCATAAGTTCCACGCTCGACAGTAAATAGGAAAGCGCGCTCGTTGCCTTCCTGCGGGCGAATGTCGATGTGTTTGCATGGCAACCATCTGATATCCCCGGTGTTCCCAGGGAGGTGATTGAGCACCACCTTGCCGTCTGTCCACACGCGCGGCCCGTCAAGCAGAAGGTCAGGAAGCAAGCTTTGGAGCGGCAAAAGTTTATTGCCGAAGAAATTAAGAAGTTAGAAGCGGCAGGCTTGGTTAGAGGAGTACTTCATCCAACATGGTTGGCCAATCCAGTTGTAGTGCGCAAGGCGAATGGAAAATGGAGGCCATGTATTGACTATACAGATATCAATAAAGCCTGTCCAAAAGATCATTTTCCCTTGCCGCGCATCGACCAGATTGTGGACTCCACTGCCGGCTGCGACTTGCTGTCATTCCTTGACGCCTATTCAGGCTATCATCAGATTTTCATGGCCAAGGAAGACGAAGAGAAGACCGCATTTATCACCCCATGTGGTACGTACTGCTTTTTGTGTATGCCTTTCGGGTTGAAAAGTGCTGGTTCTACATTTTCAAGAGCAGTCCAAATTGGTTTTGAGCCCCAGCTAAATAGAAATATGGAAGCTTACATGGATGATAGTGGTCAAAACCAAGGATAAGGCGACGCTCATATCAGATTTAGAAGAAACATTTGCAAATCTGCGCAAGATCAACTTGAAGCTCAACCCTGAGAAGTGTGTGTTTGGTGTCCCATCCAGCAAGCTTCTCGGATTCTTTGTATCTCAGCGTGGAATTGAAGCGAATCCCGACAAGATCAAAGCAATTGAGCAAATTGAAGCGCCAAGACGTGTCAAGGATGTGCGTCGTCTTGCCGGCTGCGTTGCTGCTCTGAGTAGGTTCATCTCAAAATCTGCTGAGCGTGCCTTGCCCTTTTTCAAAATCTTGAAGAAGGTGGGTCTAATGAAATGGACTCCGGAAGCGGAGGCATCGCTGCAGGATTTGAAGAAGTACCTCTCCTCTCCGCCAGTACTAGTCGCGCCAAGACCACAAGAGCCATTGCTGCTATATCTAGCGGCAACGAATCAAGTGGTAAGTGCTGCACTGGTGGCAGAGAGAGAAGATGATGAAGAAGCAACGCCAGCGGCAAGACCGCCAAATGACGAGCTGGGATCTTCTCCGGCAGAGTCTGGTGCCGACAAGGTTGAATCTGCGCAGTCCAGTCAAGCAATACAGAAGAAGAAGAAGATGGTGCAGCGCCCGATTTATTTTGTCAGCTCCCTTTTGTAGGGGGCTAGGTCAAGATATTCTGGTGTGCAGAAGTTGCTCTTCAGCCTCCTCATGGCCTCGAGGAAGCTGTGCCATTACTTCCAAGCACATGAGATCACCGTTGTCACTCGCTTTCCATTGCAACGGATTTTGCGGAACCCAGATGCTACCGGCAGGATTGTGGAGTGGGCTTTGGAGCTGTCAAGCTTTGGTCTCAAGTTTGAAAGTACTTCGACCATCCAGAGCAGGGCCTTGGCGTAGTTCATTGCAGAATGGACCCCAACGCCAGATGAAGAAGTTCCAGAGTCAACTCTCCCCGGCAAGGAAACAAATCAAGAGTGGATCATGTATTTTGATGGGGCTTTCTCGCTGCAAGGCGCCGGTGCTGGCGTGCTGCTTGTCGCACCCACCGGAGAGCACCTCAAATACGTGATTCAGATGCATTTTCCCCGGGAGAGGTCAACAAACAATATTGCGGAGTACGAAGGTTTGCTTGCCGGTCTCAGGATCGCGGCAGACCTTGGAATCCAGAAGCTTATTGTCAGAGGTGATTCTCAACTTGTCGTCAAGCTAGTCAACAAAGATTATCAGAGCCCGTTGATGGAAGCTTATGTAGATGAAGTGAGGAAGTTGGAAGAGCATTTTGACGGCCTGCAAATGGAGCACGTTCCTCGTGCAGAAAACATCATTGCTGATGGCCTGTCAAAATGCGCTGCTCTCAAGTTACCTGTGGAACCAGGAACTTTTGTGCTTCGACTGACTCAACCATCCGTGACACCATCAATGGGACAAGAGAAGAGAAGAAAGTTGAGTTCCGGCAAGTACTTCCCGGCAGAGCTCCCAGAAGCCGCCGGCAAGGAAGTTGCCGGGAACAACGCCAAGCTTGCCGGTGAGCGACAGGCTCCGGCAGGGCTTCAGGCTCTTGCCGTCGAGACAAACGCTCCCGCCAAGCTTGCCAAGGAACAGCAAGCTCCGGCAGGGTCTCAGGCCCTTGATGTCGAGACGACTGCTCCCGCGGCAGAAGATTTGCCTTTAGTCCTTGCCGTCGAACCTCAAGCTCCAGCATGGGCACATCACATCGTCCATTTCCTTCAGACAGGAGAACTCCCCGAAGAGCAGGAAGAAGCAGAGAAAGTAGCCCGTCGGTCTAAAATGTACCAGTTTGTGGACAATGTCGTGTACAGAAAGAGGCCGAATGGTGTGAAATTGAAATGCATTCCTCGGGAGGATGGACTGGAGCTGTTGGCAGAGATACATGGAGGCATATGTGGTTCCCACATAGGATCAAGAGCTCTTGCCGGCAAGGCATTCCGGCAAGGTTTCTTTTGGCCCACTGCTCTCCACGATGCAACTGCGCTAGTAACCAAGTGTGAAGCATGCCAGTTTCATTCAAAGAAATTGCATCAACCAGCTCAAGCTCTTCAGACAATCCCTCTCTCCTGGCCATTCTCGGTCTGGGGGCTCGACATCTTGGGCCCTTTTCCCCGTGCTACCGGGGGCTTTGAATACTTGTACGTTGCAATCGACAAGTTTACAAAATGGCCGGAAGTGGAAGCAGTGAGGAAGGTGATAGCACAGTCGGCCGTCAAGTTCTTCAAAGGAATAGTTTGCCGCTTTGGTGTACCAAACAGGATCATCACCGACAACGGCACACAGTTCACGAGCCGCACCTTCATGCAGTATGTCCAAGACCTTGGCGGCAAGATTTGTTTTTCTTCTGTTGCCCACCCGAGGAGCAACGGCCATGCGGAAAGGGCTAATGCTGAAGTGCTGCGAGGCCTCAAGACAAGGACTTTTGACAGGCTGCGCAAGTGCGGAAGGCGCTGGGTTGATGAGTTGCCGGTGGTTCTTTGGTCAATCAGGACGACACCAAATCGAGCTACCGGCCAGACACCCTTCACTACTGGAATCGGGGACTTTGCCATCTGCCCGCTCTTTGCCGTCTGCTGGCAGACGGCAAAGAGCTGGCAGATGGCAAAGACACTATTTGCCATCCGCCAGCTCTTTGCCGTCTGCCAGCGGACGGCAAAGTTTCTTTGCCGTCCGCTAGCAGACGGCAAAGAGGTGGGGTGGGGCCCAGTGGAGGCCAGTTAACTGCAACGGCCCACCCCACCTCTTTGCCGTCTGCTAGCGGACAACAAATAAACTTTGCCGTCCGCTGGCAGACGGCAAAGAAAAGATCTCATAACGGGCGTTACCCCCCTCCTCTCTATCTTCTCTCTCTCCCTCTCTCTCTCTTCTCTCTCCCATTTTAATTTTCGTTCCCGCCGCCGCCGCCCTCCGCTCCCCCGCCCCTCCCCCTCCGCCGCCCCGCGCCGCCCCCCCTCCGCCGCCCCGCGCCACCCCCCGCACCCCCGGCGCCCGCCCCGTCGCCGGCCGCCCCGCATCGCCCCCCCGCCCCCCGGAGCTCGCCCCGTCGACCGCCCCCCCGCCCCCGACCGCACCCCGCCGCCGCCCCGACCCCACGCCGCCCTGGCCCGCCTCCCGCCGCGCACCGCCACCGACGCCCCCCCGACGCCCAGCCGCCCCGCGGCCCCTGCGGCCCAGCGCCCCGCCGCCCCGCGGCCCCGCCGCCCCGCGGCCCCGCCGCCCCGCGGCCCCGCCGCCCCGATAACCAGGCGCCCCGACGCCCACGCTGCCCTGGTGCCCCGCCGCCCTCGCCGCCTCGCCGCTCCGGTGCCCCGCCGCCCCACTCCGGTGAGCTCTCCCCCCTGTTTTTTTCTTTTTTTGCTGTTAGTTAGGTTAGTTACTACTGTTAGTTAGGTTAGTTAGATTAGTTCTAGGTTAGTTAGGTTAGTTCTAGGTTAGGTAGGTTAGTTTCTATGTTAGTTAGGTTAGTTCTTGAAAAAAAATTATTAGGAGAAGAAAAGAAGAAGAATAAGAAGAATAAGATGAAGAAGAGGAGGAGGAGGAGAAGAAGAAAAGGGGGAGGAGAACAAAAGAAGAAGGAGAAGAAGAAGAAGAAGAAGAAGAAGAAGAAGAGGAGGAGGAGGAGGAGAAGAAGAAAAGGGGGAGGAGAAGAAAAGAAGAGGAGGAGGAGGAGGAGGAGGATCGAGGGGTCGAGGGTCGCCGAGGGGTCGAGGATCGAGGGGTCATGGGTCGAGGGTCGAGGGGTCGAGGCTAGAAGAAGAAGAAGAAGAAGACCCCCGACCCCCGACCACCGAGGATCGAGGGGAAAAGGAGTCGAGGGTCGCCGAGGACACGACACCACCGACACCCCGACCCCCGACACGACACCCCGACACCCCGACACGGCACCACCGACCCCGATACGACACCCCCTGCGTTCGTGGGTGAGCACAAATGACACCCCGACCCCGACAAGACACCCCGACACCCCGACCCCGACACGGCACCCCGACCCGGACACCCCGACACCCCGACCCCGACACGGCACCCCAACCCCGACACCCCTGACACCCCGACACCACGACACCCAGACACGACACCCCCGACACCCCGACCCCGACACGACACCCCGACCCCGACACGACACCCCGACCCCGACACGACACCCCGACACCATGACACCCCGACACCCTGACACGACACCCCCGACCCCCGACACCTCTTCAGCCTCCTGTTGACCGAAAGGGTGCTCTTCGGCCTTCCAGAGGCCGACGGGGTCATATATGTGTGAATTATGAGTTAGGTCATATAATTTCCGATTTTGTTATGAAAAACATCATATATATTTGTGTTGATTGGGTGGATTTAAATGTGCAGTTGTTTCATCGCTGCGAGGGTTTGGTGTTCGATGACCTCCCCGTGCGTTCGACGAGCTCCGCCCCTGCGTTCGTGGGTGAGCACAAATGACATCTCCTCCTCCCTCTTCATTTGCTCTGTTCCGGTCTTCGTGCCGATGAAACTTGCTAGCTGTAGGTAGATTGAATCATCAGTATGCGTGACCACTATGCGTCTCCCGTTCGAAAGGGTTACATCTATAAATATGCATGCATTTGCATATTTATAACCGTTATTCTTTCGAATTGTCCAACGTTATCCATGGACAGCCCGAGTATGTGTAGATTGGGTTCGTTTTCCCATATGCTCTGCTCCGGATCCGATGCTGATGACCTGTCAATGCTTGACCGATTACATAAAGGAGGCCTTCCACATGTTGATGCATTTATTGATGATGCTGATGAGCACGTCATTACTGATAGTGATGATGATTCTGCATTTATTGATCCCGGAGCATATATAGACGATGAAGATTAATATTAGTAATGTCAGGTATTCAATTATTATTATGTACATATATATTATTAATTAGTTCATGTTATTAGGTATTCAACAAAATGACATTGACTTAGCTTATTTTCCTCGAAAATGACATAATAACCTTACTTAGCTCCAAACTGACATACTTTACCTAGGATAGCTATAAAATGACCTATACTTAGCATTTTTCCTCCTAAATGACTTAATATGCTTAGTTAGCTAAAAAATGGCATAACTACCTAGGATAGCTCCAAAATGACCTATACTTAGCTTCTTTAGTTCATTTATGACATACTTAGCATACTTAGGTAAAAAATGGCATGATAACCTTGGTTTAGCTCCAAAATGACATTGACTTAGCTTATTTTCCTCCAAAATGACAAAATAACCTTACCTACCTCCGAAATGACCGATTTTAACTAGGATAGCTCCAAAATGACCTACACTTGCCATTTTCTTGTATGATTGTATGATTTATATAGTTACTTGTATAATTTTCTTACTTTGTATGATTGTTTCTTATACATAGTGCCATGGGCTTGAAATCCGTCCCCGTCGACCCTCGCCCGCTTTATGATTCGGATGTGGTAAATTCTCTTTTATAACTATTTGTTGCATTTCGCATTTATGATAATTATGGCCATCAAGTTGACATAGAGATATTTTAATCTAGGAGGTATGTGAACCGGAATTTGCAACCGACCCTCTTGTCGAGAAGTTATATTTAGTTGAAAAACAAAAATGAGTATTTGAAAGAAAAAATTAAAAGAATTGAAAAAGAGAAGATGACATTGGAGTTGTATGTTGCCGATGTCGTCGATGATCACAAGATGAAGATGAATGCAATGCGCTTGAAGATGGATGCAATGCGCTTGAAGATTAAGAAGATTAGAAAATATGCCATTGATAATGAGGCTTGGTATCATTATGCCGTTGGATCAATTGTTACCTTAGTTGCGATCTTTATCGCATTTGTTGTGATGAGGGTACGTTTTCTCTATACTTAGCTTATTTTCCTCCTAAATGGCATAATTACCTAAGTTAGATAAAAAATGAGCTATACTTACGTAAATTGGCTCAAAAATGACATCATCCTCGAAAATGACATAATAACCTTACTAAGCTCCAAAATGACCTATTTACCTAGCTTAGCTCTAAAATGACCTACACTTAGCATTTTTTCCTAGCTTAGCTAAAAAATGGCATTTTTACCTACCTTGGTTAGAAGAAGAAGATAAAGAAGAGGAGAGGAGAAAAAGGAAGAGAAGAAAAATTCTTCTTCTTCTTCTTCTTCTTCTAGTCTTCTTCTTCTTCTTCTTCTTCTAGCTAGTCTTCTTCTTCTAGTCTTCTTCTTCTTCTTCTTCTTCTTCTTATTCTTCTTCTAGTCTTCTTCTTCTTCTTCTTCTTCTAGCTAGTCTTCTTCTAGTCTTCTTCTTCTTCTTCTTCTTCTTCTTCTTCTAGTCTTCTTCTTCTTCTTCTTCTTCTAGCTAGTCTTCTTCTTCTAGTCTTCTTCTTCTTCTTCTTCTTCTTCTAGCTAGTCTTCTTCTTCTTCTTCTTCTAGCTAGTCTTCTTCTTCTAGTCTTCTTCTTCTTCTTCTTCTTCTTCTAACTTTCTTCTTTCCCAATTTGCAGATTTGCTTTCGATGAGGAAGCTTGCGTTGATGGAGTCTACTCTTCTTCTTGTGCTTCCTTTTTGTTTTGATTTTGTAGGATGAACAATGTCAAACTTGCTACCTATGTATGTATGTATGGATGGAACTATATGGACCTTTTGCTTAATTGTTGGATATGTTGGACTTTTCATTTGGTGTATATATGTGTTGGATGATCATATCCATATGGCAGGGATATGTTGGCTATATGTACTTGTTGAAATATTTTGAAATGAATATATATATATATCTGTGAAATTGATTGAATTTAAGAAAAAAAATCAGCGGCAATATCGCCACTTTGCCGTCTGCTAGCAGACGGCAAAGGTCTTCGCCGTCTGCCAGCAGACGGCAAAGAGGCCACGTGGCAGCAGCCTGTGCAACCTGGGCTGGCCTATTTGGCCTCTTTGCCGTCTGGTGGCAGACGGCAAAGAGCCTGCGTTGGCCCAGCTGACGGCTGACGTCAGCTGCTACTCTTTGCCGTGTGCTGGCAGACGGCAAAGAAGCAAAGGTCTTTGCCGTCTGCCAGCAGACGGCAAAGATCGCCATTAGCCCCCTAACGGTGCTGGCACCTTTTGTCTGCCGTCCAGGGGCTTTGCCGTCTGCCAGCAGACGGCAAAGAGGTTGGCTTCTTTGCCGTCTGCCAGCAGACGGCAAAGGGGCCTTTGCCGTTAGCTGTTCGGCCGGACTGTTGGCCGTCTGCTGGCAGACGGCAAAGGCTTTGCCGTCCGCCAGGCATGCCTTTGCCATCTGCTATGGCAGACGGCAAAGAAGCTGATTCCAGTAGTGCTTCTCCCTGGTATATGGGGCGGAAGCAGTTCTCCCCACGGAACTCACATACGGGTCACCTCAAGTGCTCGCTTATGATGAGCTCGAGCAAGAGCAGCTGCGGCAAGATGACGCTGTGCTCCTTGAGGAGGATCGTCTCCAGGCTGCTGTGCGAGCTGCACGCTACCAGCAAGCTTTGCGCCGCTACCATAGCCGCAAGGTTCATGCCCGGAGCTTCTGGTAGTTGTCGTGCATGGCCTTGAGGAGCTTCTCTTCTTCAGATTTGCTGCTACTGGCGCTTGGTTCATCGACCACCTCGAGCCCAGCAGCGGCAATGGCGTGTTCATCGAAGACTTCCCCTTCAGTTGGCGCCCTAGTGCTTGCCGTGCCTGGGATGCTGACGAACAAGTTGTCGCCAATCTTGAGGTACTTGCTTGATGAGGGAGCTTCGGATGTTGGTGGCTGTTCCTCAACAGTTGCCTCCCTGGCAGCTGGGGGCTCTGTGTCCAGCGTAGCGCCTGGCGCTCCTGCGGCAGGGATGCCGTCAGTACGGTCACTAGCCTCCTCGCCGGCCCTCTCGGCGGATTCCTTGGCGGCCTCTTCCTGCGCATCCCTGGCAGCTTCGGCGCTGGCATCCTTGGCGGCCTCGGCGGCAGCGTTCTTGGCGGCTTCGGCAGCTTCGGCGGCAGCATTCTTGGCGGCCTCGTCAGCGGAAATCCTGTCAGCCTCGGCGGCAGCATCCCTGGCGGTCTCCTCGATGACAGCATCGACATCCATATGCTCCACCGAGGGAATATCTGGGGACCAAGAAAACAAATCAAGATGAGATTGAGATGGAAGTACAAGAAGACAAAAAAAAAGAAGGCAAACAGAATAACAAGTACCTGTGCCAACATTGGTTGCCGACGTAAAGCTGCCGGTGCCCATGCTTGCCGGCTCTTCCTCATCGCGATAAAGCATGCTAGAGGAAGTCCTTGCCGGCGACCCGTCCCTGGGCGGCGTGGTTGACAGAGGCGGCATATCGGGGGTGGCCTCTGATGGTTCTCCTTGTCGCTACTCTCCTCCTGCACGCCTGGCGATGTCAGCAGTAAAGATGCACACCCCGGCACTTGCCAGCGGAAAGTGAGTAGTGGACTCACGCTGGGGGCTGCGTCGGGGGCTGAGTCGAGGACTGCGTCGCGGGCTAATCTCCGGGCTGATGGTGATCGTCTTCGGCGCACCAGAGGTGCTTGCCGGCGGTTCCTCGTCCGTCGAGGTCTTCGCCCTCTTTGTCATCCTCTGCGCCAGAGTTTCTGTATCCCTGCGGAAACAGGCCAAAGCAAGATAAATGAGATAAGAAAAAACAAAAACTCAGAAAGTAAAGGACGCGGCAAGATCCTTACTCTTCTTCTTCTTCTCCCGAGCTAAAGGCAGAGAGGTCAAAGTCGACTTCCACCACGGGAGGAGGTGGAGGGGTGCTCCTAGGCCGCATGGCTATGGCGGGCGCGGGTTGCTGATGAGCCCCTTGCCACTGCGTGGCCTTGCCGGGGGCTGCACTGCTCGAAGAAGCTTGGCGGACCGAGGTCCCAGAAGCTGCGCTCCGAAGGACACGCCTCTTCCTTGGTTCAAGGGTCGAGGCTTCCTCATGCAGTTCCTCCTCGGCGGCGTCTCCAGCAAAAGGGCCTTCGGTTGATGTGCCGCCCTGCTCTTCTGCGGTCTCGTCCTGCTCAGCAAGATCCTCATCCGGCAGCGCTTCCTCTTCGCTGGTTCCCTCTTTCACGAAGCCAGTGCTGCCGGCCTCCGCGGCAAGATTTGCTTCCTCCGCCCTGCTGGCAATGTATGCTACTTCTTCCTCAGTGGTGGCGCGGACGAGGCCCTCTTCTTCGCGGATGGCCCTCTCCGTCAGGTTGTCAAAGAATTGCTGCACTTGCTCTTCAGATGGCTCAATCCAAGATCCGTCAAGGCTTTGAGCGTCAAACGCCGACATCATGGCGATGATTGGGCCTAGAGAGGAGTTGTTGCATAGAGGGACTATGCTTGCCGGCAGCTTGCATACCATGTCGCCCCTGAACAGTTTCTGGCAGAGAGCTGCGTGCTGCATAAATGTCAGATTGCCATTCAGCCCAGGGCGCAGTCTCATGATGTCTGCCGCGTTCCGGAATTGCCAGGCTGGTCTCCCTTTGTTCTGCAAAGGGGCGATGCGCCGGCGAAGGAAATCGGCGCCTATCATATCTATTGTGAGCCCGGCAGCTCTGAGATGGTGAATCCTGGTAGTAGCGACGGTGAGTTTCTTGTCGTCAGGATCGAAGGCGCTCCAGTCGTTGCTGCGCGCTATCTTCGTCTGCCGCGGCAAGCAGAAAGGTCGGACTTCGTATTTTTCTGTCTCCCGAACCCAGCACCATCTGGCCCGCCATTCATCCCACTTCTCACGGAAGGCCCGGTCTGGATAGACCTCTTTGGTTCCTGGCCGTGGGATCCAAGCGATGGAGCCAGAAAGGGCCTCACCTTTTTGGATGCGGGGAATGAAGTAATGGCGAAAAAGAGCGGTGCTAGGAACTACTCCGGCAAAGTTTTCGCAAAGATGAGCGAAAACAGACATGCAAGTCACGGCATTCGGCGTGAAATCCAAAAGTTGGAAGCCGTAGGTGAGCATGATGTCATTGAAGAAATCAGAGAAAGGGGGGCAGAGTCCGCAATAGAAGTAATTGGCAAAGAAGTGATATTTATTTGGGCCGCCCCTAGAAGAACCTAGACTCACGGCGGTGGCCAGATGCGTTGTCATCTCTGTCGCCCACATGAACTGATACCGCTCCCTCAGTGCGGCCGCATCAAGCGCCGGGGGGAAGACGACGTGCTCCTTCCGCATCTTCGCCATCTTGCTCTCTAAGGCGGCGGCATCCACCTCCTTGCCCCTGCTTGCTTTGGGCGGCATGGCGGCTATGGGAGACGGAGGCTGAGGGCGGAGAGGGCGTGGAGGCGGCGGATGAGAGGGGGGAGCTCTGTTTCGACTCGAGGAAGAAGACGGCGGCGGTTCCAGATTGGAAGAGACGAGAGGTAAATGAGCAGCGCCTCTGCGGATTCCTTTTTATGGGAGGACGTGAGGCCGCCTCTTTACTAAAATAATATTGAAACGCTTCGCGAGCGCGTTGCTACAACGGCCCGCGCTGCGCACGTCTCCCACGTCCTGCATTCAATGGGCGTCGTGGGCGGCACAGTAAATGGAATGATTACGGTGGATAACTCCTGCCACGCGTGCCCGTGCACTGTTTGGGCCTGGCCCAACAATGCGTCGCACCCGTGTATGGCCCATGCCCGGGGGCTCCTGTCGGTGCACTAAGGATTGGGTCCCTTAGTACTCCGTACTTGTGCACGGACAGTTGTAGCCACACCTGCGGCAAGGCCTGCCGGAGAACGACCGAATGCAAGTTCATGAAGTCAAGGAAGCATCCAAGACAAGGCAATAATCAAGAGATAGAAGGGTGAAGGCAGGAGCCCCGGCAAGACCTTGCCGGGATGGCTCGCAGCCCCGGCAAGGCTCGCACCCGGCAAGCCCTCGCTGCCCTGTCACCGCTCCAGTGCGGTCACCAGCTTGTCTTTTAGCTGTTGTCCTCCTGGTAACGTGTCAGGTGCTAGCGGTGGATGGGCTTAAGCGGTGCGATGGGACAGCCCCCTTTTCCAGCCCAAAGACGCTATGGGACACCTCAACGGAGCATTTAATGTTCTTGTCCTAAACCGTCAGTGTTAGGTGTGATAACACTGTAGCTACTTTTACACCTCATGTATGCACTGTACGCCACTGTTGGTGACCCCTTCGAGCGTATAAAAGGAGGCCCAAGGCGTAGCTACAGGGGGATGGGATCTTTTCAGCCCTTTCTGCATGTGTAGCTGCTGAGTACTGTAGCGCTCCTAGAACTTGAGCTAGAACACATCTAATACAACCAAGCAGGAGTAGGGTTGTACGCATCTTTGCGGCCCAAACCTGGGTAAAATTCCCGCGTGTTGATCATCAGATCTGCTCTCTGTACAAACCCTTCCCCTTACCGAATCGTTAAGGGATCCTTGCGATCCCATAGGTGTCGTTTCTCCGACAATTCATGACAAAGATTTGAGTATTCTCTGATTTCTATTATGATTCTTGTTTGCATGATTATTATAGCTTTGTAAATCTCTCCGATCTATTGAAATAGTTTGGCCAACTAGATTGATATTTCTTCAGTGAGAGGGGTGTGTTCACTGGTGCAGCAACTTGCTATACAAACGGTTTTTAACCCCTTTCCGCGACGTAGTTGTAAACCGTCGCCTTGCATGTGTGGGCGATAGGGGGGGTCCATCCCACACGACACGGAAAACCCGTCGGCGATGGTGACCAACGAACGCAAGCGATCAACCAAATGTAATCGTGTACGGTGCAAGATATCATCGCACACGTTTCCTGAAAATTTTACGCGTGGGATCGTCTTTGGATCGGGCACGGTTTCGTGTTAGCTCACGTGTGAGATAATGTGCTATCGCAAACGTTTGAGGAGCTCCTACGCACATGTACAAGTGATGCAAATCGTTTGCGATTTCATATGTATCACCAACGTTTCAGTTTATATCTCATGTGCTTTTCCTGTAGATCACAGGAGGTTGCGCTATGAGTTGCGTGTGCTTTTACTGTTGATCACAGGCAGTTGCGCTATGAGTTATGTGTGCTTTTCCTGTGGATCACAGGCGGTTGCACTATGAGTTTCGTGTGCTTTCTGTTTTGAATCGCAAACGCTTAGTTGCTTGAACCGTGTGCGCTGAAAAATCTAGCTTATTGTATAATATCGCATTTGAATCACCCTGCAAATAGCAAATTCGCCAGAATATGCAATCGACAAATAGTGTCCACATGAAGAACATTCATCATAATTCGGCACAATATGCAATTGAACGAATAGTGTCCACAGGAAGAACATTCATCATAATTCGCGACAATATGCAATTGAGCAAATGCTAGCCAAATTACACATATGTAAGACAGAGATATGCAGTACATAATCATAGTGTACGAAATATGAAGACATGATCACATGGCAAACAATGCATCCATGCGTATATGTTTAGCTGATAACAGTATATGAATGCATACTTAATATCGGGGCATACTAATCCTGAAATCTTCAACGTCTTTAGAGGGCTTGATACAGTGTTTCACAAAGAATGTGTTGATAAATTTCCTATCAGACAACAATTCATCTGCGGCGAGCGGTGCAGAGGTCATCGGTCCGAAGATCAACTGTAGGACTTTTAGATCAGAATGGGACATGCGTGTGGAGTAGAAGATAGTAATTAAGAAACAGACTTACTGGTTCTATTTTGTCAGCATCATCACCACATTCAACATGTCTGCATAGGTTCATCATGTGTGCGCAAACGTAGTATCCACATATGTTGGTCCCTTGTTGTTGCTGTACAGTATTAGTCATGTATTTGCCCTGTTAGGAACAACCTAACCGGTGTAAGTTGTTTCTTTTTTTCTTTGGAGAGAAATAGAAAGAGGTTTACTTAGAAACTTGAACATCTGACTAGCATTTTCTGAAAATAACGGATTTCGTTGTCTCGCCCGAGAAATGATCACGTGCTGCAAATGTTGTTGGGGATCGAACCGTCTCCCTCCTAAAGTTATGTACCTTGACAAGACGCCGCAAATGAAGATGAATTTTCACATACTCAATTCTTGAACCAGATATGAACACAACATATTAACATCAAAGAATTCAATACCTATCCATGAAATCCTGAAGATGACTCGGATCCTGAGGCGCATTTAACTCTCTAGGAGAATCCAGGTAGTAAACTGTGTTGCGTTTTGGAACAATGACCACCAAGATCCAGTGATCTCTACAGTTTAAGAAAACCTTGAACTTACGAACTATGTCGAAAACTGAAAGTCGATCAATGTATGTGTGGTTGTATATTTAACTTACCCTTCATGATACGGCCACATGAAGGATTCTCCTATTTGTAACTCCCACAAGATCGTGGCGACATGCCAGATGGAAGCCTCGCGTGTGTCATTTCTACTTAAAAAATGCCGTTTGCTAAATCAGGATCTATGAAATGCGCATGCACCCTTATCGATCTCTGCACCGTCAATCCCCTGAGAGGAATACAATACAGTTAGCTTTTTTCATTTACAACCTTGTATGGAGAAGTTGATCAGAGTTTGTGAAGTACTTACAACATCAAACATTTGACAAGAGTGGCAGCAAGCTTATCGAAATTGAAGAAGAGATGAAAGTCCTCGAATTCCACACTGATGGTACCTGCATCGTGAGAGAAATGCCTACGGTCGTAGTGCAATTCCACAATGTTATGATCTTCTCCTTTTGACATTATGTCCATGCAATATTTATGTAACTTGCGACAACTGGAACTGCACTCCTCAAAGTATTCGCCAACAAGAAATGGCTGGCCATGCTTGTACTTGCGTGCTTCAAATGGGTCTACTTTCTGACTAGAAAGTAGCTTTTCAACTTCTGCTTCAGACATTTCATCAGAACCGGGATTACATGGGTCTTCATGTAACATCCCAAAATTCCATTTTGGAATGTTATGAAATATAGCTATGCATCACATCATATTATTTGCAAAATGAATTATGAGTGAAATGATTTCTGAAAGCTTTTGGTTTGATTCTTGAAAGTCATTTCCATTTTGCCTTGCATTGATTTCAAACACCAGTGGTACCTCTAAAAAAAATGAAAATGAGAGGAGGAACATGACCCTCCAAACCAAGGGTATTTTTGTGAAATATTTGAACCATAAAACCCAGGGGGTTATCTGAAAATTATTTGCAAAAAGGAAATAAAACCAATTTAGGCATTTTCCTGAAAAATATTTTTTTAAGTATTTATTTTGGCCGTGGAAAAATGTCCATCAGATGGCATTTATTTTTCTGATAATTTTGGTATAAAATACTTCTATAATTGGCTTTATATATATATATATTTTTTTTTCCTTTTCACGTTTTCCTTCCTGTTTTAACACAAAAGGAAAATTATCGTTTGTTAGGAAAGACCCCCGAAGCCCAATAGGAATAGTGCCGGCCCAGATCGCCCTTGCCCGAACCGAATCTTCCCCGAATCGGTCACCGATCGCCCTAGTCCTCTCTCTCCCTCACCGACACGCGGGCCCCACCCAACCGACCAAATCCCCGACCGCCTTCTTCTTCCTCCTTCCTTCTTTCTTCTTTCCTTTGCCGGAGCACCTCGGATTCGACGGGATCTCTCTCTCCTTCCTCGCCTCGCCCGCACTCCGTTCCTCCCCAAAAACCCCCCGAGCCCTCGCCAGAACGCCACACCACCACCCTCGCCGGAGCTCCGCCCCACCCGAAGCCTCCCGAGCTCGTTGCGCTCACCCCCGACCCCCTCTGCTGACGCCGACTCCGCCGTTTGTCACCGGAGCCTCGCCGCCACCCCCCGGACCCTTCAGACACCGTCGGAGACCACCGGAGACCCACCACGATGCCCTCGCCATACCTGTCTCACCGGAGAAGCTCCAACGCCGGCGACCACCCCACTGTGAGCATCCCACCCCCCTTTAGCCGTCGGATCAGGATCAATGATCCAGATTAGAAACTTTAAATCACCGAAGCAGTACGCGCTAGGAGTCGGCCACCGCTCTGTTTTATTCGCGCACGCACGCCTGCAGCCAACCACAGAGCGCCACGTACCCCCTGTCCGATGCGTTCTGTTTTTCTTTTATTTTTGTTTTCTGTTTTAGACAGAAGAGGATTAAATTTTCCAAATGCAATATCTCTTAGGATATTTTGAGTTTTTGGGTGATTCTTTTTGCAGTAGCTCACAAAAATTATGAACCTTCTGCCAGTGCTTTTAGATTTCAAATTTGATTTGTTTAAATTTGAATTCTTTTGAATTTTCTCAAATCACTAGAATTTGAATAACTTGAGTTTAAAAGCATATTTTTGAGTGATTCTTTTTGCTACTGTTTTGTATTAGTTAGTTTTATCACCCTGTTAAATTTGAGAATTTTTAGTGTAATTTAAATTAGGTTTTTTAAAAAAACAGATTCTGTTTAGTTTCTTTTAGGGTTATTTTCTTTTTCTTTTGTTTCAACTTATTTTTGATTTTGTTTTCCTATAACTTTCTGATATAGTTCTTTTAGTTTCTGTTGGTTAGCATTAGGTGATTTATTTTATATTAATAAAAATATATTTTTATATGTTTTCTTCTTTATAGGAAAACGTTGTTTTCATTATATGTAGTCTTGTATGATAGGTTTCATAGTAGTTCCTTTTGCATAAAGTTTTTAGTGAAAAAAATACTTTCTGTTATGTTGATAAAAAATACTTTTCTTTTCTGATATTTATGTATTAGTTGCTGAAACAATTCTTATCTTGTTTTGGTTTTAGTAAAAGCTTTGCCGCAAAATTTGATAGAATTTTATTTGCTTTTGTTTTCTTTCCTATGTTTGTACTATTATTTTGCCTTAGTATTTTAGTTGTGCTTGCTGTTATTATATGTTGTGTTATGGTAATGCTTATTGTGTGCATTGTTTGATTCGTTAGATCATCCGGAGTGCAAGGTTTGTTATCTAGAGTCACTCGAGTACGAAGATCGTCAGCAAGGCAAGTTCACGTTGATCATGTTATTACCTATGTTTTCAATTTGCATTAGTTCAACCTTCCACCCATTGCATGCAAAGTAGGTACTTGGAAACTTGGTTACTTGAGTAGTATTGATACGTCTCCAACGTATCTATAATTTTTGATTGTTCCATGCTATTATATTATCGATTTTGGATGTTTTATATGCATTTATATGCTATTTTCTATTATTTTTGGGACTAACCTATTAACCTAGAGCCCAGTGCCAATTTCTGTTTTTTCCGTGTTTTTGAGTTTTACAGAAAAGGAATATCAAACGGAGTCCAAACGGAATAAAAACTTACGATGATTTTTTATGGACCAGAAGAAGCCCACAGGGCATTGGAGTTGGGCTAGAAGAGCCACGAGGCCACCACAAGCCTAGGGGGCGCCCTCGCCCCCTAGGGCGCGCCCCCCTGGCTTGTCGCCGCCTCGTGGATCCCCTGACGTGATTCCAACGCCAAATATTCTTATAAATACAGAAACCCCCGAAAAGAAACCTAGAACGGGAGTTCCGCCACCGCAAGCCTCTGTAGCCACGAAAAACCAATCGGGAGCCCGTTCCGGCACCCTGCCGGAGGGGGAAACCATCACCGGAGGCCATCTTCATCATCCCGGCGGTCTCCATGACGAGGAGGGAGTAGTTCACCCTCGGGGCTGAGGGTATGTACCAGTAGCTATGTGTTTGATCTCTCTCTCTCGTGTTCTTGAGATGACACGATCTTGATGTACCGCGAGCTTTATTAATATAGATGAATCGTATGGAGTTTTCCCCTCTCTATCTTCTTGTGATGAATTGAGTTTTCCCTTTGAAGTTTTCTTATCGGGTTGAATCTTTAAGGATTTGAGAACACTTGATGTATGTCTTGCGATGGGATATCCGTGGTGACAATGGGATGTTCTATTGATCCACTTGATGTATGTTTTGGTGATCAACTTGCGGGTTCCGTGACCTTGGGAATCTATGCATAGGGGTTGGCTCATGTTTTCGTCTTGACTCTCCGGTAGAAACTTTGGGGCACTCTTTGAAGTTCTTTCTGTTGGATTGAACATGATGAATCTGAAATTGTGTGATGCATATCGTATAATCAAGCCCATGGGTACTCGTGGTGACATTGGAGTATCTAGGTGACATTAGGGTTTTGGTTGATGTGTATCTTAAGGTGTTATTTTAGTACGAACTCTAGGGCTGTTCGTGACACTTATAGGGATAGCTCATATGATTGATCAGAAAAGATAACTTTGAGGTGGTTTCGTACCCTACAATAATTTCTTCGTTTGTTCTCCGCTATTTGTGACTTTGGAGTGAACTCTTTGTCGCACGTGAGGGATTTACATATGATTCAACTACGTCAGTATTGTTGAGAGAACTTGCACTAGTGAAAGTATGAACCCTAGGCCTTGTTTCCAAGCATTGCAATACCGTTTGTGCTCACTTTTTGTTACTTGCTACCTTTCTGTTTTTATATTTTCAGATTACAAAAACCTATATCTACCATCCATATTACACTTGTATCACCATCTCTTCGCCGAACTAGTGCACCTATACAATTTACCATTGTATTGGGTGTGTTGGGGACACAAGAGACTCTTTGTTATTTGGTTGCAGGGTTGTTTGAGACAGACCATCTTCATCCTACGCCTCCCACGGATTGATAAACCTTAGGTCATCCACTTGAGGGAAATTTGCTACTGTCCTACAAAACTCTGCGCTTGGAGGCCCAACACGAGTCTACAAGAAGAAGGTTGCATAGTAGACATCAAGCTCTTTTCTGGCGCCGTTGCCGGGGAGGTGAGTTCTTGAAGATATATCTTTAGATCTTGCAATTAAATCTTTTAGTTTCTTGTTTTTCACTAGTTTGGTTTTATAAAAGAAAACTACAAAAAAATGGAATTGAGGTTGCCTCATATGCTTCATCTTTTTAATGTCTTTCGTGAAAATGATGGAAAGGAAAATTGTGCTCAAGTGTTAGAAGAAGAAGTTATTAAAATGTTTGGCACTAAATCTTTGTATGATGAGCATGATTGCAATGTTGTTAGTATGAATTCCTTGAATATTCATGATGCTATTGATATGCAAAGCTACAAGCTTGGGGATGCTATGTTTGATGAAGAAGATATGTTTAGTCCCCCATGTTTTGATGAGCAAATTTATTATGATGAAAGCATGCCTCCTATTTATGATGATTATTGTGATGACATGTATGCTATAAAGAATAATGATAACCATGAAACTTGTCATCATGATTTTAATTTTCAATTGGATTATGCTTCACATGATAGTTATTTTGTTGAGTTTGCTCCCACTACTATTGATGAGAAGAAAATTGCTTATGTGGAGAGTGATAAATTTTCTATGCTTGTGGATCATGAAGATAATGCTTTTTCTGATAATTATGTTGTGAAATTCCTTCATGATGCTACTGAAAATTATTATGAGGGAGGAACATATGTTTGTAGGAATTGCAATAATATCAAGTTTCCTCTCTATGTGTTCAAAGTTTTGAAGTTATGCTTGTTTTGCCTTCCTATGCTAGTTGATTCTTGCTCCCATAAATTGTTTGCTCACAAAATCCCTATGCATAGGAAGTGGGTTAGACTTAAATGTGCTTGCCATGAGATTCACGATGCTCTTTTGCATGTTTCAACTACTATTCTTATATGAGCATCATTGAAATCATCATGCCTAGCTAAAAAGGCATTAAAGAAAAGCGCTTGTTGGGAGACAACCCAATATTTATACCTACTGTTTTTGTGTGTCCACATGATTAAGCTACTGTATAATAATGTTTTATAGCTTTTGTTTCAATAAAGTGCCAAGTAAAGCCTTTGGGATAGTGTGGATGATAGTTGACTTGATTCTGTGCAAAAACAGAAACTTTTTCTCTCAGTCCAGGAATTTTGTAAATTCACTGGAACGTGATTTTGATCTGAATGTTTTACACATTATTGATATACAAATTTCCTAGATTTTCCTAATTTTTCAGAAATTTTAGAGACAGGGAAGTATGGTTACACTACAGATCTTCACAGACTGTTCTGTTTTTGACAGATTCTGTTTTGCATGCATAGTTTGCTTGTTTTAGTGTTCCCATAGCTTATATTCAGTGATATAAATTATGGGAATGATAGAATACAGTAGGTATTATATGAGAACAATTATGAATCTTGTCTTGACAGTACCTAAGTGAATGATCTTTATTTATTATACTAACCCATCTCACGAAGTTCCGTTAAGTTTTATGTGATTGAAGTTTTCAAGTTTTGGGTGAGACACCGATATGAGGAGAATAAGGAGTGACAAGAACCTAAGCTTGGGGATGCCCAAGGCACCCCCAAGGTAATATACAAGGAAGACTCAAGCGCCTAAGCTTGGGGATGCCCCGGAAGGCATCCCCTCTTTCATCTTCAACACTATCGGTATATCTTACTTGGAGCTATATTTTTATTCGTCACATAATATGTGTTTTGCTTGGAGCATCATTTTATTTTTTTATTTTCTGTTAGGTGTCATTTATAATCTTGTTTTTCAATAAAAAGTTCCAAGAATTGCCTTTTAGGATGCTTGAATTGCATGTTTGATGTGTGCTGTGTATAAACAGAAACTTTTGCTGTAGTGTTTGAATTTTCATATTTTACTGGAACGTGGAAATTTTCTGAAATTTTTACACAGTATTGTCATATAAATTTTATAGCATGTCCTAAAATTTCATAATTTGTTGAGTTACGCAAGTACACTGGTTTAATAGATTGCTACAGACTGTTCTGTTTGGACAGATTGCTGTCATAGTTTTGTTATCTACTTATCCTATAGTTTCCATAGCCTATATTGGTAGATATAAATTGTGGAAACGATAGTAAACAGTAGATGATGTTTGAAAATTATTGTGAAACTTATCTTGGCAGTACATGAAGTGTTGATTTGTTCTTATGTGTACTAACCTATCTCACGAGTTCTTTTCGAGTTCTGTGTGGATGAAGTTTTTGAGAATAGGTGAAACCGTGGTATGAGAGGATTGAACGAGATAAAAAAGCTCAAGCTTGGGGATGCCCAAGGCACCCCAAGTAAATATTTCAAGAAGTCTCAAGCATCTAAGATTGGGGATGCTACGCATCCCACCTCTCTTCATCAACAATTATCGGTTAGCCTATGTTGAGACTAGATTTTTATTCGTTCACATGATGCGTGCTATTCTTGGAGTGCTATTTTTCTTTTGCTTGCTGTTGAATAAAGTACTTAAGATCTGAAATTCTTAGATGAGAGAGTCTTCACATAGTTATTTAATTGTTGACTACACATTGATCTTCACTTACATCTCTTTTGGAGTAGTTTGTCAATTTGCTCTCTTTTTAGAGCACGGCGGTGGTTTCATTTTATAGAAATTGTTGAACTCTCATGATTCACTTATATTATTTTGAGAGTCTCTAAACAGCATGGTAATTTTCTTAGGATATGAATTTAGTCCTAATATAATGGGCATCCAAGAGGGATATAATAAAAACTTTCATATAAAGTGCATTGAATACTATGAGAAGTTTGATTCCTTATGATTGTTTTGAGATATAAAGATGGTAATATTAGAGACATGCTAGTGAGTAATTGTGGATTGGTAGAAATACTTGTGTTAAAGGTTGTGATTCCTGTAGCATGCACATATGGTGAACTGTTATGTGACGAAGTCGGAGCATGATTTATTTATTGATTGCCCTCCTTTGTGTGGAGGTCGGGATCGCGCGATGGTTAACTCCTACCAACCCTTCCCCTAGGAGCATGCGTGTAGTACTTTGTTTTGATAACTAATAGACTTTTGCAATAAGTATGTGAGTTCCTTATGACTAATGTTGAGTCCATGGATTATACGCACTTTGACCCTTCCACCCTTGCTAGCCTCTCTAGTACCGCGCAACTTTTGCCGGTACATTAAACCCACCATATACCTTCCTCAAAACGGCCACCATACCTACCTATTATGGCATTTCCATAGCCATTCCGAGATATATTGCCATGCAACTTCCACCGTTCCGTTTATGACACGCATCATCATTGTCATATTGCTTTGCATGATCATGTAGTTGACATCGTATTTGTGGCAAAGCCACCGTTCATATTTTTTATACTTGTCACTCATGAGTCATTGCACATCCCGGTACACCGCCGGAGGCATTCATATAGAGTCATATTTTGTTCTAAGTATCGAGTTGTAATTCTTGAGTTGTAAGTAAATAAAAGTGTGATGATCATCAATATAGAGCATTATCCCATGTGAGGAAAGGATGATGGAGACTATGATTCCCTCACAAGTCGGGATGAGTCTCCGGACTTTACAAAAAATAAAATAGGCCAGAGAAGCCCAAATAAAAAAGAGAGGCCAAAGATGCCCACAAAAAAAAGAAAAAAAATGAAAAAAGGGAAAAATGAGAGAAAAGAGAGAAGGGGCAATGCTACTATCCTTTTTCCACACTTGTGCTTCAAAGAAGCACCATGATCTTCATGATAGAGAGTCTCCTATATTGACACTTTCATATACTAGTGGGAATTTTTCATTATAGAACTTGGCTTGTATATTCCAATGATGGGATTCCTCAAATTGCCCTAGGTCTTTGTGTGCAAGCGAGTTGGATGCACACCCACTTAGTTTCTTTTTGGGCGTTCATACACTTATAGCTCTAGTGCATCTGTTGCATGGCAATCCCTACTCACGCACATTGATATCTATTGATGGGCATCTCCATAGCCCGTTGATACGCCTAGTTGGTGTGAGATTATCTCCTTATTTTTGTCTTCTCCACAACCACCATATTCTATTCCACCTATAGTGCTATGTCCATGGCTCATGCTCATGTATTGCGTGAGAGTTGAAAAAGTTTGAGAACACTAAAGTATGAAACAATTGCTTGGCTAAAACCGGGGTTGTGCATGATTTAATACTTTGTGTGATGAAGATGGAGCATAGCCAGACTATATGATTTTGTAGGGATAACTTTCTTTGGCCATGTTATTTTGACAAGACATGATTGCTTTATTAGTATGCTTGAAGTATTATTGTTTTTATGTCAACATTAAACTTTTGTTTTGAATCTTATGGATCTGAACATTCATGCCACAATAAAGAATATTACATGGATAAATATGTTAGGTAGCATTCCACATCAAAAATTCTGTTTTTATCATTTACCTACTCGAGGACGATCAGGAATTAAGCTTGGGGATGCTTGATACGTCTCCAACGTATCTATAATTTTTGATTGTTCCATGCTATTATATTATCGGTTTTGGATGTTTTATATGCATTTATATGCTATTTTATATTATTTTTGGGACTAACCTATTAACCTAGAGCCCAGTGCCAGTTTCTGTTTTTTCAGTCTTTTTGAGTTTTACAGAAAAGGAATATCAAACGGAGTCCAAACGGAATAAAAACTTACGATGATTTTTTATGGACCAGAAGAAGCCCACAGGGCATTGGAGTTGGGCCAGAAGAGCCACGAGGCCACCACAAGCCTAGGGGGCGCCCCCCTAGGGCACGCCCCCTAGCTTGTCGCCACCTCGTGGATCCCCCTGACGTGATTCCAACGCCAAATATTCTTATAAATACAAAACCCCCCAAAAAGAAACCTAGATCGGGAGTTCCGCCGCCGCAAGCCTCTGTAGCCACGAAAAACCAATCGGGAGCCCGTTCCGGCACCCTGCCGGAGGGGGAAACCATCACCGGAGGCCATCTTCATCATCCCGGCGGTCTCCATGACGAGGAGGGAGTAGTTCACCCTCGGGGCTGAGGGTATGTACCAGTAGCTATGTGTTTGATCTCTCTCTCTCGTGTTCTTGAGATGACACGATCTTGATGTACCGCGAGCTTTATTAATATAGATGAATCATATGGAGTTTTCCCCTCTCTATCTTCTTGTGATGAATTGAGTTTTCCCTTTGAAGTTTTCTTATCGGATTGAATCTTTAAGGATTTGAGAACACTTGATGTATGTCTTGCGATGGGATATCCGTGGTGACAGTGGGATGTTCTATTGATCCACTTGATGTATGTTTTGGTGATCAACTTGCGGGTTCCGTGACCTTGGGAATCTATGCATAGGGGTTGGCACATGTTTTCGTCTTGACTCTCCGGTAAAAACTTTGGGGCACTCTTTGAAGTTCTTTGTGTTGAATTGAACATGATGAATCTGAAATTGTGTGATGCATATCGTATAATCAAGCCCATGGGTACTCGTGGTGACATTGGAGTATCTAGGTGACATTAGGGTTTTGGTTGATGTGTATCTTAAGGTGTTATTTTAGTACGAACTCTAGGGCTGTTCGTGACACTTATAGGGATAGCTCATATGATTGATCGGAAAAGATAACTTTGAGGTGGTTTCGTACCCTACAATAATTTCTTCGTTTGTTCTCCGCTATTTGTGACTTTGGAGTGAACTCTTTGTCGCACGTGAGGGATTTACCTATGATTCAACTATGTCAGTATTGTTGAGAGAACTTGCACTAGTGAAAGTATGAACCCTAGGCCTTGTTTCCAAGCATTGCAATATCGTTTGTGCTCACTTTTTGTTACTTGCTACCTTGCTGTTTTTATATTTTCAGATTACAAAAACCTATATCTACCATCCATATTACACTTGTATCACCATCTCTTCGCCGAACTAGTGCACCTATACAATTTACCATTGTATTGGGTGTGTTGGGGACACAAGAGACTCTTTGTTATTTGGTTGCAGGGTTGTTTGAGAGAGACCATCTTCATCCTATGCCTCCCATGGATTGATAAACCTTAGGTCATCCACTTGAGGGAAATTTGCTACTGTCCTACAAAACTCTGCGCTTGGAGGCCTAACACGAGTCTACAAGAAGAAGGTTGCGTAGTAGACATCAAGTATCATGTGGTGGGCACCCCAATACCCTTGTTACTTTGGACCGGGACGTCATTTTTATTTTGCTATGCTTTTAGTAGACGGGGTTGGTTGTGTGATTCATGAGAGTTGTGAGATAAATTATTTCAAGACCTACATGATGATCAAGACTTCAAGACTTCAAGTTTTCAACATACCTCTGGGTGGATTGGACATGCATCTGGTAGCCTGATATCTATCATGGTTATGCCCGGGAATCCTGGTATCTACCTGTGATCATCCCGACGGAATGCCACCCAGGCTCAAAGAGATGGATGGATACTTCATGGCCGGGAAGCTTACGTGTGCAACCGCAAGTCAATATGGGCTCTGGCTTGGTTAACCTTAGTGGTGACTCTGGTAGGTCAGATTGCTACGAGATGTAGAAGAACGGTAGGATTGGATGGGCACTGACTTTCTACCGGAGGATCGCTTTGGAAGACCATGTTTCGATCGTCTCGTTCTCAAACACCAGGCAGTGCGTGGACACAACGAGAGGGATCAAATCTTGCAGGTAAAGTGTACAAACCTCTGCAGAGTGTCAAACTAATCGATTAGCCATGTCCCCGGTTATGGACAACATGAGCACCGGAGATGATACTATCAGCTAGTCTCAACACAATTAATATTAATGTTGTGGGTTTTATTGATAACTTGGGTATGAGAAATGGTTGGTAGAACCTTCTCATTTAACAACCAACATTGTAGTAATAATTTTCGCTTTGCCCCTCCCTTGTTGTAGGAAAAATTTGCTTTACGCAAAACTTAAACTTATAGCCCCACCTGCCATATATGCATATAGAATAGATAATTATTTTCACCCTCTCTTTTGTGACTTGCCGGCATATTCAATATGCTGACCTACACGGCTGCAACGTATCATGTTGCAGAGTATTTTTCCGACCAGGAGTGAGGATACGCTCTACACTTGGTGAGATGCCCTTGGAGTCAGATGGACTCAACTACCTTTGAAGCTTCCGCATGAATTTGATTAGTTTAACTCATGAGTTGGCCTTCGGCCACTTTATTGTAATCTTTATTGTAATAAAGGACTCGATATGAGATTTCGATTAATAAAGCTGTGTGATTTTCCCTTTGATATATACATTGATGTACCGCGTGTGTACCAGCATGATCTTGGGATGGTACGGAAACACCGCAGATTCGACCGTTTCAGGTCGGGTCGCTACAGATATGGTATCAGAGCACACGCTGACCGTAGGACGTAACCTCTAGGATTGGAAAAGCCTTAGGAAGAAAATCATTTTACTTATGTCTTTAAAATTCCTATATTCTCATCTGCTCATTTCTGACCTCTCTTCGATTTCCAATATTTTAAGATGGCCACCTTCCACCCAGTTTTGTTCACGGAGTTTTGCCAGACCTACGCAACAATGCGCTTCGGCAAAGAACTGGTGCAGATTGCCAAGGACATAAGGATTGCTCTGCCAACCATCACCGGGACTGCTATCGTGTCTTTCCCAGCCGACGCTTGCTACAGGATTGAGGTGCACATCCCCGGAAGGAGCTTTGGAAATCGCACAGAGCCCATCAACTTCAAATTTGTTGCACCCAAATGGACTCTCAGAAGGGACATGGCGATTCACCATGCCCTCGGACGTATCCGGAGGAATACAGGGGTGGTCCCATTTCTCCAAGCCTCAGCATGGTCTACCGCAGAGGTGCAGATGGAGAAATCATAAGCACCGTGACTGAAGACCCCGTTCGTGCTTATGTCCAAACATTGGAGACACACATCAGGATCCTGGAGCTCCGTGTACACAAAGACACAAAGACGATCAAGCAGCTGAAGACCCATGAACATGACCTCGAAGCTGATATACGAGAAGCCAACTACGAACACGAGGATGAAATGAAGGACTTCCTAGAGAGGATCAAGAACCTGAAGACTCTCGTTGCAAATCTGGAGGAGCAACTGGACATGGGAGAAAACCTTCACCCGGAAGGCGACAATGCCCCCGTGATCAGCAACGAGGATGACTATGAGGAGAGCACCACCGGAGGAGGACGCACCACCATGGACTTTTGAGGAGAACTTTAGTCATGACCACCATGTATCTTTTATTTTCTCGTTAAATTGTAGGTCGATGTTTCGTTTGTCATGAGACTTGTATCTCGAGTGTGAACCTTTTGAGTTGAATAATGAATGAGTGTTTGGTGTGTTATTGTTTGTTGCATTGCATATGGGTAGTGAATTTTCTCTTTAGACCCTTGTTCTATTCTAATTCTCATCACTCCGAAAACACTAGATGCCTCCGAGACGTGACCCCAGCACCAACTTTCCTCCGGAACTCGCCCAACTCATCCGGCTCTAGCTTGGTTAACCTTAGCGGTGACTCTGGTAGGTCAGATTGCTACGAGATGTAGAAGAACGGTAGGATTGGATGGGCACTGACTTTCTACCGGAGGATCGCTTTGGAAGACCATGTTTCGATCGTCTCGTTCTCAAACACCAGGCAGTGCGAGGACACAACGAGAGGGATCGAATCTTGCGGGTAAAGTGTACAAACCTCTGCAGAGTGTCAAACTAATCGATTAGCCGTGTCCCCGGTTATGGACAACATGAGCACCGGAGATGATACTATCAGCCAGTCTCAACACAATTAATATTAATGTCGTGGGTTTTATTGATAACTTGGGTATGAGAAATGGTTGGTGGAACCTTCTCATTTAACAATCAACATTGTAGTAATAATTTTCTCTTTGCCCCTCCCTTGTTGTAAGAAAAATTTGCTTTACGCAAAACTTAAACTTATAGCCCCACCTGCCATATATGCATATAGAATAGATGATTATTTTCACCCTCTCATTTGTGACTTGCCGGCATATTCAATATGCTGACCTACACGGCTGCAACGTATCATGTTGCAAAGTATTTTTCCAACCAGGAGTGAGGATACGCTCTACGCTTGGTGAGATGCCCTTGGAGTTAGATGGACTCAGCTACCTTTGAAGCTTCCGCAAGATTTTGATTAGTTTATCTCATGAGTTGGCCTTCAACCACTGTATTGTAATCTTTATTGTAATAAAGGACTAAATATGAGATTTAGATTAATAAAGTTGTGTGATTTTCCCTTTGATATCTACATTGATGTACCGCGTGTGTACCAGCATGATCTTGGGATGGTACGGAAACACCGGAGATTCGACCGTTTCAGGTCGGGTCGCTACACTTCATCGGACATGCCATGGTTCTGCTCGAAGAGTCTTTGTAGTAGGATGCTCTGGTACTCATCCCTCCTCTGTTTCTGTCATGTGTAATAACAAATTGCCAATTTTACCAGGAAGCTAAATATAAATGCAACAGTCTTTGTAGTACAGGATGCACATCGGCAGTGTTTGAATTATATCAAATTAATAGTGACAGGTATGTACATTCTACTGTCAAACATTCCAATCAGTTAAAAACTATTGTCTTGCACCCTATTTTTTCACTAAGTCTGAGAATCTGTTTATTTCAGATTGCCATGTTGTGTTGATGATAGCCATGTTTCAGTGCATAATTAGACCTTGCTCGTGCTGAATCAAATGAAGTGCATCATGTTTAGTACGTTGCTGTAAATTTTCATGCAATGATAACTCATGTAGCATATAGTTTTCTTGCTGTCAATATGCCTTCAGGTTAAAACTATGACAGTGTCTTAATCACATCCAGAATCAAATAGCACATGGGAAGTGTCTGAATCACACCTAATATAACAAATGATTTCTAACAACGAGAGTTAGGCTTACCTTCTTTGCGCGTCCCAGAAACTTCCTCCCACTGTACCCAGATTCAAAAGCTTGGAACTTCATGGATGGAATTTGATGTTGACCATGAACAGGTAGGTCTTCAGCTACCCCTCTCCATTCCTTGGAAGTGATTGTCCTAGGGAGCTACAAGAAAAAGAAATGGCGCAAATCGGCCTGCCGCTTTAAAATCCCCAATTCCAAAACAAAACCCTAAGCCTAGTTGAGCCAGAGAGAAGAGAGACGAATACCTGGCTGGTGAGAGATTCGTCATCGTCAGAGATACTGCTTGAAGGGTCACTCGAGGAGACCATGGCATGTCTGCGGCGGTCGAATGCTAGAGGGAGAGATGTGGGCAGCGGCGCATGGGGGGTGCAGGGGAAATGTGGCCCTTGGGGGGTAGGAAGATATTTCGGCGATCGGCGAAATTTTTCGCTCATTTCAGGGGAACTTGGCGCGCAAAGATTCATCAGACACGGTGTTTCTGCTTTTATCGTGTGCGATGATACAGAACATACAAAATTTCGCCCCTCCCCACGTGTTCCCTGGTTATTCAACTGGTTATAGCGCACTTCCACGTCATTTCATAATGTAACATCAACTGCTAACTTGGGTTACAAATTAGCGGACACACATAGCTCACAGTTACTAAACCGAGCAAGTTCACTAAATAATCAAGCTGCTTGAACTAGACATAGCTCTTACAAAAGACCGACTCTCTGAACAAAGGCTATTAGTAATACGCATAATTTTAACAAAGACGCCGACGAGCCGCCGCCCTATGCCTCGCCGCTGTTCGATGAGATGCCGACAACTTGTCCGGGCGACATTCCGTCGGTGCTGGACTCCGCGTCCCCTAGGCTGACTTCGACCGCGACGACATGCTCATCCTCGGCGTTGCCCTCGTCATCGTTGTCACCCTCATCTTTGTAGTACTCGTAGTAGTTGCGCCGCCATAGCTCGCGTTGGTACTCCACCGCCGATTCCTCGATGGACAGGCGCTTCTCGACCTCCTCCTGAGCCACGCGCAACGCCTCCCAGCACTCGGTGCCCTCGGACGGCTCCCGCATCTCCAACTCTCACTCGGAGATCTCGTGCGGCAGGGGCTCCATGGCCTCCGCCACCACATCATCGGCATGCATCCCGGCATCCGCAGCAGCCACCTCTTCGGACGTGTGGTGCATGCTGGATTCCGGCAAAGCCTGAAGTATCTTGGCGTGGGAGTTCTCAATGATATAGGCTTGGATGGCCTCGACCCGGGCCAGGGCGGCCTCCGTGGAACGGCACGGTGCTCAAGCGCTCTTGGCATTTGCAGCTGTCATCGCAGCAGCTGCAACTACCGTCTCTGCGGCTACAGACACCCTTTCGGCCGCTGCAGAGGCCCTTTCGGTGGATGTGGCCGCGCTAAGGCGGATGCGGCTGCACTCCCGGCCGAGACGGTCGTGTTCTTGGCAGAGGCGGGAGCGCTCGAGGCCAAGGGGGCGGTCGTACGCACCCTTACGAAGCGTTCCCACGAGGTCATTCTTTGCAGAAAGGGTTTGTTGGGGAATGGGGATCGAAGGTGAACGAAATCCGAGCTAGACGAAGCCGACGAAGCTTCCCTCGTAAGACATAAATAGATCCGTGAATTTTTCATCGCAAACGGTTCCTATATGGAACCGTGTGTACGCAGTTCACTTTTTGTATTGAATTGTAAAACTATTTAGGGGTACATCGGTAACGGATATTGATTTAATTGTAAGAAAAAGATCCGTACCGTCAAAATCCACTAACGACATCCTAAAATTATGAAATATTCAGAGTTCAATTGGCATTTTTATACGTTAAGTTAGTTTCTGTAAATTTTACGGCCGTAATTCAAAACTGTAACTGACGTGGCTTGAGACTGCGTTGGTATTTCCCCAAAGAGGAAGGGATGATGCTGCACAGCGATGCTAAGTATTTCCCTCAGTTATGAAACCAAGGTATCAAACCAGTAGTAGGATCACCAACACTATGTAAACAGCACCTGCACACAAAGAACAAATACTTGCAACCCGACGCGAATGGGAGGTTGTCAATCTCTCCACGGTAAAAAGACAGATTAGGTAGTGATAGATTGGATAGATAGATCTCGCAAGAACACAAAATAAAAGAGGCAAATAAAAAGTCCAGCAAGGTATTTTTGGGTTTTTGGAATAATAGATCTGAAAACAAAAGCGGCAAAAAGATAGATCGGAAAGCAATATGTTGGAAAAGTAGACCCAGGGGCCGTAGGTTTCACTAGTGGCTTCTCTCATGAGTATAGCACACAGTGGGTGAACTAATTACTGTTGGGCAATTGATAAAAGATCAAATAATCATGACGATATCCAAGGCGATGATCATTATATAGGCATCACGTCCAAGATTAGTAGACCAACTCCTGCCTGCATCTACTACTATTACTCCACACATCGACCGCTATCCAGCATGCATCTAGTGTATTAAGTTCATGGAAAAACGGAGTAATGCAATAAGGACGATGACATGATGTAGACAAGATCTATTCATCTAGGAATAGACCCCATCTTGTTGTCCTTAATAGCAACGATACATGCGTGCCTCGCTGCCCCTTCTGTCACTGGGAGAGGACGCCGCAAGATCGAACCCATCACAAAGCACCTCTTCCCATGGCAAGAAAGATCGGTCTAGTTGGCCTAACTAAACCAAAGATTCGAAGAAGAAATACGAGGCTATAAGTAATCATGCATATAAGAGATCAAAGAAGACTCAAATAATATTCATGGATAGAAACTAATCATGAACTCAAAATTCATCGGATCCCAACAAACACACCGCAAAAGTTTACATCAAATAGATCTCCAAGAGACCATTGTATTGAGAATCAAAAGAGAGAGAGAGAGGAAACCATCTAGCTACTGCCTACAGACCCATAGGTCTATGGTGGACTACTCACGCATCATCGGAGAGGCACCAATGAGGATGATGAACCCCTCCGTGACGGTGTTAGATTTGATCTCGCGGTTCTGGAACTTGCAACGGCTGGATGTATTTTCTGTGGACTCCTCTAGGGTTTTTGGAATATTTTGGTATTTATAGAGCTCAGAGGCGGTGGAGGGTACTCCCGAGGCGGCCACAACTCATCAGGGCGCGCTCGGGGCCCCTGACGCGCCCTGGTGGGTTGTGGGTGGCCTGGGCTCCCTCCTGGTTACTTCTTTGCCCCACTGGCCTTCTTCTGGTCCGAAAAAATTCTCCAAAAAGTTTCATCGCGATTGGACTCCGTTTGGTACTGATATTCTGCGAAGTAAAAAACAAGCAAAAACAACAATTGGCACTTTAGCACTATGTCAATAGGTTAGTCCCAAAAAATGATAGAAAGTTGCTATAAAATGATTGTAAAACATCCAAGATTGATAATATAACAGCATGGAACAAGCAAAAATTATAGATACGTTGGAGACGTATCAGCACCCGAAGCTTAATTCCTACTCGTCCTCGAGTAGGTAAATGATAAAATCGGAATTTTTGATGTGGAATGCTGCCTAACATGTTCATCACATATTCTTTTCTTTTGTAGCATGGACATTTGGACTTTTAGATGGTTCAAAGCAATAGTCTAGTTTTGACATCAAGACTTTAATACTCAAGCATGCCAACAAGCAACCATGTCTTTCAAAATATCAACACTAAAAATAGTTATCCCTAGCCCATCATGCTCGATCATTGATCCATTCATGAAACACACTCAAATATTAGCTACACCCAATGCTCAAGTATGATCATAGTGCCCCCTAGTTGGTGCTTTATAAGAGAAGATGGAGTCTCAAATTAAAAATAAAAATTACATAAAGTAAATAGATAGGCCCTTCGCAGAGGGAAGTAGGGATTTGTAGAGGTGCGAGAGCTCAAAGTTTAAATTGAGAGAGAAAAATATTTTGAGTGGCATGCCTTTCCTGTCAACGAAAACCACAAAGTAGTTCACAATACTTTCCATGATAGATACATCATAGGCGGTTCCCAAACATAAAGTAAAGTGTATTCCTTTTTCCACCATTCTTTCACAATCCATGGCTGGCCGTATCCACGGTTGCCTTCCATACCAACACTTTCCAGGGAATTTATTATTTGACAACATAAAGTAAATTTCTTTTTCATTTCGGGACTGGGCATCCCTATTACCGCTGTTCTCTCGTGCAATGACAAGTGAATAAACACTCATCTTGAGAATAACACATCTAGCATGGAAAAATATTGGACACCCCCTACCGTTTCATGAGCGCTACGAGCACACAAAAAGGAAATTTATTTTGAAAATTAGAGATGGCAGATACAAATTTGCTTAGAACGGCATGGAAATACCGCATATAGGTAGGTATGGTGGACTCGTAAGGCAAAACTGGGTTTAAGGATTTTGGATGCACTAGTAGTATTTCTACTTAGTATAAGTGGAGGTTAGCAAATAGATTGGGAAGCAACCAACGAAGAAACGAAAATACACATAAACGAGCATTGAGCATAACTAACACCGAATAATGCAACATAAGTAGGATGTAATTTCATTGCATAACTATTGACTTTCGTACTTGCATAGGGAATCACAAACCTTAACACCAATATTCTTACTAAAGCATAATTACTCACTAACATGACTCACATATCACTACCATCATGTCTCAAAACTATTACAAGGAATCAAGTTTAATTTGTCCAATGATCTTCATGAAAGTTTTTATTAGATCCTCCTTGAATATCTATCACTTTGGGGCTAGTTTCATATATTGCCATTGCTTTTGACAAGATCAAACAAATTTAAGTGAAGAACATGAGCATAAAGATTTCATCTCTCGAAATAGTATAAGTGAAGCATGAGAGGGTTTATTCAATATTTACTAACTCTCAAATTAATCTAAGTTAAGCATGAGAGGATTTCTTCAAAATTTCAAAGCACACCGTGCTCAAAAAGATATAAGTGAAGCACTAGAGCAATTACATAGCTCAAAAAATTTAAGTGAAGCATATAGAGCAATTCTAACAAATCATAGCATTCTTTTGGCTCTCTCAAATAGGTGTGTCCAGCAAGGATACTTCTGAAAACCTAAAAAGCAAATCAAGCAAAGACTCAAATGATACAAGACGCTCCAAGCAAAACTCATGATATGTGACGAATAAAAATATAGCTCCCAGTAAAATACCAATGGTCGTTAGAAGAAAGAGGGGATGCCACTCGGGGCATCCCCAAGCTTAGTTTTTTTTATCTTTGGATATATCTTGGGGGTTCTGTAGCATCCCCAATCTTAGGCTCTTTTCACACCTTATTCATCATCCATCGTGATCTCACCCAAAAACTTGAAAACTTCAATAGCACAAAACTCAACAAATACTACAGGACTCAGCTGCTTTGCCGTCTGCCATAGCGGACGGCAAAGGCATGAATGCCAGACGGCAAAGCCTTTGCCGTCTGCCAGCAGACGGCCAACAGTCCGGCCGAACAGCTGCCGGCAAAGGCCACTTTGCCGTTTGCTGGCAGACGGCAAAGAAGCAAAGGTCTTTGCCGTCTGCTGGCAGACGGCAAAGCAACTGGACGGCAGACAAAAGGTGTCAGCCTCGTTAGGGGACTAATGGCGCTCTTTGCCGTCTGCTGGCAGACGGCAAAGAAGCAAAGGTCTTTGCCGTCTGCTGGCAGACGGCAAAGATGCCAAATAGGCCAGCCCAGGTTGCACAGACTGCTGCCACGTGACCTCTTTGCCGTCTGCTGGCAGACGGCAAACCTCTTTGCCGTCTGCTAGCTGACGGCAAGGTGGCCATATAGCCCTTGTTTTTCTTGCTTTTTCTTAAATTCAAGCAATTTCACAGCAATATATATGATATATATATATATATATTTCAGAATACTTTCATCCAACATGCACATCCCTGCCATATGGATATGATCATCCAACAAATGTATACCAAATCATCACATATGTCCAAATTTCAACATATTACAAAGTTTCATCCATACATATACATAGTTTCATCAATATTACAAAGTTGCATCCATGGGTATCAAGTTTCACAAAGTCAAAACAAAAAATAAAGACAAGCACTCCATCAACGCAAGGGTCGGGTGATCTGAAGCAAATCTGCAAAATGAGAAAGAAGAAAGTTAGAAGAAGAAGACTTGAAGAAGAAGAAGAAGAAGACTAGAAGAAGAAGAAGAAGAAGACTAGAAGAAGAAAAAGAAGAAGAAGAAGAAGAAGAATTTTTCCTCTCTTTCTTTTTCTCCTCTTCTTTTTTTCTTCTTATTGCTTACTAGTGTCATTTTAGAGCTAACCTAGGTAAATAGGCCATTTTAGACCTAAATATGCTAAGTATGTCATAAATGGACTAAAAAAACCTAAGTATAAGTCATTTTAGAGCTAACCTAGGTAATTATGCCATTTCTGAGCTAATTAAGCATATTAAGTCATTTTGGAGCTAAATAGGTCATTTCTTAAGCATATTATGTCATTTTTGAGCTAGCTAAGCATATTAAGTCATTTTGGAGGAATAAATGCTAAGTATAGGTCATTTTAGAGCTATCGTAGGTTAAATAGGTCATTTTTGAGCTAATTAAGGTTGTTATGTCATTTTTGAGCTAGCTAAGCATATAAATTTATTTTTGGAGGAATAAATGCTAACTATAGGTCATTTTGGTGCTATCCTAGGTTAAATAGGTCATTTTGGAGCTAATTAAGTTTGTTATGTCTTTTTTGAGCTAGCTAAGCATATAAAATCATTTTTGCAAGAAAAAAGCTAATTATAGGTCATTTTTAGCTATCCTAGGTTAAATAGGTCATTTTTGAGATAGTTAAGGTTGTTATGTCATTTTTGAGCTAGCTAAGCATATAAATTCATTTTTGAAGGAATAAATGCTAAGTATAGGTCATTTTGGTGCTATCCTACGTTAAATATGTCATTTTGGAGCTAATTAATGTTGTTATGTCTTTTTTGAACTAGCTAAGCATATAAAATCATTTTTGGAGTAATAAATGCTAAGTATATGTCATTTTAGAGCTATCCTAGGTTAAATAGGTAATTTTTGAGCTAATTAAGGATGTTATGTCATTTTTGAGCTAGCTAAGCATATAAATTCATTTTTGGAGGAACAAATGCTAAGTATAGGTCATTTTAGAGCTTTCCTAGGTTAAATAGGTCATTTCTTAAGCTAAGCTAAGTATAGGTCATTTGAGAGCTATCCATGGTAAAATTGGTCATTTTGGAGCTAAGTAAGATTATAATGTCATTTTCGAGGAAACTAAGCTAAGTATACGGCATTTTGGAGATAAATAGGTCATTTCTTAAGCTAAGTATGCATTTGTTAAGCTAAACACTTGGGAAAACTTACCGTCATCACGGAGGTGTAGGTGTAGCTCTAGGACCGGTCGCGCCAGTGGCAGACGGAGAAGCATCGGTCGATGCTTGTCGGGAGTTATGCTGCACCAAAGATCATTTCCAATGTATCGTTAGCATGATGCAACTCAAATGTGAAGACTAGTAACTAATGACCATTCAAATGAAACTCACCGTGCCCGCTGGAGCAATGACTGGCATCGGCGGAGGGGTCGTGCCATTGTTCTGGCACATGGTCTGCACATTTAGTTTTCTCGAGTCAGTCATATTAATTAGTAATGAAAGGAACATTACATGCATGATTTGGCTAATATGCAGAAGAAACTTACCACGATGAGCTCGTATAGGGCCCTTTGACCCAACTCGTTCCGGTTCCTCTCCTCCTCTATTAGCCTAGCCGTCCTCTCCTCCGCCTGCCGGTCCCTCTCCTCTAGAAGCGCCTGGGTCTTCGCTCTCTCTTCCTCAATATAAGCCTGGGTCTTCGCTCTCTCTGCCTCAATAGCAGCCTGCAACACCACTCGTTAGCATTGTAATCATCGACGGCCGCACACACAATGTAATGGAGGAAAGGTATCTGAGTCCGTATAACTAACCTTGAATTTGAGCTCCATTGGCCGTGCACGAGGCCTTATCTCAGGATCGGAGCTGCTCTGGCGCTTCTTGATCTGCGGGAGAGTGCTAGTACAACGTATTAGTCCATCCCCAATGGCTAACGAGCCATGGTGCCTCCCGCCACCAGATATCATCACCAGCTCTGGATCAAGAGGTTGCTGGCTCGGGTTAAAGTCCGGCCCTTTCCTCGCCTTCCCCTCGTCTCTGTACCTCACAAGCTTGTGGTGGGAGGCGCGGTTGCTGAATTTCTCTGGATCATCGAGGCCAGACTCAGAGAATGCCTTGGCCTTCTTGTACGAGGCAGTATTGGACATGGCATAGAGGTCGAACAGCTCTGGCACTGGAGCCTTGTTGTGTCGCGCCTAAAAGAGAGGAACAGAGTATTAGTTAAGGGCTCAAGCTAGCATGAAGAATGAATTTGCATGAATCATGAAGCAAACCACATACCCACTTTTCCCCGTACTGATGTAGGTTGACGCTGCCTAGATGGTGTGGGACACCTTTCATTTTGCCACGCTTGTCCTTTGCAGTGTCGTGGGTGGAGCGCCATTGGGGAGAGCACCACTCATCCACCAATGCCTCCCAACAGTCCATCCTATCCGCACACCATCTCGGAGGCACCTAAGTTAAGCAAGAGAAATTTGAGCGCTACCCCTACGAATCAAATCAAGGAAACTAAGTACAAGGCCTTAAGAATAGGTAATTACCTTCATGTACTTCTCCTTACTCAGATACTTGTCACGGCACTTCTCTTTTTTCCTCCTAATACCAGCCGAGGCGAAGTAGTCTCGAACAGCCTGCGTCCGAGCCTCGTGCCGAAAGTTTTTAAGTAGGCGCCTGCACTCGTTGTCGATAACCCGAGCCGCGGCCTCCTCCTGTCCCTCAGCACACCTGTAGAAGGTCTGCAATCAAACAAGAAAACACGGATTAGTACAATCACTAGGGTTGCCAATCAAAGAAGAAAACACAACGTAGACGACAAAGGAGAAATTACCCAAAACGTCTGGATCACAATGTCGGCCACCGTGTGGCACTCGACATCGCCGATCCTATGCCCCGGCGGGGCCGGGGTAGCCAAGTAGTGCTCCCAGGTCATTCCTAGCTCTGGAACCCGGCCCTCACCGGGCAACGTGACCCACCCCGGGAAGCTCTGGCGACAAATCACACCAAGGACAGTGTTGGGCCTGCGGACACGAGGCTCGTGTGTCCAAGACCTGCAGTATGACAAGGCCAACGCATTAGATATTCGAAGAAACGTGAAGGCAAAAGGTTAAAAAAGAGTAAATGCACTTACTTCTGCCCCTCCGGCGCAATCAACCACCTCTGGTCGGGGGTCGCCGGGGTGGGCGGGAGCTTTGTACCACCACGCTGGTAGACTTTGCGCCCCTCAACCCACTCACCCTCGCTATAGCTATCAGAACTATAGCCGCCCTCAGCACGGCCACTCGATGAGTCCGCACATGGGTTCGGCTGTGACTCAGCGTGATCCCTGCTGAGCTCCGAAGTCTCGTGGGACGGAGTCTCGTGGGACGAAGGCTTGGCGGCCCGACGCTCGTCGGCCGTAGGTGCGTCTGCCGTAGGCTCGTCGCCCCGAGGCTCGTGGACCGGAGTCCGAGATGGGTCCACCTCAGGCGGCTCCATCTCAGACGGAGCACTCCTGTGGTCGGGTGAATCAGCTGGGGGTGGCGGCGAGGAAGGCGTAGTAGCAGCCTTCCTACCTGTCCTGCCGCCACGTCCACCTCTACCAACCTTCTTCCCCCCCCCCCGACCTCTCCCGGCCGAAGAAGAAGCGACCGCCGGTGGTGTCTGCATACTGAGATCTAGCGCTCTCCGGAGGCTCTGGGTGGAATGGAACTACCCCTCCCACCACGCGCCGAGGTAGGAGCCTCGGAGCGCTCTCGACCCGCGCCCACCATCTGTCAACACCTGCAATGACAAAGAGTAAACGAAATTAGTACAACATAAAAAGAATGAATACCTGACATGAATAATATGTATATAATTTAAGTGTATCATCATCATGAACATAATAAAAAATCGAATACCTAACATGAACTAATTGTCGTGGTGTCGGGGTGTCGTGGTGTCGGGGTGTCGGGGTGTCGGGTCGGGGTGTCGGGGTGTCATGGTGTCGGGGTGTCGTGTCGGGGTGTCGGGGTGTGTCGGATGTCATGTCGGGGTGTCATGTCGGGGTCGGGGTGTCATGTCAGGGTCGGGGTGTCGGGGTGTCATGTCGGGGTCGGGGTGTCGTGTCGGGGTCGGGGTCCGGGTGTCGGGGTCTTTTTTTCCTCTTTTTCCTTTTCTTCTTCTTCCTCTTCTTCCTTTTCTTCCTTTTCTTCCTTTTTTCCTTCTTCTTCTTCTTCTTCTTCTTCCTTTTTCTTTTTTCCTCTTCTTCTTCTCCTCCTCTCCTCTTTCTTCTTCTTCTTCTTCTTCTTCTTCTTCTTCTTCTTCTTCTTCTTCTTCTTCTTCTTCTCCTCCTCCTCTTCTTTTCTTCTTCCTTTCCTTTTTCCTCTTCTTCTTCTCCTCCTCTCCTCTTCTTCTTCTTCTTCTTCTTCTTCTTCTTCTTCTTCTTCTTCTTCTTCTTATTTTTTCTTCTCCTCCCCCTCTTCTTCTTTTTCTTTTTCTTCTTCTTCTTCTTCTTCTTCTTCTTCTTCTTCTTCTTCTTCTTATTTTTTCTTCTTTTCCTTTTTCTTTTTCCTTTTTTTCCTTTTTCTTTTCTTCTTTTTCTTTCTTCTAGGTTTCTTTCTACCTAAATGTCTAAATATCTAAAAACCTAAACATCTAAGTATCTAAACTCCTAAATGTCTAAATATCTAAAACCTAAACAGAAAAAATAATAAAAAAACAGAAAAAAAGGGGCAGGAGGGGGAGCTCACCAGAGGGGGGCAGAGGGGTTGGCCGGCGAGGGGGCGGCGACGGGGCTGGCCGGCGTCCGGGCCGCGACGGGGCGGCGAGGGGGCGGCGAGGGGCAGGCCTGGGCGCGGCCGCGCGGGCACGGGGCGGGGCAGTGGGGCGGGGCAGTGGGCGGCGTCGGCGGTCGCGGGTGCGGCGGCGGCGGCGGCGGGTGCGGCGGCGGCGTGGGGTCGGGGTCGGGAGGGGAGAGGCAGAGAGAGTGGAAAGAGTGGAGGGGGGGTGGGCCGTTAGGGCCTTTAGTAGGTATTTTCTTTGCCGTCTGCTAGCAGACGGCAAACATTCTTTGTCGTCCGCTAGCAGACGGCAAAGAGGTGGGGTGGGCCGTTGCAGTTAACTGGCCTCCACTGGGCCCCACCCCACCTCTTTGCCGTCTGCTAGCGGACGGCAAAGAAACTTTGCCGTCTTGTAGCAGACGGCAAAGATCTGGCTGATGGCAAACAGTGTCTTTGCCATCAGTCAGATCTTTGCCGTCTGCTTTCCCAAAGCAGACGGCAAAGAGCTGGCAGATGGCAAAGTCCCTGATTCCAGTAGTGAAAATCTTCGTGAGATCCGTTAGTATAATAAAGCAAATCACCACTTTAAGTACTGTTGCAAACTCATTAAAATTTTATTATTGCATTATACCTACTGTATTTTAACTTTACCATGGCTTATACCCTTCAATACAAACCATAGATTCATCAAAACAAGCACACAATGCAACGAAAACAGAATCTGTCTTAAACAGAATAGTCTGTAGTAAGCTGTACTCTAACCATACTTGTGTAACTCTAAAAATTCTGAAAAAATATTACAATGTAAATAATTTTTATGGCAAGGCTGTGTTAAAATTTCAGCTCATTATCACGCTCTAGTAAAAAATGAAAATTCGTGCACTGGAGGCAAAGTTTTTGTTTCTGATTCAGCATTGTTTCTACTCATCTTATGAATCATCCTAAAGGCTTTACTTGGCACAAACACTAAATAAAACATAAAAACACAATCATAACAGAGGCATAATTGTGTCAACACTCAAAAACATAAATAAAAAGAAGAAAATAAATTTATGCATTGGGTTGCCTCCCAACAAGCGCTATCGTTTTACGCGCCTAGCTAGGCATAAAGCATTGATTCAAGTATTGTCATCTTTGGTTTTTGCTCCATAGGATACTCTCATGATTGATTCATATGGTGGCTTAATTCTTGTTCTAGGGAAGTGTTCCATATCCTTTCTTAGTGGAAACTGAAATCTAATATTGCCTTCTTACATATCAAGCACGACACCTATTGTGCGTAAAAACGGTCTACCAATTATGATGGGACAAGACGGCTTGCAATCAATATCAAGAACAATAAAATCTATGGGCACATAGTTCCTATTTGCAAGAATAAGAACATCATTCATTCTCCCCAAAGGTTTTTTATAGTAGAATCCGCTAAGTGCAAATTAAGAGAACATTCTTCAATATTTGTAAGACCAAGCACATCACATAGAGATTTCGGAATCGTGGAAACACTAGCACCCGAATCACATAAAGCAAAGCACTCATAATTTTTAATCTTGACTTTAATGGTAGGTTCCCACTCATCATGTAATTTTCTAGGAATAGAAATCTCTAACTCCACCTTTTGTTCAAAAGATTTCATCATAGCATCAACGATATGTTTAGTAAAATCTTTATTTTGTTCAAAAGCATCGGGTGAATTCAACATGGATTGCAGAAAAGAAATACATTCAATCAAATAGAAACTATCATAATTAAAGTCTTTGCAATCCAAAATAGTGGGCACGTCACTAGTTAAAGTTTTGACCTCTTCAAACCCACTTTCATCAATTTTTTCATCAAGATTTTCACTCTCCAAATCATTGGGACGCCTTCTAGCTAAAGTTGACTCTACTTCAGTCCCTTTATCATCAATTTTATTATTACTAAACAAGGAATCAATAGAAGAAACACCAATCACCTTTAGATCTTCATCATTTTTATCCTCTAGAGAGATTGGTTTAGCGGCCATTTGATTTATTAAAGTGCCTTGTGCATCAGAAATTTTACTAAGCAGATTTTCGGCATGAGCATACTTAGATTGGAGATTAGAAACTTCTCTACTAATATCATCAAGTTGTTTCATTATGGCATCTAGTACGGTAGAGTGTTCTTTAAGCTCCTCGGTAAAATACTTATTATGCTCAAATTGCATAGTCATATATTCCTTAGTACTTTTCTCAATTTCAAGCAAAATATTGGGGTAAGGAACATCGTGATACTTTCATTGAGGCATCATGACTAAGAAAACAAGAATGCAAGCAAACAAGAGATCTGACAAGAAAAAAGGCAAATGAAAAAGAGGGCGAATAAAACGGCAAATTTGGTGAAGTGGGGGAGAGGCAAATGAGAGACAAAAGGCAAATAATGTAATTGCAAGGAGATGAGAGTTGTGATTAGGAACCTGATAGATGTTAATGGTGTCTCCTCGGCGCCAGAGATTGGCACATTGAAGAGACCGCTTCTTCCCCGGCAATGGCGCCAGAAATTCCTTTGACATGCCTTGAGACTGCGTCGGTATTTCCCCAAAGCGGAAGGGATGATGCAGCACAGCGACGGTAAGTATTTCCCTCAGTTATGAAACCAAGGTATCGAACCAGTAGGAGGATCACCAACACTATGTAAGCAGCACCTGCACACAAAGAACAAATACTTGCAACCCGGCCCGAAAGAGAGGTTGTCAATCTCTCCACGGTAAAAAGATAGATTAGGTAGTGATAGATTGGATAGATAGATCTCGCAAGAACACAAAATAAAAGAGGCAAATAAAAAGTGCAGCAAGGTATTTTGGGTCTTTGGAATAATAGATCTGAAAACAAAAGCGGAAAAAAGATAGATCCGAAACCAATATGTTGGAAAAGTAGACCTGGGGGTCGTAGGTCTCACTAGTGGCTTCTCTCATGAGTATAGCACACGGTGAGTGAACAAATTACTGTTGGGCAATTAATAGAAGATCAAATAATCATGAGGATATCCAACCCATCACAAAGCACCTCTTCCCATGGCAAGAAAAATCGATCTAGTTGGCCTAACTAAACCAAAGATTCGAAGAAGAAATACGAGGCTATAAGTAATCATGCATATAAGAGATCAAAGAAGACTCAAATAATATTCATGGATAGAAACTAATCATGAACTCAAAATTCATTGGATCCCAACAAACACACCGCAAAAGTTTACATCAAATAGATCTCCAAGAGAACATTGTATTGAGAATCAAAAGAGAGAGAGAGAGAGAGAGAGAGAGAGAGAGAGGAAGCCATCTAGCTACTGCCTACGGACCCATAGGTTTATCGTGGACTACTCACACATCATCGGGAGGCACCAATGAGGATGATGAACCCCTCCGTGATGGTGTTAGATTGGATCTCGCGGTTCTGGAACTTGCGGCGGCTGGATGTATTTTTCGTTGACTCCTCTAGGTTTTCTGGAATATTTGGGTATTTATAGAGCTCAGAGGCGGTGGAGGGGACTCCCGAGGTGGCCACAAACCATCAGGGCGCGCCCGGGACCCCTGGCGCGCCCTGGTTGGTTGTGGGCGGCCTGGGCTCCCTCCTGGTTACTTCTTTGGCCCACTGGCCTTCTTCTGGTCCAAAAAAATTCTCCAAAAAGTTTTGTCGCGATTGGACTCCATTTGGTTCTGATATTCTGCGAAGTAAAAAACAAGCAAAAACAGCAACTGGCACTTTGGCACTATGTCAATAGGTTAGTCCCAAAAAATAATATAAAGTTGCTATAAAATGATTGTAAAACATACAAGATTGATAATATAACAGCATGGAACAAGCAAAAATTATAGATATGTTGGAGACGTATTAGTAACACACGAACATGCAAGATGAAGCAAAAACTGCTGAAAAATCATATTTATGTACTACTTGCTTCCCTATATATGTCGGTTGCAATATATTTTAAGGAGTTCCAAACATCTTGGGGTAACGGTTTGGACACACGTGCACGCATTGGGAATCTAGGTTTTAAAATTCAAAAAATGAAAAAAATGCTCTGAAGTACATGATAATAATCTGCATGATTTCACGACATCGCCAAGATGTCGTGGTGAAAGTAACGGGCTTGTTCGAGATAAGCTTTGACACATGCCTCTCACAAAATGGAGCATCACATGAAGGGACGTGTTGTTTCGAGAGGGAACATGAGCATTGTTCGATGATGAACCGCTAGTCGTTGTTTCATTTGGCCTAGCTTTTTTTCATCGTTACAATGCACGAATACGTATGACATCCTAAATTTTTGACATCTTTTGGGTTCAATTAGCATTTTTATAAATGAAGTTAGTTTCTAGATATCTAATGGCCATAATTCAAAACTAAAACACATGAACATGTGCAAGATGAGGCAAAAATTGTTGGAAGAATCATATTTATGTACTAGTGCTTCCATTTATATGCCACGTGCAATAAATTTGAAGGAGTTGCAAACATCTTGAGTAACGGTTTGGACACAAAAGCATTGAGAATCTAGGTTTCTAAATTCAAAACAAAATAAAAAATGCTCTGAAGTACATGAAAATCTGCACGATTTTCCTCCATGGGGCCAAGATGTCGTGGTCAAAGTAACGGTTTGTTCGAGATAAGCTTTGACACATGCCTCTCAAAAACCGGAGCATCACACGGAGGCTCGTATAGTTCCGAGAGGGAACGTGGGACGTTGTGTGATGACGAACCGCCATCTAGTTTTCTTTTCATCGTTACAATGTATGAATACAACCGTCATCCTAAAATTTGAAAAAAATTGGCGTTCAATTGGCATTTTTATACATTAAGTTAGTTTCCAGTAATTTAATGGACATATAGCTCAAAACTGAAACACACGAACAAGCAAGATGAAGCAAAAAATCATTGGAAAATCATATTTATGTACTACTTGCTTTCGTATATATATATATGCCACGTGCAATAAATTTGAAGGAGTTCCAAACATCTTGAGTGACGGTTTGGACACAAAAGCATTGGGAATCTACATTTTTAAAATCAAAAATGAAAAAAGGCGCCGAAGCATATGAAATATGCATGATTTCCCGACATGGGGCCAAGATGTCGTGATCAAAGTAATGACTTGTTCGAGATAATCTTTGACACATGTCAAGTTGGCAATGGTTAACTGTTACCTGCGTCCGCTTGGGTAATTACTCTATTAGGGCACGGGTGCCAGCTTGAATGCCCATCGGGAAGTTGGTGGGTCAAATACCTTACCGAGCATGCAGGACGGGGATGGGGATGGGATAGCATTACCCGCCTTACCCATGAATTGAAGTACTTACATGTGAGCTCTGAAATTAGTAGACCCCACGTAATTTGTGGCCTCGGTCACCCAAATTTACACACATGCCACCCCTTTGGCCCAAAATTCCCTAAGAAATCCCAAACCTAGCCACAACATATTGTTTATTGCGTTGAAATACTCCTTTTTCTACTGAAATACGTGAAGGTTTGTTCTTAAATGCATGTGTGTGTTTCCCCATGGTGATAAAGATCCCGGTGGGGACGTGGATGGAAAACTTTTTATCCCCGCGCACGGGTACGTAGACGGGGACGGGGATGGGAGGGCGGTGATGGGGACGGAGATGGGACTCCAATACCCGCCTGAGTAATCCCCAGCTTGAGACACATGCCTCTCACAAACGGAAGCATCACACGAAGTCGCGTGGTTCCGAGAGGGAACGTGGGGCCATGTGTGATGACGAACCGCCAATCGCCGTCTCATTCGACCTAGGTTTTTTTCATCGTTACAATGCACGAATATGACCGGCATCCTAATATTTTTAAAAAATTGGCGTTCTATTGGCATTTTTATACATTAAGTTAGTTTCTAGAAATTTAATGGCCATAGTTCAAAACTGAAACACATGAACAAGCCAGATGAAGCAAAAAAACCACTGGAAAATCATATTTATGTACTACTTGCTTACGTATATATGCCACGTCCAATAAATTTGAAAGTTCCAAACATCTTGAGTGACGGTTTGGACACAAAAGCATTGAGAATCTAGGTTTCTAAATTCAAAAAAATGAATAAAATGCTCTGAAGTACATGAAAATCTGCATGATTTCCCGCCATGGGGCCAAGATGTTGTGGTTACTGCTCTCGGACTTGCTTCCGTAATAAAAATGGCACGCATGCATTACATTTGGATAGAAAATGTAAATATTTGGCAAGACAAACAGGTCCCACATGATTGCACTCTGTTTCGCGTTTCGCATTTTGGAAGCCAATTTTCGCGGGCTAGTAATCACACGCGGTCATGCATTGGGAACCGTCGGTGATGTTAAGTCACACCCGGCTGTTGACTAGGAAATCGTGTGTAACTGAATTCCGGTGACCGGCGCGTCCATTACAGTCTCCCACCCCCTCGTTTTTCTGCTGGCATCGATCAAGATTCCAGCCGCCTATAAATGCTGCTCCTCGAGACGTTGTCCCGCTTGCATTCTCTCGTCTCTCTATCCCACCCCTCGCACAAAACTCTGCCATGGCGCGGCCGGTTTATGCACAAGCAGAGGAGGAGGCGCCACCCCGCGAGGACAGGGCGAAATGCAGCGTAGAGGACGACCGCTTCGCGCCCCCAGACAAGGTCGTGCCAGACCCCCCAACTGAAGATTGGTTTTGGGGCCAGTACAATCTGGCTTTGTGGAAGGCGATGTCGCCGGCTGAGAGAGCTAGGCAGGTGGCGTTCAAGAAGGAGCGGGCTCAGGAGCGCGTGATACGTCTCCAACGTATCTATAATTTTTGCTTGTTCCATGCTGTTATATTATCATTCTTGGATGTTTTACAATCATTTTGTAGCAACTTTATATCATTTTTTGGGACTAACCTATTGACATAGTGCCAAAATGCCAGTTGTTGTTTTTTGCTTTTTTTTTACTTCGCAGAATATTAGTACCAAACGGAGTCCAATCGAGTCGAAACTTTTTGGAGATTTTTTTTGGACCAGAAGAAGGCCAGTGGGCCAAAGAAGTTACCAGGAGGGAGCCCAGGCCGCCCACAACCCACCAGGGCGCTAGGGGCCCCGGGCGCGCCCTGATGGGTTGTGGCCGCCTCGGGAACTCCCTCCACCACCTCTGATGCCTATAAATTCCCAAATATTCCACAATCCCTAGAGGAGCCGATGAAAAACACATCCAGCCACCGCGAGTTCCAGAACCGCGAGATCCAATCTAACACCATCACGGAGGGGTTCATCATCCTCATTGGTGCCTCTCCGATGATGCATGAGTAGTCCACCATAGACCTACGGGTCCGTAAGCAGTAGCTAGATGGCTTCCACTCTCTCTTTTGATTCTTAATACAATGGTCTCTTTGAGATCTATTTGATGTCAACTTTTGCGGTGTGTTTGTTGGGATCCGATGAATTTGAGTTCATGATCAGTTTCTATCGATGAATATTATTTGAGTCTTCTTTAATCTCTTATATGCATGATTACTTATAGCCTCGTATTTCCTCTTCGAATCTTTGGTTTAGTTAGGCCAACTAGATCGATTTTTCTTGCCATGGGAAGAGGTGTTTTGTGATGGGTTTGATCTTGCGGTGTCCTCTCCCAGTGACACAAGGGGCAGCGAGGCACGCATGTATCGTTGCTATTAAGGATAACAAGATGGGGTCTATTCCTACATGAATAGATCTTGTCTACATCATGTCACCGTTCTTATTGCATTACTCCGTTTTTCCATGAACTTAATACACTAGATGCATGATGGATAGCGGTCGATGTGTGGAGTAATAGTATTAGATGCAGAATCGTTTTGGTCTACTAATCTTGGACGTGATGCCTATATAATGATCATCGCCTTGGATATCGTCATGATTATTTGATCTTCTATCAATTGCCCAACAGTAATTTGTTCACCCACCGTGTGCTATACTCATGAGAGAAGCCACTAGTGAAACCTACGGCCCCCGGGTCTACTTTTCCAACATATTGCTTTCCGATCTATCTTTTTGCCGCTTTTGTTTTCAGATCTATTATTCCAAAAACCCAAAAATACCTTGCTGCATTTTTTATTTGCCTCTTTTATTTTGTGTTCTTGAGAGATCTATCTATCCAATCTATCATATCCTAGTCTATCTTTTTACCATAGAGCGATTGACAACCTCTCTTTCGTGTCGGGTTGCAAGTATTTGTTCTTTGTGTGCAGGTACAGTTTACGTAGTGTTGGTGATCCTCCTACTGGTTCGATATCTTGGTTTCATAACTGAGAGAAATACTTACCGTCACTGTGCTGCATCATCCCTTCCTCTTTGGGGAAATACCGACGTGGTCTCAAGCCACGTCAGCGCGCCAAGGACCTCCCGGCCTGGAATGCCCTTAGTGCCGCATCGGAAAAGGAGGAGCTGAAGCTTTGGCGGGGGGCGCGTCGACGAGTGGTGGAGGTGTACGAAGACAGCCGGTACCACGCAATGAAAGCAAGAGGCGCTAGGCGCCTCACCGTTGCGTGGGCGTGGGCCGATAAGCTTGAGCGTGCCACCGCCAAAGAGCTCCGGTGGGCGCCCAGTGAAATGTCCTGCATGGTCGCGCACCTCCGCCAGCAAGAGGCTGATCGGCACGTCGAGCGCTGTGAGGCGGAGGAGGTGGCAAACTCCCTCCGCGTTGGGAAGCCACCGCGCACCAGGGATCTGCTGGCGAGAGGCTGCCACTTTACTGCTCCCCGCTCAAGGAGGGGTTATTATTAGTTTAGTTTTATTCATTGTACTTATTAGTTAAGTGCTATCATCATGTATATGTATATGTATCATGTCTGCAATGAGCTATTGCACCATTAATATATATTATTAGTTTCACATTTCTATCTGTTTTCACACTGATTTTTTGTCTCTAGACTCTAGCTGTTACACATATTGAAACATAACAATAGAACATAACTCATTCACATATCGAAACATATCAATATTACGATTGTTGTCCACACATTGGGATCGGCATCGAAACAATTCAACAAAATAAAATGCGTCCATGACTACCACACTAACCTACGGAAACTCTTGGCTCTACTTGAACTCGGTCAGGCGTTCGTCCATGCGGTTTACATGCTCGCGGTACAGCTAGAGTGCGATCTCGAGCTCCAAGCTGGCTATTTCGTCGGAGATAACCGTCTCGAGGATGCGATGGCCATTTTCTTCTACTGCTCGCCGCTGGACACCTGGGCCAAGGAGTCGCTGGAGCCTACCGACCAGCGCGTCGGCAGCGAGGTGGCCGTACACAAGGCGAACGGCGCGACCCATGCGAACGGCGCAGCAGGCGTCCGGTGCAAGTACGGTGCGGACGGGCTCTGGTGCAAGTACCGAGCAGACGGCCGCTGCCCATTCTTGGCGAGAAATCGGGTTACTGACGAGTCGTGGACACACTCTTCCTCTTGCTCTGCCGCAGGGATGGAACCGCTCTTGCTCTGTCGCATGCCGCGCCTCTCGCTCTGCGCCTCTCCATCGGTCTTGCTGTGCTGCACACCTTGCCCTCTCAGCGCGGATGCACATGTTTTGCTCTACTGAGCACCACCGATGATCTTCTTGTGCGGCGCGCTGCAGCCTCTCGGCGGTGAGGCGGCTATGTTGCTCGGTGGCGCTGCAGTGCCCTGCGCCAAGGGTCTGCTCAACCCTTGCGATGACGCATAGCACAGCGTTGTCCGGTGCGTGGCCGGGCACGCCATCGGCCTCGACAGGGCGTTCCTCCAGTACCGGATCATTTTTGTCATCGCGGAGGTTCATGGCAGAGGCGGCGCTTGGTCGGGTTGGCATGGTAGGTGGGCTAGGCTGCACTAGGTGTGTATCCGCGCGTGTCGCTCACCAGCTTTTATGCTCATTTGCTTCTAGCGGGAAACCGATGTGAAAGCTTGCGCGGGGACATGCACGGTTGCGCGCGGGAACGTGGCCAAAAGGAATGCATGTGCGGTGCCGAAGCGTGTAGTACTGGAATCCTCGGGCGAAAACGCGGTGACAAAACGTGAGAGAGGAAGAAGGGGTGATGCGCTAGCAGACGGGTAATAATAATAAAACGTCTGCGATATTAATACGGGCAAACGGCACTTCCCTATGTAGCGTCGGTAATGATTTCATCAATCACTGACAATTAAAATACACTAACCGTCTGCTAACAACACACACGCCTTCTTATGCTAACCCGTTTGTGTTGTGCTGGAGCAACGCAAACGGTTTATCCGAGTGAACTGTATGCTGTACTTCTCATACATATGTAGTTTTGATAACCGTTTCCGTTATCTTCGCTAATCACAAACAGTTCATAAGAACAAACTGTCTACCGTAGATCGCATGCGTAACTATTTTCTGAATCGTATTTGATGGATCCACCATCGCACACAGTTCGTGCCATTAGCGACGGAGCTTGAACTATATCGTTTGCGATTCATGCATCGCACATAGTTTCGTCGAAGGGTCTCTGATTGTTGTCTCGTCTTTGGACCATCCTGCAGTAGTAGTTGTAGTGGATTCAACCTGACGGGTTTCTACATCCCAATGACAAAGAAGGGGACAAGATATGTCTTTGTGATGTTGCCACTAAGGATAAAACGATGGGGTTAATTCATATTAATTGAATTCTCTTTGTCTACATCATGTCATTGTTCTCCAAGCATTACCCTGTTTTACTTAATACTCTAGATGCATGCTGGATAGTGGTCGATGGGTGGAGTAATAGTAATAGTAATAGGTGCAGGCAGGAGTCGGCCTATTTGCTTATGGACGTGATGCCTATATATACATGATCATTGTCGTGAATAAAGATTGCATAACTATGCAATTTTTTATCAATTGCCTAACAGTAATTTGTTTACCCACCGTATGCCTACTACATGAGAGATGCCACTAGAGAACAATACGGCCCCTGGGTCTCTTCACGTATATATTTACAAAATATTTCAATACCTTGCTGCAATTATTTCATTTTTCAATTTGCAGCATTCAACTTTCATCTACATACTTTACTAGCTTGCAAATAACGAGTCCAAGGGGATTCACAACCCTCTTGCTCGCGTTGGGTGCAAGTGTTTGCTTCTTTGTGTGCAGTCACTGAAGATGGGGGTTGCATGCTACTCCTATTGGTTTGATAAACCTTGGTTCTCTACTGAGGAAAATACTTATCTATACTGTGATGCATCACCCGTTCCTCTTCACGGAAAACCCAACGCAGATCACAAGTATCAGGAAGGATTTCTGGCGCCGTTGCCGGGGAGTATCACCAACCTACTATCAAGTAACGTCGCACAAATTACCATTCCCTTGTTCTAATTTTTATTTTCTATTATGTTTTGCTTGTTTCATAAAAAGCAAAAATACAAAAATATTTATCTTTGCTAGTTAGTAGTTTACTTCTTTAATTGCTATTTTACTTGTCTTGCTTGTTACTTTGCTTGCTCGGTCACCATGTCTCAAGATACTACCAAGTTGTGTGACTTCTCAAATACTAATAACAATGATTTTATTAGTACTCCAATACCACCCGCCAGTAGTGCGTAGTTTTATGATATTAATATTGCATTGCTGAATCTTGTCATGAAAGAACAATTTTCGGGAAGTCCTAATTAGGATCCCGTTGCTCATCTTAATACCTTTGTTGAATTGTGTGATATGCAAAATAAAATGGGTATGGCTAATGATGTGGTCAAATTAAAGTTATTTCCTTTTTCACTATAAGATAAAGCTAAGGCTTGGTTTTCATCTTTACCATGTAATAGTATTGGAACATGGGATAAGTGTAAAGATGCTTTTATTGCCAAGTATTTTCCCCCTGCTAAGATCATCTCCCTTAGAAATCAAATTATGAATTTTAAACAACATGATCAAGAACATGTTGCACAAGCTTGGGAGAGGATGAAATTAATGATTAGAAATTGCCCTACTCATGGTTTAAACTTGTGGATGATTATCCAAAATTTCTATGCTGGACTGAACTTTGTGTCTAGAAATCTTCTAGATTCTGCTACAGGTGGTACCTTCATGGAGGTGACATTAGGAGAGGCCACCAAACTTCTGGACAACATCATGACAAACTACTCTCAATGGCATACCGAAAGAGCTCCAACTGGTAAGAAGGTGAATTCTGTCGAAGAAATCACTACTTTGAGTGAAAAAGTGGACGCCCTTATGAAAATGATTGCTAGTAAAAATGCTCATGTTGATCCCAATGATGTTCCTTTGTCTACCTTGATTGAGCAAAATGATGATGCTATTGATGTGAACTTTATCTCGCGAAACAATTTTAACAAAAATGCCTATAGAGGGAATTTCAATGCTAGACCGTATCCCAGTAATCCCTCTAATAATTAAGGAAATTCTATGGAAATTCTTCTACAAATAATAATAATATATCCTCTGATCTTGAGAATACCATTAAAGAATTTATTACTTCTCAAAAGATTTTTAATACTATGGTGGAAGAAAAGTTGCATAAGGTCGATGATTTGGCTAAAAACATGGATAGAATTGCTCTTGATGTGGAAACTCTTAAAAATAAAACTTTGCCACCCAAGCATGATTTTAATGAGACTATTAAATCTAGCCAAATATCTATTAATGAAAGTAAGGAGAGGACTGCTAAGTTGAAAGCTAAGCGGGAATTCTTAGAAAAGCTCTTCCACCCGGTTTTTACCGGAATCATGATGAAGATCTTAAAATGATTGGTACTTCTCCTATTGAATCTTTATTTACTAATCTGAAAGTAAATGATAAAGGGACTGAAGATGAGTCAACTCTAGCTAGAGAGCGTCCCGTTTGCTTGGAGGGTGATGATTCTAATGATAAAATTGAAAAAAGTGGGTTTGGAGAAGTTAAAAGTTTAACTAGTGATGTGCCCACTATCTTGGATTACAAGGACTTTAATTATGAAAGTTGCTCTTTAGTAGAATGTATTTCCTTGTTGCAGTCCATTATTATCTCACCCAATTCTTATGAACAAATAAAGCTTTTACTCAACATATAGTAGAAGCGATGATAAAATCTTTTGATGAGAAACTTGAACTTGAAGTTTCTATTCCTAAAAAATTGCATGATGAATTGGAACCTACTATTAAAATAAAACTGAAAGAATATGAATGTAATGCTTTGTGTGACCTTGGTGCTAGTGTTTCAACAATACCTAAATCTCTTTGTGATGTGCTTGGTCTCACAAATATTCAAGATTGTTCCCTAAACTTGCATCTCGCGGATTCTACCATGAAGAGACCTTTGGGTAGAATAAATGATGTGCTTATCCTTGCAAATAGAAATTATGTGCCTGTAAATTTCATTGTGCTTGATATTGAATGCAATCCTACTTGACCAATAATACTTTGAAGACCTTTCTTACGAACTATAGGTGCAACTGTTGATATGAAAGAGGGAAACATAAGGTTCCAATTTCCATTAAAGAAAGGGATGGAACACTTCCCTAGGAATAGAATTAAACCACCTTATGAATCTATCATGAGGGCTACTTATGGGTGGAGTGTCAAAGATGACAACACTTGAAACTAGGCATTATGCCTAGCTAGGGGCATAAAACAATAGCGCTAGCTTGGAGGCAACCCAATAGTTATCTTTAATTTTGCTTTTTACTTTATGTTTGTGTGTGATAACATGATTATTTCCTCTGTAAGTATTATGTTTTTATGTTTAAATTAGTGTTTGTTCCAAGTAAAGCCTTTGGGATTACTCACAAGATGAGTAGAGTTGATACGATGCCAAAACAGAAACTTTAGTGTCAGTGAAGAATTTCTCTGATTATATTGGAATGTATTTTTTATCTGAAATTTTTACACAGTATTGCTATCAAATTCTTCAGGTTGTCCTAATTTTTCAGAATTTTTAGAGTTACAGAAGTATAGGTTCTCTACAGATCTTTACAGACCGTTATGTTTTAGACAGATTCTTTTTTTGCTTGCATAGTTTGCTTGTTTTGATGATGCTATGCATTGTATCGGGGGGTATAAGCCATGGAGATGTTAGAATACAATACCTTATGCAATAATAAAATAAGAATCAATCTATAACTGTACCTAAAGTATTTGATATGTTTACTATACTAACGGATCTCACGAAGGTTTTGTTGAGTTTTGTGTGCTGAAGTTATCAAGTTTTAGGTGCTATAACGATGGATGAAGGAATAAGGAGCGGCAAGAGCCTAAGCTTGGGGATTCCGAAGTCACCCCAAGGTAATATTCAAGGAAGACTCGAGCGTCTAAGCTTGGGGATTCCCCGGAAGGCATCCCCTCTTTCGTCTCAATCCATCGGTATGTCACTTGGAGCTATATTTTTATTTATCACATGATATGTGTTTTGCTTGGAGCGTCGTTTGCTTTAGTTTGCTTTTGTTTTAGTTTTCCACAATCATTGTTTTCCTGGCACACCCACTTGATGAGATACACAAGATCATCATGATTTGTTAGATTACTCTTTGTGCTTCACTTATATCTTTTGAGATTAGCAGTTGCTCTAGTAGTTCACTTATATCTTTTAGAGCACGGTGGCGTACAGATTTTATAGAAATAATTGCACTCTCGTTCTTCACTTATATTTGTTTGAGAGTTAATAAATAGTGATGGTAATTTACATGGGTTATAAGACTAGTCCAAAAATAATAGCTATCCAATGAGTGCATAATCAAAACCACATGTAGCACATAAAAGAGAAATTGTGGGTTAATGATATTGATGTGGTAATATGAAAGGGCATGACTGCATGATAATTGTTCGGTAAAAGTATTGTGAATTAGAGGGTGTTAACTTGATGGTCATCTAAATATTTTTATATCATGGTGATGATGTGTGAGCGTACTTATTCCTCGTTGAAATCCTAGTGATGTTTATGCCGGAGGCATGTGATGGTTAACTCCTCCCAACCTCCTCGCTAGGGGGCATGCGAGTAGTAATTTGCTTCGAGAGAGCTAATAAAATCTTGCAATAAGTATGTGAGTTCTTTATGACTAATGTGAATCCATGGATGTACGCACTCTCACCACCTCATATTTGATAGCCTCTTCGGTATCGTGCATTGCCCATTCTCACCTCGAGGATCGGTGCAACCTTCGCCGGTGTATCCAAACCCCGTGACATGATACGCTCGTTGCACATAAGCCTTATTATATCTTCCTCAAAACAACCACCATACCTACCTATGATGGCATTTCCATAGCTATTCCGAGATATATTGCCATGCAACTTCCACCATTACATCATATGACTAGTACTTTCATTGTCATATTGCTTTGCATGATCATATAAGCTGGCATAGTATTTTTCACAAAGCCACTAATAATCCCCAAGTGCAAGGAATCATCGTAGCACATTCCAAAGATGGAAGTGATAAGTATGTAATGTCGAACCCACAAGGAGCTAAAGCTAAGATCAATATTCTCTCAAGACCTATCTGCCACCGATACGACTCTACGTCCACCAAGCGTTTGCTTCTATCTAGAAACGAGAAATAAAACTATGTTGTGGGTATAAAGAGGATAGCTTTGCATGATATTGGCACTAGTAGAAAATAGGGCTTTGGTCTGGGCCAGGATAAGGGCATTAATCCCGGTTCACTTACGAACCGGGACCAAAGGGTGCATCAGTCTCGGTTCATGAGACCAGGGCGCCGGCCGGGCCTCGAGGGCCATTGGTCCCGGTTCTTCTGGCACTTTTGGTCCCGGTTTCAGACACGAACCGAGACCAATGGGCCTCGCTCCTGGCCCAGCACCTTTAGTCCCGGTTGGTGGCTAGAACCGGGACCAAAAGTAGGGTCTTCTGTCCCAGTTCTAGCCACCAACCGGGACTAAAGATAAGCCTATATATAACCCCGCCCCTGCCCGCTCACTCTGTTTTTTGGCCGGCCGGCGTGTGCAGGTGTGTGTTGCTCTAGCTCTCACCTCCTATGCACATGAGGTGTTCGATGAAATGCCCGAGCCACACTTAAGCTTTCTCCTCTCCAAGCTCGACCTCCAAGCTCCATTTTCCTCAAGATTTGTCTAGGTTTGGCGGTTCGTCCTGTCCCGTCCCCGTCCTCACCGCCGTCGATTTCCCGCGCCGATCTCGTCGCCGGCACCACCGTGGTGAGCCTCTTGTTCTTATCTTCTTTCTAAAATAAAAAAATTCTTACTTGTATGATTTAGATAGATACTTGTACAATTTTCTTACTTTTATTATTGTTTGTTATTATATAGTGCCATGGTTTTGGTATCTGCCCCCGTCGGCCCTCGTCCTGTCTATGATTCGGATGTGGTATATTATCTTTTATAACTATTTGTTTCATTTAGTGTTTATGACAATTATGCCGACCAACGTGACATAGATGTTTTTATCTAGGAGGTATGTGAACCGGAAATTCGAACCGACCCTCTTGTCGAGAGGTTAAATTTAGTTAAAAAAGAAAACAATTACTTGAAGAAAAAATTGAAAAGAATTGAGGAGGAGAAGATGGAATTGGAGTTGCATGTTGCCGATGTCGTCGAAGATCACAAGATCAAGATGGATGCAATGCGCTTGAAGATTAGAAAGATTAGAAAATATGCCATTCATACTGAGGCTTGGTATCATTATGCCGTTGGATCAATTGGTACCTTAGTTGCGTTATGATCGCATTTGTTGTTGCATTTAAATGTTTTACATAGTTTCAATGTATGTTTTAATTAGATGCTCTAGAGAGCTATATGTTGTTCAATGAGAACTATGTATGAACTTTATGTATTTATTTTGGTCACTACTGTACTTTGGTTTTAATGTGATGATGAACCTCTATTAATTTGGTCACTTCTCTATTCATGATGTTCTGTAATGGTTTTTGATACACTTAATTATATAATGCACGCAGATGAACCGGCAATGGATGTACGATGACCGACGCACCTCCGAGTACATTAAGGGCCTGCATAATTTCCTCGAAGTGGCTAAGGCAACCAAGCAGAATGGTTTTATGTATTGACCATGTACTATCTGTGGGAATACGAAGGATTACTCTAACTCGAAAACCCTTCACGTCTACCTGCTTGAGAAGGGTTTCATGCCACACTATAATGTTTGGACCAAGCACGGAGACAGAGGGGTTATGATGGAAGACAACGAAGAAGAAGAGGATGATGACAACTATCCGCCCCCTGAATACGGTGATGCTGCAATGGGGGAAGCTGAAGATCAAGAGGAACCAGAAGATGTGCCAGATGATGATCTTCGTCGGGTCATTGTTGATGCAAAGAGACAATGCCAAAGTGAAAGGGAGAAGTTGAAGTTCGATCGCATGTTAGAGGATCACAAAAAAGGGTTGTACCCAAATTTTGAAGATGACAACACAAAGCTCAGTACCACACTGGAATTGCTGCAATGGAAGGCAGAGAACGGTGTATCTGACAAGGCATTTGAAAAGGTGCTGAAAATAATGAAGACTAAGCTTCCAAAGGACAACGAATTACCCGACAGTACATACGAAGCAAAGAAGGTTGTCTACCCTCTAGGATTGGAGGTGCAGAAGATACATGCGTACCCTAATGACTGCATCCTCTACCACGGTGCGTACGAGGATTTGAACGCATGCCCGGTATGCTGTGCATTGCGGTATAAGATCAGACGAGATGACCCTGGTGATGTTGAGGGCCAACACACTGGGAAGAGGGTTCCTTCCAAGGTGATGTGGTATGCTCCTATAATACCACGGTTGAAACATTTGTTCAGAAACAAAGAGCATGCCAAGTTGATGCGATGGCATAAGGAAGACCGTAAGAAAGACGGGAAGTTGAGAGCACCCGGTGATGGGTCGCAGTGGAGAAAGATCAAGAGAAAGTGGGGGGACTTTACAGGTGACCCAAGGAACGTATGGTTTGGTTTAAGTGCAGATGGTGTTAATCCTTTTGGGGAGCAGAGCAGCAAGCATAGCACATGGCATGTGACTCTATGTATGTATAACCTTCCTCCTTGGTTGTGCATGAAGCGGAAGTTCATTATGATGCCAGTGCTCATCCAAGGCCCTAAGCAACCCGGCAATGACATTGATGTGTACCTAAGGCCATTACTTGATGAACTTTTACAACTGTGGAATGGAAAAGGTGTACGTGTGTGGGCTAAGCATGCACAAGAGGAATTTGACCTACGAGCGTTGCTGTTTATAACCATCAATGATTGGCCTGCTCTCAGTAACCTTTCAGGACAGACAAACAAGGGATACCACGCATGCACGCACTGTTTAGATGACACCCAAAAGTATATATTTGGACAAATGCAGGAAGAATGTGTACCTGGGGCATCGTCGATTTCTTCCGACCAACCATCAATGTCGAAAGAAAGGAAAGCATTTCAAAGGTGAGGCAGATCACCGGAAGAAACACGCCCTCCGTACTTGTGATGACATACTTGATATGGTCAATGATTTACAAGTAATCTTTGGAAAGGGTCCTGGCGGACTATCTGTTCCGAATGACGCTGAGGGACGCGCACCCATGTGGAAGAAGAAATCTATATTTTGGGACCTACCCTATTGGAAAGACCTAGAGGTCCGCTCTGCAATCGACGTGATGCACGTGACGAAGAATCTTTGCGTGAACCTGCTAGGCTTCTTGGGAGTGTATGGGAAGACAAAAGATATACCGGAGGCACGGGAGGACCAGCAACGTGCGCACGAAAAAGACGACATGGATCCAAAGCAGTATGAAGGTCCTGCCAGCTACGCTCTTACCAAAGAAGAGAAAGAAATCTTCTTTGAATGCCTGCTCAGTATGAAGGTCCCGTCTGGCTTCTCGTCGAATATAAAGGGAATAATAAATATGGCAGAGAAAAAGTTCCAGAACCTAAAGTCTCATGACTGCCACGTGATTATGACGCAACTGCTTCCGGTTGCATTGAGGGGGCTTCTACCAGAAAACGTTCGATTAGCCATTGTGAAGCTATGTGCATTCCTCAATGCAATCTCTCAGAAGGTAATCGATCCAGAAATCCTACCAAGGTTAAAGAGTGATTTGGTGCAATGTCTTGTCAGTTTCGAGCTGGTGTTCCCACCATCCTTCTTCAATATCATGACGCACGTCCTCGTTCATCCAGTCGACGAGATTGGCATTCTGGACCCTGTATTTCTACACAACATGTTCCCCTTTGAGAGGTTCATGGGAGTCTTAAAGAAATAAGTTCATAACCGTGCTAGGCCAGAAGGAAGCATCTCCATGGGCCATCAAACAGAGGAAAGCATTGGATTTTGTGTTGACTTTATTCCTGACCTTAAGCCGATTGGTCTCCCTCAATCGCGGTATGAGGGGAGACTAACTGGAAAAGGCATGCTAGGAGCGAATTCAATAATATGTAGGGACGGGCATTCTTGGTCTCAAGCACACTACACTGTTCTACAGAATTCTACCTTGGTGACCCCGTATGTCAATGAACACAAGAATATTCTGCGCTCCAAACACCCAAAGCAGTGTGACGACTGGATTACATGTGAACACATCAGGACTTTTGGCAGTTGGTTGCAAACACAGCTCATGGGTAACACCACTATTGCAGATGAGATGTACTCGTTGGCCAGGGGACCATCTTCGACTATATTGACTTACAAAGGGTACGAGATAAATGGGAATACATTTTACACGATCGTCCAAGATCAAAAGAGCACCAACCAAAATAGTGGTGTCCGCTTTGATGCAGCAACCAACAGGGGAAATGACACATATTATGGTTACATAGTGGACATATGGGAACTTGACTATGGACATGATTTTAAGGTCCCTTTGTTTAGGTGCAAATGGGTCAATCTGTCAGGAGGCGGGGTACAGGTAGACCCGCAGTGGAGAATGACAACAGTGGATCTGAACAATCTTGGGTACACAGATGAACCATTCATCCTAGCCAATGATGTGGCGCAGGTTTTCTATGTGAAGGACATGTCTACCAAACCGAGAAAAAGAAAAGATAAGGAAGCGAATACATCATACGATGAGCCAAAGCATCAAGTTTTTGCCGTTGCCCTCTCAACTTTTTAGCACGTGCTATGTGGGTGAAATGATGATACCATGCCAACTTTCAACCATTTCAGAGTTCATTTGCAGTGCTTTTCAATTCAGGGTCATCTTAGCTCAAAATAAATCATGAAATGCATGAAAAATAGCAAATGAAGTCAGAAAAGGTTTGAAAAGTGATGATGTGGCTTTGAATGGTGCATATTGAATGCATAAAAAGTCTTGAGTTCAAATATGTTTAAAAAATTGAAATCCTTTTGTAACAGATGAGTTTTCGTCTGAAACCCTGATACTTCGAAAGAGATTGTTCATTCTGTACACGAAGTGCATCCAGTTTTTGACATAACCCTCTCAACTTTTTAGCACATGCTATGTGGGTGAAATGATGATACCATGCCAACTTTCAACCATTTCAGAGTTCATTTGCAGTGCTTTTCAATTCAGGGTCATCTTGGCTCAAAATAAATCATGAAATGCATGAAAAATAGCAAATGAAGTCAGAAAAGGTTTGAAAAGTGATGATGTGGCTTTGAATGGTGCATATTGAATGCATAAAAAGTCTTGAGTTCAAATATGTTTAAAAATTGAAACCCTTTTGTAACAGATGAGTTTTCGTCTGAAACCCTGATACTTCGAAAGAGATTGTTCATTTTGTACACGAAGTGCATCCAGATTTTGCCGTAACCCTCTCAACTTTTTAGCACATGCTATGTGGGTGAAATGATGATACCATGCCAACTTTCAACCATTTCAGAGTTCATTTGCAGTGCTTTTCAATTCAGGGTCATCTTAGCTCAAAATAAATCATGAAATGCATGAAAAATAGCAAATGAAGTCAGAAAAGGTTTGAAAAGTGATGATGTGGATTTGAATGGTGCATATTGAATGCATAAAAAGTCTTGAGTTCAAATATGTTTAAAAATTGAAACCCTTTTGTAACAGATGAGTTTTCGTCCAAAACCCTGACACTTCGAAAGAGATTGTTCATTTTGTACACGAAGTGCATCCAGTTTTTGCCGTAACCCTCTCAACTTTTTAGCACATGCTATGTGGGTGAAATGATGATACCATGCCAACTTGCAACCATTTCAGAGTTCATTTGCAGTGCTTTTCAATTCAGGGTCATTTTAGCTCAAAATAAATCATGAAATGCATGAAAAATAGTAAATGAAGTCAGAAAAGGGTTGAAAAGTGATGATGTGGCTTTGAATGGTGCATATTGAATGCAGAAAAAGTCTTGAGTTAAAATATGTTTAAAAATTGAAATCCCTTTGTAATAGACGTGTTTTCGTCCGATCAAAGTTATTTAACTTAATATTATATAAAATTTATGCAACTAAAATTATCAAAGTTATTTTTGTTAAAAACTTTCATAGCAAAAAGAATATTCATAAAGTATTTTTTGTTAAGAACTTTTAATATGCAAAAAAATAACATAAAAATAGCAAAAGTGAACAGAGATGCGCTTATAGGGAAAATTCGACCTGAAATCAAAGTGCATCACTTTGATTTCACGTCGAATTTCCCGTATAAGGGCATCTATTTTCACTTTGAGAGGAACTCAACAAGGCAGGGAGGGGCGGGCTTATAAACCGGTGCGAGCGCCTCTCGCTTGGCGAGGTGGGACTAAACTCCCACCACAGCCAGGACCAACCCTTTAGTCCCGGTTGGTGGCTCCAACCGGGACCAATGACACCCTTTCGTCCTGGTTGGTGCCACCAACCGGGACCAATGCCGCCCTTTTGTCCCGGTTGGTGCCACCAACCGGGACCAAAGGTCTCTGCTTCCCGACCTTTGGGCTGCTGAAATTGACCTTTAGTCCCGGTTGGTGGCACCAACCGGGACGAAAGGGGGGCATTGGTCCCGGTTGGTGGAACCAACCGGGACTAAAGGGTTGGGTATATAAGGCAGGACTTGTCGAATTCTCCCCCAACCTCTCCCATTTGCCCCGACACCGACGCCCTGCCCCGACGCCGCCAGGCTGCCGGAGCTCGCCGTCGCCCCCGAGCCCGTCCTCGTCGTCGCCGCCGCCCCCGAGCCCGTCCTCGTCGTCACCGCCGCCCCCGAGCCCGTCCTAACCGCTGCCCCCGAGCCCGTCATCGCCGCCGCCCCCGAGCCTGACCTCGCCGCCGCCCCGAGCCCGTCCCCGCACGCCTCCTCGTCCTCGTCGACGTCGTCGCCGCCCCCGACGCCGGACGCCGCCCGCGCCACCTCCCCGAGCCCCGTCATCGCCGCCCGCGCCTCCTCCCCGAGCCCGTCGTAGCTGGTGAGCTCCTGCCGGGCCCCTGCTCCTGCACCCTCCTCCGCGGCCACCGCGGCCGCGTGCGCCGGCGCCGCTGGCCTGCCCCGGCCCTCGCCCACGTTTTAGTTTTTTTAGTTTGTTTTAGTATTTTTATTAGTTGTTTTAGTTTGTTTTATTAGTTGTTTTAGTTTGTTTTATTAATTTGTTGTTTTAGTTGTTTTAGTTGTAAAAAAGTTTTAGTTGTTTTAGTCGGCGAACCCGAGGAGTCCCCGACGATCGCTTAAGTAGAAAATGTGTCATTGTTGTTAAATATGTTATTATTGTCATAGTTGTCAAATGCAATCATCTTTATTAAAGTTTATTAAATAGTAGGAATTTAAATAGTTGTAGAATTTGTTCTTGACGTCGACGATGCCCGGCCCGCATCCTCGTCGTCGACTCGGTGTCGGCGACCACCTGCTTGAGAGGCGCCATGTCCAGGACTGGGCTCCGCCGGGCTGGCATTGGGAGGTGCTGCCTTCCGGGCGCCCAGCTTGGTGAGGAATCAGGGTCCCGTCATCGACCCGGAGGTTCTTTGGTGGCGGTCGCGTGGACCACTGTCGGTGCAGAGGGAGCCGGCCCCCACGGAGGTGGTACGTCACTGTGTCAGGGAGGAGGACGAGCACGTCCGACGCTACATGGCTGCGTTGGACGCCAGGTTCTCCAATACCTGGCAGGTTCTTCAGGGATCTCACCCGAGCTATGATCCTGTCATAGTTCCTTCTCTTTGGGTGTCCACCGCCTGCGCCGCGAGACGTCAACTATATCTGTATTAGTGATATTATATTATAATATTCGAGATGTATTAATGATAATATGATCGTATTGTTGCATTGCCTTGTATTGATTTGCATATCTCAAGTTTGTATATTGCCATGTTGTAATATTTGCAGAAACTATGGATCACAGAGACTGAGAAAAAGAACAGTTGTTGGGGGATATAATCCGAGCCGAAGGTGGTCCCTTGTCGTATCTCAACGACACTGATGGTCAGGAAGGAGAGGATGACGGCTCCGGTGATCCAACAATGGAGGAGGAAGGAGATCATGACGGCTCCGGTGACCGAATGGCGGAGGAAGGAGATCATGATCATGGCTCCGGTGACTGAACGAAGGAGGGAGCCTCAACTGTTGCAAAGTCCAACGAGGTAAGGAGACGAGGCCCGAAGAAAAGGTTGCGCCCGGATGAAAGGTTCACGATCACAGAAGTCGCGAAAGATGGCCAACCGATTGCTCCCAAGCGGAACAAGGACGCATTTGTACATCAGTGTGGAGTTGTTGTTAGGGACTATGTCTCGATCAACACCCAGCAATGGAATAAGAATAATAAGGACCCTGAAGTTTCTTATGTCCATGATAGACTGAAAGATGATCTTTGGACCGAGCTGATGACAAATTTTATCCTACCGCGAGAGGAGGATCCGAATAACCCAGTTATAGAGCGAAAGGTCAAGGCGTTTGCTCTTAAGAAGATGGCAGAACTATTCAGGAACTGGAAGAAAGAGTTGAACACAAAGTTTGTCGAGAAAGAGGAGACTCCGAAATTCATCGGTCGATATGAGAAGATAAGAGATCAATGGCCCGAATTTGTGGCCTACAAGAAATCGGAGAAGGGTAAGAAATGGTCACTGACAAACAAGAAAAATGCTGCAAAGAAGAAGTATCACCATCACACGGGGTCAGGTGGCTACTACAAAGCCCGGCAGTTGTGGGACAAAGCTGAGCAAGACCTGCTTACTAAGAATGTCCAACCAGCGACATTACACTTGCCAGATCGTTCAAGGACTTGGTTCTTTGGGGTTGGGGGAACTTTCGACCCAGAAACAGGGGAGTGTGTTTGGACAGACGAGCAACTTGCAATACCCTTCCGGAAGCTTTAGGCAGCAATCAAGGCAAGGCAGGAAGGGACGTTCATTCCCGATAGAGAGAAGGAAGAGCTGACAGAGGCCCTCGGGAATCCTGAACACCCTAGACAAACACGAGGCACATCAGGCTCCGTTCCGTGGAAGCATGGGTTTCCCGACAGCGGTGGTTATAGAAGCCGAGAGAGAAAGAGGAAACAGGAAGCAAGCGAAATGCAGAAGCTCAGTGCAAGATTAGCAAAACTAGAGGAACTTGAGAGCCAGCGAGCTACCGGCCAACCATCTGAGCGGCAGGAAGATCCTTCCTTCGATGCTGCCCCAGAAGCTACCCCACCATCTCAGCGGAGAAGCAGCATGGCTTCCACGGAGCTCGTTCAGCCTGATTTCATGGCTCCTCGCTACCCCGTGGATAGTATCACGCAGGCTGAACATTGCGAGCTAATGACGAAATGCCAGAACCTGACCTTCAAGGCGGCGGTCGGCTCTGTTGTACCTCCTCGAGCTGAGGGAACTTTCCATTGCCGTCCGATTCCACATGGCTATGCTGTTGTGACGGTGGATGAAATAATGGATGGATTTGAGGGGCTGGAGCTTGACAACCCTACAGGTGAAGAGGATATTATTCTTCTGGAAAATGCTTTGAGGAGTACCTGTATATGGAGAAAGGAGTACATCAAGCTTCCAAACTGGACACCTCAGCAGACTCGGCCTCCTCCGGTGCGTCAGGGCACTCCGCCTCCTCCTCATCCTCCGGCGCGTCAGGGCACTCCGCCTCCTCCTTCGCCTGCTCCGGCGCGTCAGGGCACTCCGCCTCCTCCTTCGCCTCCTCCGGCGCGTCAGGGCACTCCGCCTCCTCCTCCTCCTCCTCCGGCGTGTCAGGGCACTACGCCTCCTCCGGCACGTCAGCAACGGCAGAAGAGAGTCGCCGCCGCCGCTCCGGCGGCTAGCAGTACAATAGGCGGGAAGAAATTCAAATTTGGTCCAAGCCTCAAGCCTCTTCCAAAGTTACCATATGAGAGGACTGACAAGGAATGCGCTGAAATCAGTGCAGCCGAAGTGAAGGCCCATTTTCCACGGAATGATGCACCTCCGAAGGAAACGGTAGATCCGGTGAAAGCGAAGCGCACTCTGCATGCCCTGAAGCGACCACCACCGCCTCGGCTATCCAACTATGACCGCATAATTACAAAGACACATGATGAAGCGCTGCGGTTGGGAAGTACTTCCAGTGCTGCAAGAGGCAAAAAACGAAGAAGTGGGAAAACAATTCCCCAGCTCGGCGAACAGGAGAAGCAATCGTGCCCCCCGCTCAAGGTGTCTAGCGATATCGCTAATCATCCGGTGCTACTGCCCGGTACCACTCTTGGTGATTACGTGGGCGATGATGTACAGTTTGAAACGGCTGAGGTAGTAGCACCAGAGGACGTCTTTAGATACGAGCACGGGAAGCCTCTCGTCAAACCAGATCATCCTCATCTAACAACGATGATGCAAAAATTGCATGAGTGGTACATGGAAACCTGCAGGAAGTCTGGGAAAGACAGTTTGATGATCAGAATTAAAAAAGAGCACGACTTCCCTGGAGTCGACCTGCTGCCTGTTGAATTTGTGGAGTTATTTCAGTTATACAATCAAGAGGCCCTCGACAAACAACTCATCACTTGCTACTGTCTGTAAGTATTACTTCTATAATTAAGTCTCTAGCTCAGCTCATTCATTGCATGTATATATAATTATCCTCACTATATTATGCAGATTGAAGATGATCGAATGCAAAAAAGAACAAATCTATGACATTGGGTTCATTAGCCCAAATACAGTACATGAATGGTCGGTACAAAATGAAGCCAAAGATACTGAGGAGAACTTGCTAGAATCGTTCCTTAGACATCAAAACAAAAGGGAAATACTCTTTCCTTACAACTTCAAGTGAGTGTTACTGTCTTGTGCATATTCGGTTTCGCTTACTTGAGGTTAAGTAATGTAATTGATGAGTTATGCGTGCGCAGCTTCCACTATATTCTGCTATCCATTAACCTTGACGGGCATTAGTAACTGTCTTAGACTCGAGACGTAAAGATCCCGAGAATTATGCGGACATGACTCCAATGCTCCACAAGTAAGTTCAATCAATACCGGGACCATATCGGCAACTTTCGTTCATTTCCTGATATCAAGTAATCATTTTCTTTGCCTGCCAGGGTTTGGAAAAAGTTCACCACTATGGTTCCGGGTCTGAAGAAGGAGCTGCGATTTACACACCCCAAAGTAAGTAGTACTAGCTAGTTCCGCGCATCTCTCACTGATTCTAGTTTCATCAATACCATTATCATGCTTGCTTATCAGTTTGATTGAACTCTATTCTCGTAAAGTGCTTGTACCAGGCACCCGGGAATCATTTATGTGGATACTACGTATGCGAGTTCATTCGCCACTATACCTCTGAGCAGGGCTTCTCTGAGAAACAATTTGAAGTACGTAAACAATATTTACAATTTTATTTTATATATTACCATCAATTGTGTTGAGTTTCATTCATATATATGTATTGACCCCCTTCTTTAAATTAGATCTGGCAGATGCGGGATGAACTCCTACCACATGATCGCATACGAGCAATTCAAGAGGAATTGGTGGGATTCTTTCTTGACCACGTCATACCTGAACACAGAGAATACCATGTGGAATTGCAATGGTTGTAAGGGATGTTATATTGTACATATGTAGTAGCGTCGAATAGATATACGAAAACTTGTTGTTCGCCCAAGCACGGAGAAAGAGATGTCACTTCTTTCTATATATGTTCTCTCTATATGTATAGTAGCTAGCGTTGACCAAGCACGGAGAAAGAGAGGTCACTTCTCTCTATTAGCTAGCTAACACAATATGAAACCCCTAAATTAACCCTCCAAAACCCCAAACCCCCCCTTCCAAAAAAAACCCAGCGCCTGCGAGTTGCTGACGCGTGGCTGCCTTTTGGTCCCGGTTGGTGTTACCAACCGGGACTAAAGGTCCTCCTGCCTGGGCGCCCCGCAGCGGCCACGTGGAGCCCCTTTGGTCCCGGTTCGTAAGCAAACCGGGACTAAAGGTTTTGGGTATTAGTCCCGCTTGTTTTGTCCCGGTTCCAGAACTGGTACTAAAGGCCCTCTGGAACCGGGACTAGTACCCTGTTTTCTACTAGTGTGGAGAACTAAAATATGAAAATAGTTGCTACAAAAATAAAGTTAGAATATATTGATACATCTCCAACGTATCTATAATTTTTGATTGTTCCATGCTAATATATTATCATTCTAGGATACTTTTTGGGTCTTTATTTACCAATTTATAATATTTTTGAGCACTAACCTATTGACCCAGTACCAAGTACCAGTTGTTGTTTTCTGCATGTTTTTCACTTCTCAGGTTTACAGTACCAAACGAAGTCCAATTGCCACGAAACTTTTCTAGACCAAAAGAAGACCTTGGAGATTCGGAAGAAGGCCGGGAGCCGCACCAGGGCCGCACAAGCCAACAGGGCGCGCCTAGGGGGTGCGCCCTGATGGCTTGTGCCTCCCTGGCGGCCCTCCCGACCTTGTTCTCTGGCCTATAAATTCTCATATATCGCAAAAACCCTGGAGGCAGTCCCGAAACCCTTTTTACGCTGCCTCAAGTCTTTGTTCCGCCGCGAAGCCATCTGGAGCTCCGTTCCGGCACCCTGCTGGAGGGAGGATCGATCATGGAGGGCCTCTACATCAACCTTGCTACCCTCATGATGATGTGTGAGTAGTTCACCACAAACCTACGGGTCCATAGCTAATACCTAGATGGCAATCTCTCTATCTCTTGATCATCAATACAACGATCATCGCATCTTCGCTTTGATCTATCCGATGTAATCCTATTGTGCGGTGTGTTTGTTGGGATGCGATGAATTGTGGGTTTATGTTCAGATTATTCATGAAAAGTATTTGAGTCACCTCTGAATATTAAGATTTATTTGCATGATCATTATATCTTCGTAATGCTCTCCGATTTATTGATGTGCTTTGGCCAAGTAGATTGATCCATCTTCAATAGGAGTGGTGCGTTGTGGTAGGTTTAATACGTCTCGGACGTATCTATAATTTTTGATTGTTCCATGCTGATATATTATCATCCTATGATACTTTTTGGGTCTTTATTTACCAATTTATTATATTTTTGAGCACTAACCTATTGACCCAGTGCCCAGTGCCAGTTGTTGTTTTCTGCGTGTTTTTTACTTTTCAGGTTTACAATACCAAACGAAGTCCAATTGCCACAAAACTTTTTGATGATTTTTTCTAGACCAAAACAAGACCTGGAAGCTTCGCAAGAAAGCCGGGAGGCGCATGAGGGCCCCATCACACATCAGGGCGCGCCCTAGGGGTGGTCGCGCCCTGATATGTGGAGGCCCCCTCAGCTGCCTCGCGATGTCCCTCTCTGGCCTATAAATTATCTAATATTGCAAAAACCCTGAAGGCAGTCCCGAAACCCTTTTTCCGCCACCGCAAGTCTATGTTCCATCGCGAGGCCATCTGAAGCTCTGTTCCGACACCCTATCGGAGGGGGGATCGATCATGGAGGGCCTCTACATCAACCTTGCTGCCCTCATGATGATGTGTGAGTAGTTCACCACAGACCTACGGGTCCATAGCTAGTACCTAGATGGCAATCTCTCTACCTCTTGATCTTCAATACAATGGTCATCGCATCTTCACTTTGATCTATCCGATGTAATCCTATTATGCGGTTTATGTTCAGATTATTCATGAAAAGTATTTGAGATACCTCTTATATATATTGTCTCTTAATTGCATGATCATTATAGCTTCGTAATGCTCTTCGGTTTATTGATGTGATTTGGCCAACTAGATTGATATTTCATCGGTGGGAGTGGTGCACTGTGGTAGGTTCAACCTGACGAGTTTCTATATCCCAGTGACAAAGTAGGGGACAAGATGCATCTTTGTGTTGTTGCTACTAAGGATAACATGATGGGGTTCATTCATATTGCTTGAGTTTACTTTGTCTACATCATGTCATCGTTCTCCATGCATTACTCAGTTTTACTTAATGCTCTAGATGCATGCTGGATAGCGGCCGATGAGTGGAGTAATAGTAATAGGTGCAGGCAGGAGTTGGCCTATTTGTTTATGGACGTGATGCTTATATACACATGATCATTGCCGTGAAAATCGCATAACTATCCGCTTTTCTATCAATTGCCCAACACTAATTTGTTACCCACCGTATGCTGCCTACATGAGAGATGCCACTAGGGAAAACTATGCCCCCCGGATCTATTCACTTATATATTTACAAATGCTACTATTACCTTGCTACCTTTATTTATCTTTTATTTTATTTTGCAATTTATATTTATCTACAATTATCTACACAACTCATTTTGTGATATCTACACACCTTCTTGCCCGCGTTGGGTGCAAGTTGTTTGTTCATTTGTGTGCAGCCACTGAAGACGGTTGAGGATTGATATTCCTATTGGTTCGATAAACCTTGGTTTCATAACTGAGGTAAATACTTACCCACTTTGTGCTGCAATAACCCGTTCCTCTTCACGGAAAACCCAACGCAGATCACAAGTATCAGGAAGGATTTCTGGCACCGTTGCCGGGGAATATCATCATCAACTATCAAGTAACTTCACACAATTTTTCATTCACTTGTTTATCTTTTTATTTGCTTTTACATTTAGTTTGTCTCATAAAAAACAAAAATACGAAAATATTTACTTTACTAGTTTGCTTGTTTCGCCTCTAGTTTGCTTGCTTGCCTAGCTATGTTATCTTTGTCAAAAACAAACAGAAATTTAAAAAGCAAAAATAAAGGTAAATGGATCCTCATCCACTTTCTAATCTATTCAAAAGACCTGATTATGTTGAACCAATTGCTAGTGAGTTGAGTGAACTGGAATTTCCTTATGAGGTCTTGCTTGAAAATCATGAATCTAAAAATTGTGATGAGGTGTTAAAAGAAATTTATAAAGTGATTCATGATAGTTCCTTGAATGAAAAGCATGATTACCAGGTTGCTAGTATAAATTCTATGAATATCAATTGTGCTAATGATCATGAATGGGGTGATAATCATGATGTTCCTTGTGATCTTGATAATTCTAGCCTTCATGATGATTCTATTATTGAGTATGATATTCGCAACACTACTAAAAGTGGGGTTGGAAGAGTGTCAACTTTAGGTAATAATTATCCCACTACTTTGTAGAATGATCAATATTATGATAGTTATATTGTTGAGTTTGATTATGATCCTACACATAATGAGAGAGGCAAACATGGTTATAAGAATTTGCATGTTACTCAGTTACCTCTCTTTGTGTTGAAATTGTTAATGCTTCACTCTTCCTACTTGCATATGTTAGACACTTCTTGTCTTGATAATTTGTTAGCTTATAAAATGCCTATGCATAGGAAGTATGTTAGACTTAAATGTGTTTGTCACATGTTTTATGATGCTCTGTTTGTGCTTTAACTCTTTTCTTTTATATGAGCATCATTATTATCCTAAGCCTATCTTGATGGCTATAAAGAAAGAACTTGTTGGGAGACAACCCAATAGTTATCATTTATTTCTGTTTGTTTTTAATAATATGATTATTGCCTATGTAATGATTATGTCTTTGTTTTTAAATTAGTGTTTGTGCCAAGTAAAGCCTTTGGGATGACTCACAAGATGAGTAGAATCGATGCTGAAACAAAACAGAAACTTTTGACTCCAGTACATGAATTTACATTTTTTACTGGAGTGTTATACTGATCTGAAATTTTTACAGTCTTTCTATACAAATTTTCGAGGTTTTCCTACTGTTTCAGAATTTTTAGAGTTACATAAGTATAGGTTCTCTAAAGATTGCTACAGACTGTTCTGTTTTAGACAGATTCTGTTTTTGCTTGCATAGTTGCTTATTTTGATTATGCTATGGATTTTATCGGGGGTATAAGCCATGGAGAAGTTAGAATACAGTACCTATTATGCATTTATCAAATTAGAACCGATTTATAACAGTACCTAAAGTATGCAATATGTTTCTTATACTAACGGATCTCACGAAGTTTTGTTGAGTTTTGTGTGATTGAAGTTTTCAAGTTTTGGGTGTTATCTTGATGGACAAAGGAATAAGGAGTAGCAAGAGCCTAAGCTTGGGGATGCCCAAGGCACCCCAAGGTAATATTTTAAAGGAGATTCAAGCGTCTAAGCATGGGGATGCCCCGGAAGGCATCCCCTCTTTCGTCTCACATCCATTGGTATGTCATTTGAAGCTATATTTTTATTCGTCACATGATATGAGTGTTGCTTGGAGCGTCGTTTGCTTTTGTTTGCTTTTACTTTCAGTTTGCCACAATCATTGTTTGCTGGACACACCTATTTAAGAGAGACACACCTTCATCATAATTTTTTAGAATACTCTATGTGCTTCACTTATATCTTTTGAGCTTAGCAGTTGCTCTAGTACTTCACTTATATCTTTTTGAGTACGGTGGCGTGTAGATTTTATAGAAATGATTTCACTCTCGTTCTTCACTTATATTTTTTTGAGAGTTAATAAATAGTGACGGTAATTTGCATGGGTCATAAGACTAGTCCAAAAATATTAGGTATTAAATGAGTGATTATGAAAACCATCATGTAGTACATATAGAGAAATTGTGGGTCAATGATATTGATGTGGTAATATGAAATAGGTGTGAGTTCTTAATTGTTAAACTGTAGAAGTGTCGATATTAAGAAAGTTTGACCTTTTTGTTCATCTAAAAATTAAAGAGGCATGGTAATGATGTGTGAGCATTTCTATTCCTCGTTGAAATCCTAGTGTTGTTTTGGGTCGGAAGCGCGTGATGGTTAACTCCTACCAACCTCTTCCCTCGGGGCATGCGAGTAGTACTCTGATTTATGATAAAATTAATAAAACTTTGCAATAAGTATATGAGTTCTTTATGACTAATGTGAAACCATGGACATACGCAATCTCACCTTCTCATATTTGCTAGCCTCTTCGGTACCGTGCATTGCCCATTCTCACCTCGAGGATAGGTGCAACTTTCGCCGGTACATCCAAACCCTGTGACATGATACGCTTTGTTGCACAAAAGTCTTATTATATCTTCCTCAAAATAGCCACCATACCTACCTATCATGGCATTTCCATAGTCATTCCGAGATATATTGCCATGCAAATTCCATCGTCACTTCACATAACTAGTTCGTTCATCATCATATTGATTTGCATGATCATATAGAGCTGACATAGTATTTGTGGCAAAGTCACCGTTCATCATATTTTTGATACATGTCACGCTAGATCATTGCACATCCTGGTACACTGCCAGAGGCATTCATACAGAGTCATATCTTCATATCAGTTCTCCATATCGAGTTGTAAGTAAATAAAAGTGTGATGATCATCATTATTAGAGCATTGTCCCAGTGAGGAAATAATGATGCAGACTATGATTCTCCCACAAGTCAAGATGAGACTCCGGACAAAAAATAAAGATAGGGGAGGCCAAATGAGCCGACCTTTCAAAAAAACATGAGAGAAAATGAGAGAATGGAATTTGCTACTATCTTTTTTCCACACTTGTGCCTCAAAGTGGCACTATGCTCTTCATGTAGAGAGTCTCATGATATATCATTTTCATATGCTAGTGGGAATTACTTATTCATATTACAAACTTGGCTTGTATATTCCTATGGCGGGTTTCCTCAAATCTTCATGAGCAAGCAAGTTGGATGCACACCCCCATTTAGCTTCATTTGAGCTTTCATACACTTATAGCTCTAGTGCATCATTTGCATGGCAATCCCCTAATCCTTGCATTGACATCTATCGATGGGCATCTCCATAGCCCGTTGGTACACCTAGTTGATGTGAGACTATCTTCTCCACTTTTTACCCCTTTGATATCTACCACCATACTCTACTCCACCTAAATGCTATGTCCAACTGCTCACGCTCATGTATTGCGTGAAGAATAAAAAGTTGATGCATATTGAAAAAGTATGATTCAATTGCCTGACTTGGACACCATGGTGCTTGACATTTGTATTAATGTGGTGAATATGGAGCCATGCCTTGCTAATATAACAACATGAATGGGGGGTAAATATTCCTTGAGGATCATATACTTTTAAGGATTGATGATTCTGTTTCTTACACTTTAATTATTGCTGTGTTAATATTTGTTGATTCATCTTTTCTCAATGAGCATACATGCATAAGATTACATAATGGAAAGCATGTCACATCAAAAATTCTATTTTCATCATTTACCAACTTGAGGACGAGCAGGAATTAAGCTTGTGGTAGGTTTGATACGTCTCCGACGTATCTATAGTTTTTAATTGTTCCATGCTAATATATTATCGTTCTAGGATACTTTTTGGGTCTTTATTTACCAATTTATAATATTTTTGAGCACTAACCTATTGACCCAGTGCCCAGTGCCAGTTGTTGTTTTCTGCGTGTTTTTTACTTTTTAGGTTTACAATACCAAACGAAGTCCAATTGCCATGAAACTTTTAGATGATTTTTTCTGGACCAAAAGAAGACCTGGAAGCTTCCAAAGGAAGCCGGGAGGCGCACGAGGGCCACACCACACATCAGGGCATGCCCTAGGGGGGCGCGCCCTGATATGTGGTAGCCCCCTCGACTGCCTCCCGACGTCCCTCTCTGGCCTATAAATTCTCTAATATTGCAGAAACCCCGAACGCAGTCCCAAAACCCTTTTTCCGCCGCTGTAAGTCTCTGTTCCGTAGCCATCTGGAGCTCCGTTCCGGCACCCTGACGGAGGGGGGATCGATCACGGAGGGCCTCTACATCAGCCTTGCCGCCCTCATGATGATTTGTGAGTAGTTCACCAGAGACCTACGGGTCCATAGCTAGTACCTAGATGGCAATCTCTCTCTTGATCTTCTATACAATGGTCATCGCATCTTCACTTTGATCTATCCAATGTAATCCTACTGTGCGGTGTGTTTGTTGGGATCCGATGAATTGTGGGTTTATGTTCAGATTATCCATGAAACGTATTTGAGATACGTCTGATATATATTGTCTCTTAATTGCATGATCATTATAGCTTCGTAATGCTCTCCGATTTATTGATGTGCTTTGGCCAAGTAGATTGATATTTCATCGGTGGGAGTGGTGCGTTGTGGTAGGTTCAACCTGACGAGTTTCTATATCCCACTGACAAAGTAGGGGACAAGATGCGTCTTTGTGTTGTTGCTACTAAGGATAACACGATGGGGTTCATTCATATTGCTTGAGTTTACTTTGTCTACATCATGTCATCGTTGTCCATGCATTACTCTGTTTTACTTAATACTCTAGATGCATGCTGGATAGCGGTCGATGAGTGGAGTAATAGTAATAGGTGCAGGCAGGAGTCAGCCTATTTGTTTATGGACGTGATGCCTATATACACATGATCATTGCCGTGAAAATCGCATAACTATCCGCTTTTCTATCAATTGCCCAACAGTAATTTGTTACCCACCGTATGCTGCCTATATGAGAGATGCCGCTAGGGAAAACTATGGCCCCCGGATCTATTCACTTATATATTTACAAACGCTACTATTACCTTGCTGCCTTTATTTATCTTTTATTTTATTTTGCAATTTATATTTATCTACAATTATCTACAGAACTCATTTGCTTGAAAAGAACGAGATCAAGGGGATTGACAACCCTCTTGCCCGCGTTGGGTGCAAGTTGTTTGTTCATTTGTGTGCAGCCGCTGAAGACGGTTGAGGATTGATATTCCTATTGGTTCGATAAACCTTGGTTTCATAACTGAGGAAAATACCTACCCACTTTGTGCTGCAATAACCCATTCCTCTTCACGGAAAACCCAACGCAAATCACAAGTATCATATATTACAATATATTACAAATAGCGAGTGTGGTATAATTATGGTATGGTGTGCGGAATTGTCCTAGGCAATTGATAACAAGATCGGTAATCATTCTTGCAATTTTATATGAGGGAGAGGCATGAGGTAACATACTTTCCATACTTGGATCATATGAACTTATGATTGGACCTCTAGCAAGCATCCGCAACTACTAGAAATCATTAAGGTAAACCCAACCATAGCATTAAACATCAAGTCCCCTTTACTGCCATACACAACAATCCCCTTACTCGGTTGTAAGATTCTGTCACTCTAGCCCCCCACTATAAGTGAATCATGAACGTATTGCAACACCATACAGCGAGAATTCCCTCACGTGTGTGCGGCACGGAGGGCACCATAGGACAACACCAAAATAAAACATACACTCAAACCAATCAAGATCATCAATCAACCCAAAGAACAACATAAATCTACTCAAACATCATAGGATGGCAACACATCATTGATTAATAATATGTGGCATGAAAGACCATGTTCAAGTAGGGGATTACAGCGGGGTGCGGGATAGTGGACCGCTGAAAATAGATTAGGAAGGTGATGAAGACGGTGATGTTGATGAAGACGATCACCGCGGCGATGGTTCCCCCGATGGCACTTGATGACCCACAAGTATAGGGGATCAATCGTAGTCCTTTTGATAAGTAAGAGTGTCGAACCCAACGAGGAGCAGAAGGAAATTATAAGCCGTTTTCAGCTAGGTATTCTCTGCAAGTGCTGTGAGTAAGAGTGATATTTAGTTTTGCAGCAAGATAATTCGTAACAAGTGACAAGTAGTAATAGTAACAAAGGTGCAGCAAGGTAGCCCAATCATTTTTATAGCAAAGGACAGGCCTGAAATTATTCTTATATTAAGCAAGCGCTCCCGAGGACACATGGGAATTTCTGTCTAGTCATGTTCATCATGTTGAGTTGATTCGCGTTCGCTACTTTGATAATTTGATATGTGGGTGGACCGGTGCTAAGGTGTTTTTCTTACTTGAACAAGCCACCCACTTATGATTACCCCCTCTCGCAAGCATCCGCAACTACAAAAGAAGAATTAAGATAAATCTAACCATAGCATGAAACGTGTGGATCCAAATCAGCCCCTTATGAAGCAACGCATAAATTGGGGTTTAAACTTCGGTCACTCTAGCAACCCATCATCTACTTGCTACTCCACAATGACTTCCCTTAGGCCCAGAACATGGTGAAGTGTCATGTAGTCGATGTTCACATGACACCACTAAGAGAAGTAATAACATACATATCATCAAAATATCAAACGAATACCAACTTCACATGATTACTTATAACAAGACTTCTCCCATGTCCTCAGGAACAATAGTAACTACTCACACCTCATCAACACGTTCAAGATCAGAGGTGTAATAATGGAGACTAAGGATATGAACATAATATCTTTCACCAAGTAAACCAACAAGCATCAACTACAAGATGTAATCAACACTACTAGTAACCCAGAGGTACCAATCTGAGGTTTTGAGAGAAATATTGAATACAAGAGATGAAGTAGGGTTGGATATGAGATGGTTATGGTGAAGATGTTGGTCAATATTGGTCCTCCCGCGAAGGAGGAAGCGTTGGTGATGACGATGGCTTCGATCTCCCCCTCCCGGAGAGAAATTTCCCTGGCAGAATTATCCTGTCGGAGTGCAAAAGGGCCTCTGCTCATGTTTCCGCCTCGAGATGGCGGTGCTTCGTTCCGAAAGAATGATTATGATTTTTTTTCTAGGGTAAAACACACCATATAGTAGAAGTGGGGGGTCGGGAAGCCTGCTGGGGCCCCACAAGCCATCAGGGCACACCCAGGGGGTGGGCATGCCCTGTTGGCTTGTGGCTAGTAGGTGGCCCCCCTCTAGTATATTTTTAGCCCAATAATTCTTAAATATTCCATAAAAATCTCCATGAAGTTTGAGTTCATTTGGAGTCTGGTGATTTTTCTCCCTTTTTCTTGGTTTCCCGGTCCAGAATTCCAGTTTCCAGATATTTCCCTCTTTGTGATGTACCTAGCATATTCAGAGAGAAAAGACATAAGAATTGTATGAAAATAAGGAATAATGGACAAACAATATCATAAATATCAATAAGAAATTGATACGTCTCCATCGTATCTACTTTTCCTCACACTTCTGCCCTTGTTTTGGACTCTAATTTGCATGATTTGAATGAAACTAACCCGGAATGACGATGTTTTCAGCAGAACTACCATGGTGTTGTTTTTTGTGCAGAAATAAAAGTTCTCGGAACTAGACGAAACTTTTTGGAGATTTATTTTACAATAAATAAAAAATACTAGAGCCAAGAACCACCGGAGGGGGGGCCCTGGCTGGGCACGATACACCCGGGCGTGCCAGCCCCCCCAGGCGCGCCCTGGTGGGTTGTTCCCACCTCGGGGCCCCACTGACCCTAATTCCGATGCTATAAAATCCTATTTTTGGAGAAAAAATCATAGAGAAAGTTTCATCGCGTTTTACGATACGGAGCCGCCGCCACCTCATGTTCTTCCTTGGGAGGCCAGATTTGGAGCCCGTTTGGGGCTCCGGAGAGGGGAATCTTCGGTCTTCGTCATCATCAACCCTTCTCCATCGCCAATTCCATGATGCTCCCCACCGGGAGTGAGTAATTCCTTCGTAGGCTTGCTGGTCGGTGAGGAGTTAGATGAGATTCATCATGTAATCGAATTAGTTTTGTAAGGGCTTGATCCCTAGTATCCACTATGTTCTGAGATTGATGATGCTATGACTTTGCCATGCTTAATGCTTGTCACTAGGGCCCGAGTGCCATGTTTCAGATCTGAATCGTTTATGTTATCACTGTTACATCTATGTTCTTGATACGATCTTGCTAGTCATACGCACCTATTACGTGTTATGATCCGTAAACACCGGAGTGACAATAGTCGGGATACTTTCCGGTGATGACCGTAGTTTGAGCAGTTCATGTATTCACCATGTGTTAATGCTTTGTTCATGTTCTCTATTAAAAGGAGGCCTTAATATCCCTTAGTTAACTTATGGACCCCGCTGCCTCGGGGGGGTAGGACAAAAGATGTCATGCAAGTTCTTTTCCATAAGCACGTATGACTATTTATGGAATACAGGCCTACATTACATTTATGAACTGGAGCTAGTTCTGTGTTGCCCTAGGTTATGACTATTATATGATGAATATCATCCAACGAGTTCACCGATCCAGTGCCTACGAGTTTTCCACATATTGTTCTTGCTGAGTTACTATTGCTACTGCTACTGTTACACTTGCTACAAAACTATTGCTATCACTGCTACTGTTACGGTTACTGATACTACTGCTATCAAAACTATCATACTAGTGTGCTACTGATCACTCTGCTGCAGATATTTAATCTCCAGGTGTGGTTGAATTGACAACTCAACTGCTAATACTCTCAAATATTCTTTGGCTCCCCTTGTGTCGAATCTATAAATTTGGGTTGAATACTCTACCCTCGAAAACTGTTGCGATCCCCTATACTTGTGGGTTATCAAGACCTTTTTCTAGCGCCGTTCCCGGGGAGCATAGCTATATTTGTTGAGTCACTTGGGATTTATATCAACTGGTCACTATGAAGAATCTGAAGGATCCAAAAACCAAGATTTTTTCCTCTAATACGAGGGGAGGTAAGGAATTGCCATCTAGCTCTGCACTTGATTCACCTTCTGTTATGAGTAAGCTTGCAACACCACCACCACATGCTATTAATCCTGATATGTCGTAAGTTATTGATGATGCTACTTCTGCTATGGATGATGCTTATGATGATGCTAGTACCATGCTTGATGATAATGTGCCACTAGGTGAATTTGTTGATGAACAAATTGCTAGAGCTAAAGAGAATGAAATTGCTGAAACTGATGAGATTGCTGAAACTGATGAAGCTCTTGAAACTGGTGACTTTGAAACACCCATTAGAGCTAGCTCTCCTAGATTTGAAATGCCTAAGATACCTGAAGGTTATGTTTTGGACGGAGAGATAGCTAGAGAAATCCTTTCTTGTAAGGATATAGATGATCTTAAGAAATTACTACGCAAGTATAAGGAAAAGACTTTGAATGCTAGAATGAAATGTGATCCTAAGTTTTCTACTTCACCTATCTTTGTTACCGATAAGGATTATGAATTCTATGTCGACCCAAAGTTAATTACTTTGGTTGAATCTGATCCTTTCCATGGCTATGAAACTTAAACTGTAGTGGCGCATCTTACTAAGTTGAATGATATAGCCACCCTTTTTGCTCATGATGAGAAGATTCACTACTACTACTATATCCTCAAATTATTTCCATTCTCATTAAAGGATGATGCTAAGGCATGGCACAATACTCTTGCTCCTGGTTGTGTGCGTAGTCCCCAAGATATGATTTATTACTTCTTTGGAAAATATTTTCCTGCTCATAAGAAACAAGCTGCCTTACAGGAAATATTTAACTTTGTGCAAATTGAAGAAGAGAGTCTCCCACAAGCTTGGGGAGGCTTCTCCAATTGCTTAATGCTTTGCCTGATCATCCTTTTAAGAAAAATGAAATACTTTGATATCTTCTACAATGGACTAACCGATGCTTCTAGACACTTCCTAGATAGTTGTGCTGGTTGTGTTTTCAGGGAACGAACTGTTGAACAAGCTGAGGAATTATTGAATAATATATTGAATAATTATGATGATTGGACTCTCCCTGAACCACCACTTAAACCCACTCCGAAGAAGAGGGGTATCTTATTTCTCAGTCCTGGAGATATGCAAGAGGCAAAGAAATGTATGAAAGAAAAAGGTATTAAAGCTGAGGATGTTAAGAATTTACCACCTATTGAAGAAATACATGGCCTTGATACACCACCACCTCCACAGGTGGTAGAGGTAAATTCTTTATTAAAGTTTGATGAAAGTGATATCCCTTACAATAAACATCCTAGTCAATGCTTGTATGAGTTTGACAACTACATTATGAAACAAGATCACTTCAATGCACATGTTTTGAAACAATTGAAATACAATTCTGATATGATTGCTCGCTTGAGTGACTTGCTATTTAGAATCAGTAATGATGTTAGAGGTGTAGGAAATCATGCCTCTATGGTTCAAACCCAGTTAGAACAAGTTGCTAAATCTCAAAAGGAATTGCTCGATGAAATGAATAATAATATGAATGATTTTGCTGCTAGAGTAGTAACTAGAGGAGGTAGAATGACCCAAGAACCATTCTATCCTGAAGGTCATCCTAAAAGAATTGAACAAGACTCTCAAAGAATTAATGTTGATGCACTTAGTCCTTCTAAGAGGAAAAAGAAAAAGAAAAATGATAGGACTTTGCATACCTCTAGTGAACCTGAGATACGAAAACCTCCTGATAATAATGATGTCTCTATTTCCGATGCTGAAACTCAATTTGGTAATGAACATTCACCTAGTGATAATGAAAATGATAATGATGATGTTCATGAGGATGCTCAACCGAACAATGGTAAAGAACCAGATAATGATGTTGAAATAGATCTTGCTGTTGATCTTGATAACCCACAACCTAAAAATAAACGTTATGATAAAATAGGCTTTGTGGCTAGCAAACATGGTAAGGAAAGAGCGCCATGGGTTCAAAAACCTATGACCTTTCCACCTAAACCATCTAAGAAAAAGGATGATGAAGAATTTGAAAGCTTTGCTGAAATGATTAGGCCAGTCTTTTTGCGTACCCGCTTAACTGATATCCTAAAGATGGCCCCTGATGCAAAATACATGAAAGACATCATCACTAATAAAAGAAAGATACCTGAAGCTGAAATCTCCACCATGCTTGCTAATTATTCTTTTAAGGATGGAGTACCTAAAAAACTTGGAGACCCTGGAATACCAACTATACCTTGCTCCATTAAAAGAAATTATGTCAAAACTGCTTTGTGTGATTTGGGAGCCGGTGTTAGTGTTATGCCTTTCTCCTTATATAAAAGACTTGCTTTGAATAAACTCACACCTACTGAAATATCATTGCTAATGGCTGACAAATCAACTGCCATAACTCTCGGTATTTGTGAGGATGTGCCCGTTGTTGTTGCAAATGTTACTATGTTAACGGACTTTGTTATTCTTGAGATGCCCGAGGACGACAATATGTCGATTATCCTTGGTAGACCCTTTTTGAATACTGCAGGGGCTATTATTGATTGCAATAAAAGCAAAGTCACTTTTCATATCAATGGTAATGAGCATACGGTGCACTTTCCAAAGAAACAATTCCAAGTGAATGGTATAAATGTTATTGAAGAATCTCCGACAATCACTATTGGAAGTTTTCAATTACCTCTACCTACTACCAAAAAGAAAAAGTAAAGTCTAAGCGACATATGGCACGAAAAGGAAATCCAATTTCGGTAAGACTTGATCTGAATCGTAGTTCAGATCCAAGTCGGTTCAGTGAGGGCGACCGCGAAAGTCACCGAATGGGTTCGGTCCGTCTTTTCCTGATCTTTGTTTGTCCCCCCAAAAAAGCCTAATTCCAGACCGGTTAATGCTAGAACTATAAATAAGGGACCAAGATCTCCTATGAAATAGAAAATATTATTCAGAAATAGCATAGTCCAAGCAAACCCACTTAAAATCTTTACTAAACTATGACCGGCCATCATATTAGCAAATAAACGTATTCCTAAGCTTAATGCACGAAAACAATAAGAGATTAGCTCAAGGAGTACTAAGAAAGGTGCTAACGATCTGAAATATGGTCATATCTTCGTTATCCCAATAGTAAACCTTCTTACTTCTCTTCGCATCTCGAAAGACGCAAAAGATCTGTTATTAGCTTATTTATAAGTTGTCCGTCTAAGGATCCGGTGCGATGAGTCTCATCCGTGTAATATTTTAGAATTCCTCTTCCAACTCGTCCCGGAATGGGCGTTATGGCAAAGAACAAGAAGAAAAAGACAGAAGGAATTTGTCCAATAGTAACAAATGGTGCCTCCACAGGTTGACATCCGATCCAACCTAGTAGTAAGCAATCCGCCAAAAGCAACCAAAATATTCCTTGGTGAATCGGTCGAAAACTTGAACTATATTGCTCTTGACCTCTTCAGTTGTGCAGGCACAAATATGAACTGGTCTAAGTTTGTTCTTGACGATCCCCACAAGCTTCTCTTATATACTTGAATGCAAATCAGAAAAGAGGAAGTCGCAATGCATTTTATTTTTATAAAGAATAAAAGTGCTTTTGACATATCTATCCTATTCTTATTTGGGTACCATATGCACCTCTTTGGGCTTCTATTGAATCGAGAAATTGGATTGTACATCTTTCATCTTTTTGATTTTGATATCGATTTTGAATGACCAAAGCATCGGTTGCTTCCACTTGTTTGTTGCCTTCTTCGACCGACAGACAAGGTACCCCCCTCTTTTTCTCTTGCGAACCTACGTTGAGACATGGGTATTCCCTCTTTCTAGTCCCACTCTTCTCCAACAGAGCTCCCTCACTGAGCGAGCATTCGGCATTCCTAGTATGCTCCACTCATTCTACGCCAAGCACCCAATCACGGGATCAGAATCGGAGGGATGAGTGGAGCTTCTGTATGACATGTACTGGTGTTTCATTAGTCCCTTGATCGGGTACCCGAAGCTCGCTTTGAGGAAGCAATGCCATTTGGCTCTTCCTTCTTTCACGTCCATCCGCGAATGATTTGATAATTCTTTTCATCACTGTTTGGATCGCAGACTTGACCGTTGTCTATAGAAAGCTGACTAGAAAGTCATTCAAAACTTGATCGAAGAACCAGCGTTTATTGAAGAAGCTATAGAGTCGATTACAAAAAGCTTGAGCCTACACACCTTCCCATCAGTCTGTTTGTTCCAAAACCTGGAGGAATGTCCATATGGATCTCTTCTTGTAAATAACCACCATGAAGAAAAGCATTCTTCACATCTAGCTGATGTAAAGGCCACCCAAAGTAAGTTGACTGCGCATGAGATTAAGGTTCCAAACTTACTTAGGCTAGCAAGCCCCACTGAGGAAAAAAAGAACATTGCACTAAATAGTCACAAATAGTGGAAGCATAAACATCAAAGTGGGGGTACTTTTTTTAATCGTAATTTCTTTTTTCAAAGTAGAGCAGGAGAGCCTAGCATTGATTTTTTAATTAGTCATCATATCTTGAAGCGGCCAAGAATAAAGGATTCACGATATGGAATTCCATTACTAGAATACTCCTAGTTATTACTATAACTTAATAATCCACAAGAAGAATCCACCAAAAGAAGGAGTCAAAATAAAGCCGAAACCAGATACAGGAAGTGTTGACCCGGATCAATTGAGTGCGAGCCCTTTTATCTTGAGTTGATTCTCCTTATTTTAGAGCTGTGGCGAAGGTAAATTGAGCTCTGGCCTGTGGGGAAGGAAAAGGCTCTGACAAAGCTCCAGGGATTACAGGAAGGTTTAGGCCTTGTGAGCAGCTCCAAACGGTCAAAAAAACGGGGGGGTTACGCAACTTTTTCCAGTGAGATCATCTATTCCCTTCTCTTTGGCCGTACATCTCGATCGGAAAAGAATCAATAGAAGGAGAATCGGACGATATCTTTCTCGAAACAAACAAAAAGGAAAAGAAAGAGAAAACAGAAATCATGATCAACTAAGCCCTCTCGAGGGCTTGCTTAAGAATAAGAAAGAAGAATCTTATGGAAATAGCATGGAATAAGGTTTGATCCTATTCATGGGGATTCCGTAAATATCTCATTTCAAAAATTGAAACAATCGGGACTTTTCGCCAGAAGCTTTCTTCTCATGCGACTCTTGGATCGAAAAGAGGCTGCTGGACTGGACCATGGCTGAAACTGCCAGGCACGGACTAAAAGCTTTTATCAGGGATTCCCGAGTCAAACGACTACCATACATAGCATAGAGCTGGAAGTATCTTTCTTGGCGCCTACCACAGGAAAACCCCTCCTTCTTTTGGGAGGAAATCAAATGAGTAAAGGTTTCTGCCGACTCCCCTCAAGGAACCACTCACTACTCAACTTGAAACCACGGACCTACCTCCTGCTTTTGACTTTCTTCTCTATTTGATACTATGGATGACTGGTTACGAAGGGACCGTTTCGTTTTTGCTCTGCCACCTGAATACTTGATTCATTAAGGTCGTCACCCTATACCCGGAAGTCTCTATCGTTTTCTTTGTCTGTTAAGCTTCACAGGGTTGGGACTCCCTAAATCAAACTGCAATCATTGTTTATCAACCACTCACGACGACACCGAGATCTTCGACTTAGCTCCCACAGGTCATCCACCCGGGGCAGAGCCAGGTATAGCGAGTTTTATTTTTTTTATTTTAATTGAATCAACGAATATTTTTGGAATAGAAAGTCAATGTATCTAACCTATTATTTCACAGGAGTACTAGTTGCTGAAGGCGATTTCAGAATCAAAAAAAGTAAAGTCAAAATTATTTAGCTTATTCTCTCAATTTCAATCGACCGCTGCTGGATTTAGCTTCTGATTCTGATTCAGTCCAAAGATAGAGACAAAAGAAAGGTAATTATTGCATCGGACTTGGCTTCTTTTTCGGCATGGGCAAAGGTTTGGCAAAGACGGATGAAAGAGAACCTGCCCTTCTGACTTCTTCTCTTGTCTGTCCTTTACGCAAAGCGATCTATGGTCTCAACAAGCCCCGATAGCGTTGGTTTTTGAAGTTCAGCACAGTGGTTATGTTATCCAGGCAGGGTTTGCTCGGAGTGATCATGATTCGGCCATGTTCGTATCAGTTTATCCTCGAGGACGTGCTATTCTGTTGTTGTATGTTGATGATATCAAACTGACTGGTGATTACTCCGTTACCATATCGCTGATCAAGTGTCGCCTTCATCAATTATTTGCTATGAAGGCGCTGACGCGCCCTAAGCCTTTTCTTGGCTTGGAGGTCGCACATTCTCCTCGTGGATATTTGGTATCTCACATCAAATAACGTCATGACTTGATCACTCGAGCTCAACTCAATGATGAGAAGACTGTTGACACTCCCTTGGAGCTTTACGTTAAACTCCGTCCGACTGATGGCTCACCATTATCTGATCCGACGCAAGTCGCTAAGTCATTGCGGACACTTGCCATCCTCTCATATCGAAAGACGAACAATGACTTCCGGGGTAAAACGGAGGGCTAAAACCTGAGCCTCTTTTTCCATCCCAGGGGGTAGAGATTTCAAGAGTACTTGGTTTAAAACTTCCAGTTTATTCAAGTAGTTTCACTCGATGAAAAACGCATGCAAAATGCATTCTATTGCTGATTCTCTGTCAGGCATTACACCTCTGTCCCAAGCTGTTCGTGTTAAGGTGGCCGATGGCGCTGAGTTAACTTCCTTGTTTCTTCTGCTTGATTTGATCTTTGCAAGTATCTACTGATACCGCTCCATCACATCAGCCAAGGAGCCCCACATTCCAGAGTGCAATGAATGCAACTCAGAAGCCATTCTTATCTGTCTATGCCCCATATCTTGGATCCGGGTCAAACCTTATTCCATGCTATTTCCATAAGATTCTTCTTTCTTATTCTTAAGCAAGCCCTCGAGAGGGCTTAGTTGATCATGATTTCTGTTTTCTCTTTCTTTTCCTTTTTGTTTGTTTCGAGTCACTTGATTCGTTCCGTCGCACCCGCACTATTCCTAAATTTCTTTTCTGTTTCTATTTTGAAAAAAAGGTCGAACTCATTTCGTATAGAAAGGCGTTCTAAGTGCCGTAGACGAATGCTTCTTGGCGGAATAAATGGTATGACACGACCTCTTTTTGCTCCATATAAACGAATTTGAAAAAGGAAGAAGGCTTTAGCTCCCTTCCATTGTCTTGGATCGAAGATCAAGCGTGAACTTCTCCCTCATCTAAGAAATATGATATACTTATTGTTGGGGATATGCATATCTCCATTGAGGTAACTTAGTGTTTTACGAAAGTTCTTCGGTTTCATGCTAATCGGAAGTGGTTGTTAATAAGACTTGATCAACCTTATTAATGAATCATTTTTGAGAGGTATGAAGTTGATGAACCTAGTAGGCACAACCTTTTGCTCCCACCTTTTATTTTCTATTTAACTTAGTCAAATAAAATAAAATACCATGTCTATCTTGTTTTCTGTTTTCTCCGTGCAATAAAAAATGACCCAAAAATAAAAGTTCTCAGAATGTCCTGAAAATTTGATACAATTTTTTCTGAATATTTCTGAATTTCTGATGCAAATAACATCAGAGGGGTGTGCACCTGGTGCCCACAAGACACCAGGGCGCGCCAGCAACCCCAGGCGCGCCCTGGTGGGTTGTGGCCCCCACGTGGGCCCCCTCACTTATCCCTTTAGCCCATGTCATCCCCTAACTCCATAAAAAATTCACCATAGCTTCCATTCCCGTGTTCTTGCTCTCAAACCCGCGGATTTCGATCTCTTTGCTCGAAGCTCCATTTCTGAAACTGTTTGGAGGGATTGCTACTTGGTATGTGACTCCTCCATTGCTCCAATTAGTTTTTGATTTAGTGGGTTACTTTTACAATAATTAGCTACTCTTGGTGCTGCTGTAGATGATCTTGCATGTTGAATTCTTAGAGTTCTAAGTAGTTCGAATGCTTAATATGTCCTCTATGCATCCTTAGGAGTAGTTGATATCAATCTTACAAAGTTTTGTTGACAAAATTTTTGTAGACTAAAATTTTCAGAATTTTTATTATAGGAATAAGATGGATTTCTTTAGGAAGTTTTCCTCCAAGAAAAATGCCAAAGGATTCATTGGGGACTCATCGGACAATGACCTTCACACCCTGAGAACGGTGGAGGTGCGGCCGTGTGAATGGCCGCATGATGCCTTCATGGAGGAGGCCGGATTCCATCAAGAGTTTGCTCAATTTGTTGCAAATGCAGGGCTGACCGAGTTCCTCGCAGCTAAGTGTGACCAACACCACATCCTTACAAATTCCTTTGTGCAAGGTTTTCATTTTCTGAGTAGGAATAATCCTCCTGAGGTGCAGTTTAAGCTATATGCTGAAACTCACAAGATACCGCTAACTGACTTTTGCGACATATGCTTGATCCCTTCTGATGGGGAATTAAGAGAACCTAGACTAGCGGAGTTTGAGGACTTTCTCCTCACTTTAACAGTGGCTGAAGATAGAGGCGTGTCAAAAGCCACTGCCACCAGTTTGCAGTTTCCTTCGGTGCACTACTTTGCTTTATTCATCGCGAAGTGTTTAACCGCTAGGTAGAAGGTTGCCACACTCAGTGCCCCCGACTTCGCCATTTTACGCCATGCACTGTACAATTATCACACCTTTAGCATGGGAGCTATTATTGCACGTCGCTTACACCTTAACAGGACTAAGGGAAAGATACATGGTGGTATTTATGCTACTCGCTTAGCGAGACACTTTAATGTTCAGATTCGCCCACATGATTATCCTTTGTCTCAAGTTCATCTAGATCACAAGGCGTTGCAGGATCACCAATTTATTAAGGCAATTGATTCTTTCCATAACATTCGTTACAACTTAGTATTCAGCATCGAAACACGTGATGTTATGCCGTTGCCTGCACCTGCTCTGTTTGATTCTATTGCCAGGAACGGATACAGGATCATGCCAGATGACATTACAGCCTACCGGAACAACCTAGTAGCTACTGAGGAGGAGCCCCAGGAGTGGGACGCTCAGGTGCCGCCTCCACCTCACTTCGACTTGGGACAGGATGGCTACTACGGATGGTGATTACCAAGCTAGGCCAAAAGCCTAAGCTTGGGGGAGTACGTATTTCCACCGACATTATATTCATGTTCACACATTTCATTCCAGTTGTTGGTGTTCATACTTTTTCATTGTATTATCCATGCTAGATTTATTTTCTCGCTTTCTTCTTGCGTGTTTGAAAAACTTTGAGAAAATCCAAAAATATTTCCTACTTCTTTTCAGCTTTTCTTTCTAGCTTAATTTAATTGTAGTATCGAAAGAAAACCCAAAAATATTTATCGCTTCTTCTTTTACTTGTTGGGAGCTGATACGTCTCCAACGTATCTATAATTTATGAAGTATTCATGCCATGTTTACAATAATTCTATATGATTTTGGTATGATTTTATTAGAACTAACCCGGACTGACGCTGTTTTCAGCAGAACTACCATGGTGTCGTTTTTTGTGCAGAAATAAAAGTTCTCGGAATGGGCTGAAAATTTACAGAGAATATTTTTGGAAAATATAAAAAATACTGGAGCAGAAAGATACCGGAGAGGAGTCCCGAGGCAGCCACAAGCCTAGGGGGCGCCCCCCCCTAGGGCGCGCTCCCCCTGGCTTGTGGGCCCCTCGGGAGTCCCCTTGACGTGAGACCGACGCCAAAAATTCCTATAAATACCAAAACCCCCAGAAAGAAACCTAGATCGCGAGTTCCGCCGCCGCAAGCCTCTGTAGCCACAAAAACCAATCGGAAGCCCGTTCCGGCACCCTGTCGGAGGGAGAAACCATCACCGGAGGCCATCTTCATCATCCCGGCGGTCTCCATGACGAGGAGGGAGTAGTTCACCCTCGGGGCTGAGGGTATGTACCAGTAGCTATGTGTTTGATCTCTCTCTCTCGTGTTCTTGAGATGACACGATCTTGAAGTACCGCGAGCTTTATTAATATAGATGAATCATATGGAGTTTTCCCCTCTCTATCTTCTTGTGATGAATTGAGTTTTCCCTTTGAAGTTTTCTTATCGGATTGAGTCTTTAAAGGATTTGAGAACACTTGATGTATGTCTTGCGATGGGATGTCCGTGGTGACAATGGGATGTTCTATTGATCCACTTGATGTATGTTTTGGTGATCAACTTGCGGGTTCCGTGACCTTGGGAATCTATGAATAGGGGTTGGCACACGTTTTCGTCTTGACTCTCCGATAGAAACTTTAGGGCACTCTTTGAAGTTCTTTGTGTTGGATTGAACATGATGAATCTGAAATTGTGTGATGCATATCGAATAATCAAGCCCATGGGTACTCGTGGTGACATTGGAGTATCTAGGTGACATTAGGGTTTTGGTTGATGTGTATCTTAAGGTGTTATTTTAGTACGAACTCTAGGGCTGTTCGTGACACTTATAGGGATAGCTCATAAGATTGATCGGAAAAGATAACTTTGAGGTGGTTTCGTACCCTACAATAATTTCTTCGTTTGTTCTCCGCTATTTGTGACATTGGAGTGAACTCTTTGTCGCACGTGAGGGAATTACATATGATTCAACTATGTTAGTATTGTTGAGAGAGCTTGCACTAGTGAAAGTATGAACCCTAGGCCTTGTTTCTAAGAATTGCAATACCGTTTGTGCTCACTTTTATCATTAGTTACCTTGCTGTTTTTATATTTTCAGATTACAAAAACCTATATCTACCATCCATATTACACTTGTATCACCATCTCTTCGCCGAACTAGTGCACCTATACAATTTACCATTGTATTGGGTGTGTTGGGGACACAAGAGACTCTTTGTTATTTGGTTGCAGGGTTGTTTGAGAGAGACCATCTTCATCCTACGCCTCCCACGGATTGATAAACCTTAGGTCATCCACTTGAGGGAAATTTGCTACTGTCCTACAAAACTCTGCGCTTGGAGGCCCAACACGAGTCTACAAGAAGAAGGTTGCGTAGTAGACATCAAGCTCTTTTCTGGCGCCGTTGCCGGGGAGGTGAGGGCTTGAAGGTATATCTTTAGATCTTGCAATTGAATCTTTTAGTTTCTTGTTTTTCACTAGTTTGGTTTAATAAAAGAAAACTATAAAAAAATGGAGTTTAGGTTGCATCATTTGTATCGTCTTTATATTGTCTTTCGTGAAAATAAGGATTCGACAAATTGTGCTCAATTGGTAGAGGAAGAAATTATGAAAATACTTGATGAGAATTCCTTGAATGATGAGCATGATAGAAATATTGTTAGTATGAATTCTCTGAATATTCATGATGCTAATGATATACAAAGCCACAAGCTTGGGGATGCTATGTTTGATGAATATGATATTTTTAGTCCCCCAAGTTTTGATGAGCAAAACTATTATGATGATGGCATGACTCCTATCTATGATGATTATTGTGATGACACGTATGCTATAAAGAGTGATAGTAATCATGAAACTTGTCATCATGATTTTAATATTCAAAGTGGTTATGTCAATCAAGTATCTCATGATAGTTATTTTGTTGAGTTTACTCCCACTATTAGTCATGAGAAGAAATTTTCTTGTGTGGAGAGTAGTAAAATTTCTATGCTTGTAGATCAAGAAAAGAATGCTTTATGTGCTGGTTATATTGTGAAATTCCTTCACGATGCTACTGAAAATTATTATGAGGGAGGAACATATGCTTGTAGGAATTGCAATAATATCAAGTTTCCTCTCTATGTGTTCAAAGTTTTGAAGTTATGCTTGTTTTGCCTTCCTATGCTAGTTGATTCTTGCTCCCATGAATTGTTTGCTCACAAAATCCCTATGCATAGGAAGTGGGTTAGACTTAAATGTGCTTGTCATGAGATTCATGATGCTCTCTTGCATGTTTCAGTTACTATTCCTATGTGAGCATCATTGAAATCATCATGCCTAGCTAAAAGGCATTAAAGAAAAGCGCTTGTTGGGAGGCAACCCAACACTTTTACTTTCTGTTTTTGTGTGTTCACATGATTAAGCTACTGTAGTAATCATGTTTTATGCCTTTTATTTCAATAAAGTGCCAAGTAAATCCTTTGGGATGACTCACAAGATGAGTAGAATTGATGCTGAACCAAAACAGAAACTTTTGACTCCAGTACAGGAATTTTCATTTTTTACTGGAGCGTGATAATGATATGAAATGTTTACACAGTTTTCATATACAAATTATTCAGGTTTTCCTAATTTTTCAGAATTTTCAGAGACAGGGAAGTATGGTTACACTACAGATCTTCACAGACTATTCTGTTTTTGACAGATTCTGTTTTGCATGCATAGTTTGCTTGTTTTAGTGTTCCCATAGATTATATTGAGTGATATAAATTATGGGAATGATATAATACAGTAGGTATCATGTGGAAACAATTATGAATCTTGTCTTGACAGTAACTAAGTGAATGATCTATCTTTATTATACTAACCCTTCTCACGAAGTTCCGTTAAGTTTTGTGTGATTGAAGTTTTCAAGTTTTGGGTGAGACACCGATATGAGGAGAATAAGGAGTGACAAGAACCTAAGCTTGGGGATGCCCAAGGCACCCCCAAGGTAATATCCAAGTAATACTCAAGCGCCTAAGCTTGGGGATGCCCCGGAAGGCATCCCCTCTTTTGTCTTCAACATTATCGGTATATCTTACTTGGAGCTATATTTTTATTCATCACATAATATGTGTTTTGCTTGGATCATCATTATATTTTGTTATTTTCTGTTAGGTGTTATTTATAATCTTTTTTTTCAATAAAAAGTTCCAAGAATTGTCTTAGGATGCTTGCATTGCATGTTTTGATGTGTGCTGTGTAAGAACAGAAACTTTTGCTGTAGTGTTTGAATTTTCATATTTTACTGGAACGTGGAAAGTTTCTGAAATTTTTACACATTGATGTAATATAAATTATTTAACATGTCCTAAATTTTCATAATTTTTTGATTTACATAAGTACACTGTTTTCATAAATTGCTACAGACTGTTCTGTTTGGACAGATTGCTGTCATAGTTTTGTTATCTACTTATCCTATAGTTTCCATAGCCTATATTAGTAGATATAAATTGTGGAAATGATAGTAAGCAGTAGATGATGTTTGAAAATTATTATGCAACTTGTCTTGGCAGTACATAAAGAGTTTATTTATTATTATGTGTACTAACCTATCTCACGAGTTCTTTTCGAGTTTTGTGTAGATGAAGTTTTTGAGAATAGGTGAAACCATGATATGAGAGGATTGAAAGAGATACAAAAGCTCAAGCTTGGGGATGCCCAAGGCACCCCAAGTAAATATTTCAAGAAGTCTCAAGCATCTAAGCTAGGGGATGCTACGCATCCCACCTCTCTTCATCAACAATTATCGGTTAGCCTATGTTGAGCCTAAAAGTTTTATTCGTCCACATGATATGTGATATCCTTGGAATGTCATTTTATTTTGTTTTGCTGTTTGAATAAAATACTCAGATCTGAAAAATTTTATTGAGAGAGTCTTCACATAGTTATTTAATTGTTTACTACGCATTGATCTTCACTTATATCTTTTTGGAGTAATTTGTCATTCACTCTTGTGCTTCACTTATATCCTATGAGTAAATGGTTGAATGAATTGAATATCATAAATCTGAAATTAAATATGCTTCATATACTTATCCCATGGGGAGTAATGACTTCACACATAATAAGTATAGGTGGTAAAATTTATTGAAAGTTAGCAAACACCGCATTGGTCACTTGAACAATTCATGAAAGAATATTGAAGGAAGAGAGATTCCACATATAAATATACTATCTTGGACATATTCTATGATTGTGAGCTCATTAATTATTTTCAAACTCGAGCAAATTAGTTGAAATTGGACAAGGAAGACAACTTAATGAGTTATGTTTGGGTATATTTGTATAGAAGTTATATTGTTATGGATCCTCCCACATGTGGTGCTTGCTTCCACCTCATACTAGCCAAAACTTCAGCACCAAGTAGAAATACTACTTGTGCATCCAAACACCCTTAAACCCAAAGTTGTTCCATATGAGTCCACCATACCTACCTATATGCGGTATTTACCTGCCGTTCCAAGTAAATTTGCATGTGCCAAACTCTAAACCTTCAAATAATATTTTGTTTTGTATGCCCGAATCGCTCATATAGTGACTAGGGGCTGTCAGTATCTTCCATGCTAGGTGGGTATTCTCACGATATGTGTTGATTCACTATCATTCACGAGAAAGTGGCTGGTATTCGGGATGCCCAGTTCCATGCTAAAAAAAACAAATCAAAATATAATGAAACAAAACTCCCCCAGGATTGTTGTTTGTATGGACGGTACCCGTGGATTTGGCTCGCCGTGGAGTGTGATTGATTGGTGCAGGGGGAGTAAAAACTTTACCATTCTGTTTGGGAACCGCCTATAATGTATCTAGCATGGAAGATACCAAGATCTCTCGATTGTTATGTTGACAATGAAAGCATACCGCTCAAAATTATTATTCATCCCAGTTTTAAAAAGCTCGAGCTCTGGCACCTTTGCAAATCAATGCTTCCCTCTGCGAAGGGCCTATCTTTTACTTTCTAGTACTTACCTTTATGCAAGAGTCATGGTGATCTTCAGCACTTCCTATATTTCGCCTTTTTCTCTTGGCAAGCGTCATGTGTTGGGGAATGATCTAGACATATATATATATCCACACAAATATATTTGATCATGAATTATTATTGTTGACAATTATCTATATGATAAATAAGTTGGGAGGCGAAACATTAAGCCCCTATCTTTCTCTGTGTTCGATGGATGCTATTTGTTCTAAAAATATGCTTTGAGTGACAATAATCATGGAATTCTATATGATAATTGAGTATGTGGAATTTGCTAAATCAAAGCTCTTACATAGACCCTTCCTGAAAATAAGATGAATTGCAATTGTTCGATGACTAGGAATATGGTTTGTTAGTTTTCAAGAAACTTTCTGGTCTATACTTTAACATGTGAATAGCTTGTTACTTGATCATGAGAAGTTTTATGAGATGAGCTACTGTTTATGGTTTATATTGATGCTAGAAAAAGTGATTGGAATTATTATTGATCAAACTTGTGCACTTGCTAGCATTCACACTTCATAAATTATTTCTTTTATCATTTACCTACTCGAGGACGAGCAGGAATTAAGCTTGGGGATGCTGATACGTCTCCAACGTATCTATAATTTATGAAGTATTCATGCCATGTTTACAATAATTCTATATGATTTTGGTATGATTTTATTAGAACTAACCCGGACTGACGCTGTTTTCAGCAGAACTACCATGGTGTCGTTTTTTGTGCAGAAATAAAAGTTCTCGGAATGGGCTAAAAATTTACGGAGAATATTTTTGGAAAATATAAAAAATACTGGAGCAGAAAGATACTGGAGAGGAGTCCCGAGGCAGCCACAAGCCTAGAGGGCGCGCCCCCCCCTTAGGGCGTGGCCCCCTGGCTTGTGGGCCCCTTGACGTGAGACCGACGCCAAAAATTCCTATAAATACCAAAACCCCCATAAAGAAACCTAGATCGGGAGTTCCGTCGCCGCAAGCCTCTGTAGCCACGAAAAACCAATCGGGAGCCCGTTCCGGCACCCTGCCGGAGGGAGAAACCATCACCGGAGGCCATCTTCATCATCCCGGCGGTCTCCATGACGAGGAGGGAGTAGTTCACCCTCGGGGCTGAGGGTATGTACCAGTAGCTATGTGTTTGATCTCTCTCTCTCTCGTGTTCTTGAGATGACACGATCTTGATGTACCGCGAGCTTTATTAATATAGATGAATCATATGGAGTTTTCCCCTCTCTATCTTCTTGTCATGAATTGAGTTTTCCCTTTGAAGTTTTCTTATCGGATTGAGTCTTTAAAGGATTTGAGAACACTTGATGTATGTCTTGTGATGGGATATCCGTGGTGACAATGGGATGTTCTATTGATCCACTTGATGTATGTTTTTGTGATCAACTTGCGGGTTCCGTGACCTTGGGAATCTATGCATAGGGGTTGGCACACGTTTTCGTCTTGACTCTCTGGTAGAAACTTTAGGGCACTCTTTGAAGTTCTTTGTGTTGGAGTGAACATGATGAATCTGAAATTGTGTGATGCATATCGAATAATTAAGCCCATGGGTACTCGTGGTGACATTGGAGTATCTAGGTGACATTAGGGTTTTGGTTGATGTGTATCTTAAGGTGTTATTTTAGTACGAACTCTAGGGCTGTTCGTGACACTTATAGGGATAGCTCATAAGATTTATCGGAAAAGATAACTTTGAGGTGGTTTCGTACCCTACAATAATTTCTTCGTTTGTTCTTCGCTATTTGTGACTTTGGAGTGAACTCTTTGTCGCACGTGAGGGAATTACATATGATTCAACTATGTTAGTATTGTTGAGAGAGCTTGCACTAGTGAAAGTATGAACCCTAGGCCTTGTTTCTAAGCATTGCAATACCGTTTGTGCTCACTTTTATCATTAGTTACCTTGCTGTTTTTATATTTTCAGATTACAAAAAACTATATCTACCATCCATATTACACTTGTATCACCAACTCTTCGCCGAACTAGTGCACCTATACAATTTACCATTGTATTGGGTGTGTTGGGGACACAAGAGACTCTTTGTTATTTGGTTGCAGGGTTGTTTGAGAGAGACCATCTTCATCCTACGCCTCCCACGGATTGATAAACCTTAGGTCATCCACTTGAGGGAAATTGGCTACTGTCCTACAAAACTCTGCGCTTGGAGGCCCAACACGAGTCTACAAGAAGAAGTTTGCATAGTAGACATCAGGAGCTTTCCCGTGTAAATAGTTTTTATCGTTTTTGTTTTTCCCTCTTTAATTTGCTTTCTTCTGGAAAAACCAAAAACTCCAAAAATATTTCAGTGTGTTTCTCTGAAATTCTTTTTCTTTTATTTGAGTCTTACCAAGGAGAAGACCATGATGAAAATGTTGAGTGGCTCTCATATGCACTATTGTTAATCTAAAAAAGATCCCATGTTACCCTGTCTTCTCCTCTTGAATAAAATGTTTGCAGATTCCAGCTTAGTCGCGGCACTCTTGCACTATTATTATTTTCATATCATTCGGTTGTGCAAGTGAAAGACAATAATTACGAAATTTGATGAAGTGACTGTGGGAGAGAAAAGCGGGTATGAACTCAACTTGTTTTTGTTTTTGTAAATATGTTTAGCCTAGTATCCTTGATTCAGCATATTATGATCAAACATGTTTGCAACGACAATTAGAGATTATAGTTGATCATGCCATGCTTAAGTAGCTAGGAGCGGATAATGATTTATCTTGGCTGTCAACATGCATTAAAATGATTGTGATGTGGTATGATGATATGGTATCCTCCTCTGAATGTTTCAAGTGGCTTGACTTGGCACATGTTCACGCATGTAGTTGAATCAAAACCAACATAGCCTTCATGATATTTATGTTCATGGTGTCCATATCCTACTCATGCTAGTAGTCAATGTTTATTATGCGTAATGCATGTTCATGACTGTTTTCGCTCTCTAGCTGGCCGCTTCTCAATCTATTTGCTAGCCTTCGCCTGTACTAAGCAAGAATACTGCTTGTGCATCAAAATCCTTAAACCAAAGTTATTCCATATGAGTCCACTATATCTACCTAAATGCGGTATTACCCTGCCGTTCCAAGTAAATTTGCATGTGCCACCTCTAAAAATTCAAATGAACATCTGTTTTGTGTGCCTGGACCGCTCATGGATTGACAGGGGGCGGTCAGTATCTTCCATGTTAAGCGGGTTATTCTCATGATGAGTGTTTATTCACTCGTCCTTGCACGAGAGGGCGGTAATAGGGATTCCTAGTACCGAAACAAAAAATTACAAATAATTAAACAAAAATCCCCCAGGAATGTTGTAGGTATGGATGGTACCCATGGATTCGGCCCGCCGTGGAGTGTGACTGTTGGTGGAGGGGGAGTAAACCTTTACTTTTACCGCTTGGGAACTGCCACTAATGTGTTTAGCATGGAAGATATTGATAACTCTTGGTCGTAACGTTGACAGGAAGGGTGTACCTCCCAAAATTATATCTATCTCTGTTTTAAGCTTTGAGCTCTGGCACCTCTGCAAATCCATGCTTCCCTCTGCGAAGGGACTATCTATTTACTTTTATGTTGAGTCATCACCTTCTCAAATAAGCGTCAGACCTGAGAGCACTATTGTCATCTTCATGCATTGTGTATAGTTAATGTTGGGTGCAGCATGACTGGATCTTTTCTACCATGAATTATAATGTTTAGTCGCTGCTTGAACTTTGGAGGTGCTCTGCATTTATGTTTTGTGGTCTCCAAAAGGGCTAGCGAAGATACGGAAATTCACTTTGGCTCATAGGTGTATATGCACCCATTGTCTAAATACATATTTCAAATGTTAAAAAAATTTGAGAAAAAAACCCGCGTGCAAATCCGGACATTATATGTGTGTGCACCAAGTTTCGATGAAAAAGGACATTTTTTGTGGCTTGTATAAAAAAGACAATTTTCGATGCTTGAATACAGCTATTCACGAGGCACATTTTTATCTTTTTTATACATGCCACAAAAAAATTCCTTTTTCACTCAAATTTTGTGTGCAAACATAGGATGTTCGGATGTACACACGGGATTTTTTCTTGAATTTTTTGAACATTTTGAAACATGTTTTCTATACGTATTTCATAATAGGTGTATATACACCTAGGAGCCAAAATGCCACTCTCAGCCGAGATACCACTATTGTCATATTATATCACGATTGTTTTGACAAAGTGTTGGCGCTTGAGATATTTTATTATTGCTCGCTAGTTGCTTATGTCATTGATATGAGTTAATATATTTCTAAGAGTTATTGCTGGCATGGTTAGTCATAATCTTTGCTGAAAACCTGGGTGCTACTTAAGCATATATATGTAAATAAGAACAAAAGAGTTCGTAAAAGTTTTTTTTTATCACTTTCAGTTTGTCAACTGAATTGCTTGAGGACAAGCAATGGGTTAAGCTTGGGGGAGTTGATACGTCTCCGTCGTATCTACTTTTCCACACACTTTTGCCCTTGTTTTGGACTCTAATTTGCATGATTTGAATGAAACTAACCCGGACTGACGTTGTTTTCAGCAGAACTACCATGGTGTTGTTTTTTGTGCAGAAATAAAAGTTATCGGAACTGGACGAAACTTTTTGGAGATTTATTTTACAATAAATAAAAAATACTGGAGCCAAGAACCACCGGAGGGGGAGCCATGGCTGGGCACGATACACCAGGGCGCGCCAGTCCCCCCAGGCGCGCCTTGGTGGGTTGTGCCCACCTCGGGGCCCCACTGACCCTAATTCCGACGCTATAAAATCCTATTTTTGGAGAAAAAAATCAAAGAGAAAGTGGCATCGCGTTTTACGATACGGAGCCGCCGCCACCTCTTGTTCTTCCTCGGGAGGCCAGATCTGGAGCCCGTTTGGGGCTCCAAAGAGGGGAATCTTTGGTCTTCGTCATCATCAACCCTTCTCCATCGCCAATTCCATGATGCTCCCCACCGGGAGTGAGTAATTCCTTCGTAGGCTTGCTGGTCGATGAGGAGTTGGATGAGATTCATCATGTAATCGAGTTAGTTTTCTTAGGGCTTGATCCCTAGTATCCACTATCTTCTGAGATTGATGTTGCTATGACTTTGCCATGCTTAATGCTTGTCACTAGGGCCCGAGTGCCATGATTTCAGATCTGAACCGTTTATGTTATCACCGTTATATCTATGTTCTTGATCTGATCTTGCTGGTCATACGCACCTATTACGTGTTATGATCCGTAAACCCCGGAGTGACAATAGTCGGGATACTTTCCGGTGATGACCGTAGTTTGAGCAATTCATGTATTCACCGTGTGTTAATGCTTTGTTCCGGTTCTCTATTAAAAGGAGGCCTTAATATCCCTTAGTTTCCTTATGGACCCCGCTGCCACGGGAGGGTAGGACAAAAGATGTCATGCAAGTTCTTTTCCATAAGCACGTATGACTATTTACGGAATACATGCCTACATTACATTTATGAACTGGAGCTAGTTCTGTGTCGCCCGAGGTTATGACTGTTATATGATGAATATCATCCAACGAGTTCACCGATACAGTGCCTACGAGTTTTCCACATATTGTTCTTGCTGAGTTACTATTGCTACTACTACTGTTACACTTGCTACAAAACTATTGCTATCACTCTATCGTTACTGTTACTGCTACTACTGCAATCAAAACTATCATGCTACTGTGCTACTGATCACTCTACTGTAGATATTTAATCTCCAGGTGTGGTTGAATTGACAACTCAACTGCTAATACTCTCAAATATTCTTTGGCTCCCCTTGGGTCGAATCTACTAATTTGGGGTGAATACTCTACCCTCGAAAACTGTTGTGATCCCCTATACTTGTGGGTTATTAGAAATCATGATGCAAAATGGACGTATCAGCACTTCGGCGCCATCGAGAGAGAGGGGGAGAGAGTCTCCCCCCTTAGGCTTCCTCCTCCATGGCCTCTCCCTAGATGGGAAGAGATTCTCCCCTCTGGTCCTTGGCCTCCATGGCTCCCGGAGGGGCGACAGCCCCTCCGAGATTGGATCTCTCTCTGTTTCTCTCCTGTTTTTGCTACTGTTTTCTCTCCAAATTGGTTTTTCGTCGATAAAGAGAGTTGTGGTGGCGAGGCGGAGAGTCTCTACTAATTTCGGAGGGTTTCTCTATTTGAAGAATTTTTTGGCGTTGGAATCACGCAAAGAGGAGTTATGAGGAGCCCACAAGCCATCAGCCTCCTTTGACCCCCTCGGCACGCCCTGTTGGCTTGTGGCAAACAAGGAGCCCCCTCCGGTGGTTCTTCGCTCCAATGTTGCTCATATGTTCCAGAAAAAATCACCAAAAAGTTTCGGGCGATTCCGAGAACTTTCATTTTTTGCACAAAAAATGACGCCACGATAATTCTGTTGAAAACAGCGTCTGTCCGGGTTAGTTCTAATTAAATAATAAAAAGTGCATCAAAAATCCATATAAAAGTATTGTAAACATAGGTGAATATGGCATGAATACTAAATAAATTATCGATATGTTGGAGACGTATCAGCATCCCCAAGCTTAATTCCTGCTCGTCCTCAAGTAGGTAAATAATAAAAGAAATAATTTATGAAGTGTGAATGCTAGCATAGTATATAGGTTTGATCAATGTTACTTCCAATCACTTTTTCTATCATCAAAAACATCAACTCTTTTCACATATAACTTCTCATGATCAAGTAACAAGATATTCACATGTTAAAGTATAGACCATAAACTTTCTTGAAAACTAGCAAACTATGGTTTCAGTCATCAAACAATTACAATTCATCTTATTTTCAGGAAGGGTCTCTCTAAGAGCTTTGATTTAGCAAATTCCACATACTCAATTATCATTTAGTCTTCCATGGTTGCTAACACTCAAAGCATATTTTTCGAACAAGCAGTTTCAATCAAACACATAGGAAGATAGGGGCTTAATATTCCGCCTCCCAACTTATTTATCTCAGGGATAATGTCAACAATAATGAATCATGATCACTTATATCCAACTGGATATATGTGCCTGGATCTTTCCCCACCACATGATGCTTGCCAACTAAAGAATTAATAAATTGGAATAGGGATGTAAATTATTGACTCATGCATAAAAGTAAATATAGAAAATTAAATACATAAAATTAAAAGATTGGCCCTTTGCAGAGGGAAGCAGACGTTGTCATGCGCATTTTATTTTTGGATGTGCAATCTCTTAATGAAAAGGAATGTCACTTTATATTGCCCCTTGCGATAGCAACCTTTATTATGCAGTCCATCGTTTTTATTTCTTTACTATCAGAAGTTCGTACAAAGCTTATTTTCCCTTCCAATAAAAGATCATACATATTAAGGAGCAATTTTATTGCTATTTGCATCGATGATAACTTACTTGAAGGCTCTTATTCAATCCATAGGTAGGTATGGTGGACTCTCATGGCAAGAAACTGGGTTTAAGTGTTTTTGGATGCACAAGTAGTATCTCTACTTAGCACGAATTTTTGACTAGCAAAAGATCCTAAGCAAGCACCACATGTTAGAGGATCCATGACAATATAACTTCTATGCGAATATAAATAAACATAACCATTACATTGTCTTCCTTGTCCAACATCAACTATTTGATCAAGTTTGAAAATAATTAATGGGGGCTCACAATCATAGAACATGTCCAAGATAGTATATTTATATATGAAATCTCTCTGCCTTCAATATTCTTTCATGAATTGTTCAAGTGACCAATGCTATGTTTGCTAACCTCCAATAAATTTTATTGCTTATACTCTTAGTATGTGAAGTCACTACTCCCCATGGGACAAGCATATGAAGCATATATAATTTCACGATTTATAGCTTTCAATTCATTCAACATTTTCTCTTAGGATATAAGTGAAGCACAAGAGTGATCATCAAACTACTCTCAAAAAGATATAAGTGAAGATCATAGAGCATTCTACAATGAATATAGAGAGACCAATATCCAATCTCAAAGTATATAAGTGAAGCACACAAAGCATTCTATAAAGCCATACTCAAAATATTTAAGTGAAGCGCATGAAGCATTCTATAAAGCCATACTCAAAAGATTTAAGTGAAGCGCATGAAGAATTATATAAATAAGCCAAGGATTATCTCATATCAGCATGGTTCATAAAATAAAAAGGAAAAATAAACACAAAAGATGCTCCTGGAATAGCACATGTGAACGAATAAAAACTTATGATCATCATTGGCTAACCGATAATTGTTGACGAAGAGAGGTGGGATGCGTAGCATCCCCAAGCTTAAAGTCTTAAGTCTTCTTGAAATATTTACTTGGGGAGCCTTGGAATCACGAAGCTTCACCTTTTGTATCTTGTTCAATCCTCTCATATCCCAGTTTCACTTAAGCCTCGAAAACTTCATCCACATAAAACTTGAAAAGAACTCGTGAGATAGGTTAGTACATATAAAAATAAATCAACACTTCATGTACTGCAAAGACAAGTTGCATAATAATTTTCAAAAATTATGTAATTTATACTATCATTTCCACAATTTATATCTACCAATATAACCATGGAAACTCTAGGATAAGTAGATAACAAAACTATGACAGCAATCTGTCCAGACAGAACAGTCTGTAACAATTCATTTATAAAGTGTACTTATCTTACACAAAAAAATATGAAAATTTAGGAAAAGCTAAAGAATTTGTATGAAAGTACTGTGTAAAAATTTCAGAAACTTTTCACATTCCAGTAAAATATGAAAATTCAAACACTACAAAAAAAGTTTCTGTTTTTACACAGTCACACATCAAACATGCAATTGAGACATCTTAAGGCAATTCTTGGAACCTTTTATTGAAAACATGATTATTGATAACATCTAATAGAGAACGACAAAATAAAATGATGATCCAAGCAAAACAAATATTATGTGACGAATAAAAATATAGCTCCAAGTAAGGTATACCGATAGTGTTGAAGACGAAAGAGGGGATGCCTTCCGGGGCATCCCCAAGCTTGGACGCTTGAGTGTTCCTTGGATATTACCTTGGGGGTTCCCTTGGGCATCCCCAAGCTTAGGGTATTGACTCTCCTTATTCTCCTCATATCGGTATCTCACCCAAAACTTGAAAACTTCAATCACACAAAACTCAACAAAACCTTCGTGAGATCCGTTAGTATAGTAAACATATCAAATACTTTAGTTACTATTATAAGTTGATTCTTATTTTATTATTGCATACGGTACTGTATTGTAACTTCTCCATGGATTATACACCCCGATACAATCCATAGCATCATCAGAATAAGCAAACTATGCAAGCCAAAACAGAATCTGTCTAAAACAGAACAGTCTGTAAAGATCTGTAAAGAACCTATAGTTCTGTAAAAATTCTGAAAAATTAGGACAACCTGAAGAATTTGTATAGAAATATTATGTAAAAAATTCAGATCAAAAAGACGTTCCAGTAAAATCAGAGAAATTCTGCACTGGACACAAAAGTTCCTGTTTTTGCATAGGATCAAATCTACTATCATCCAAATCATCCCAAAGCCTTTACTTGGCACTTTATTGAAATAAAAGACAGAAAACATGATTACTACAGTAGCTTAATCATGTGAACACACAAAAACGGAAAGGATAAGTGTTGGGTTGTCTCCCAACAAGTGCTTTTCTTTAAAGCCTTTTAGCTAGGCATGATGATTTCAATGATGCTCACATAAGAATAGTAGATGAAACATACAAAAGAGCATCATGAATATTATGACAAGCACATTATTTTTATGGTACAGTGGTATATGTAATGGAATAATTATTTTTATGAGAAACTTCCATGAAAAATTCTACATTGTTTCCATGAGCATGAACACAAGTGTTCAAGGTCGACCCTCACTTCTAGAATGCATAACTTTCCAATCGCTTCTCCAAGTAAAAAAAAATTTGGGTTTTTAATTTTTCAATTTTTTTGTTTGTTTCACCCACAACTACTGAAAGAAAACAAAAAACAGAAGCAAAAAAGGAAAACAAAATCTACTTAGTGATAGGAGCGATCAAGCATACACGAAAATATTAACCCCACGCCATTGCTCCCCGGCAACGGCGCCGGAAAAGAGCTTGATAATCCCCAAGTGCAAAGAATCATCATAGCACTTTCCAAAGATGGAAGTGATAAGTATGGAGTGTCGAACCCACAAGGAGCCAAAGGTAAGATTAATATTCTCTCAAGTCCTATCTGCCACCGATACGACTCTACGTACACCAAGCGGTTGCTTCTATCTAGAAATGAGAAATAAAACTGCGTTGTGGGTATAAAGAGGATAGCTTTGCATGATATTGGAGAACTAACATATGAAAATAGTTGCTGCAAAAATAAAGTTAGAATATATTACAATATATTAAAAATAGCGAGTGTGGAATAATGATGGTATGGTGTGCAGAATTGTCCTAGGCAATTGATAACAAGATCGGTAATCATTCTTGCACTTTTATATGAGGGAGAGGCATGAGCTAACATACTTTCCATACTTGGATCATATAAACTTATGGTTGGACCTCTAGCAAGCATCCACAACTACTAGAAATCATTAAGGTAAACCTAACCATAGAATTAAACATCAAGTTCCCTTTACTCCCATACGCAACAATCCCCTTACTCGGTTGTAAGCTTCTGTCACTCTAGCCCCCTACTGTAAGCGAATCATGAACGTATTGCAACACCCTACAGTGAGAGTTCCCTCACGTGTGCGCGCCACGGAGGGCACCATAGGACAACACCAAAATAAAACATACACTCAAACCAATCAAGATCATCAATCAACCCAAAGGACAACATAAGTCTACTCAAACATCATAGGATGGCAACACATCATTGATTAATAATATGTGGCATAAAACACCATGTTCAAGTAGGGGATTACAACGGGGTGCGGGAGAGTGGACCGCTGAAAAGAGATGAGGAAGGTGATGAAGACGGTGATGTTGATGAAGATGATCACCGCGGTGATGGTTCCCCGGTGGCACTTGATGACCCATGATGCAAAATGGACGTATCATGATGCAAAATGGACGTATCAGCACTCCGAAGCCACCGAGAGAGAAGGGGAGAGAGTCTCCCCCCTTAGGCTTCCTCCTCCATGGCCTTTCCCTAGATGGGAAGAGGTTCTCCCCTCTGGTCCTTGGCCTCCATGGCTCCCGGAGGGGCGAGAGCCCCTCCGAGATTGGATGTCTCTCTCTTTGTTTCTCTCTTGTTTTCTATACTTTTTTCTCTCCAGATTGATTTTTCTTTGATACAGAGAGTTGCGGCGGCGAGGTGGAGAGTCTCTCCTAATTTCTGAGGGTTTCTCTATTTATAGGATTTTTTTGGCGTCGGAATCACACAAAGAGGAGTTACGAGGGTGCCATAAGCCATCAGCCCCCTTTGACCCCCTTGGGCGCGCCCTGTTGGCTTGTGGCCAACAGGGGGGCCCCTCCGATGGTTCTTCACTCCAATGTTGCTCATATGTTCCAGAAAAAATCACCAAAAAGTTTCGGGCGATTCCGAGAACTTTCATTTTCTGCACAAAAAATGGCACCACGGTAATTCTGCTGAAAACAGCGTGAGTCCGGGTTAGCACTAATTAAATAATAGAAAGTGCATGAAAGCCATATGAAAGTATTGTAAACATAGGTGAATATGGCATGAATACTTCATAAATTATCGACACGTTGGAGATATATCAGCCATCGTTCATCATTTTTTATACATGTTACGCTTGATCATTGCACATCCTGGTACACTGCGACAGGCATTCATATAGAGTCATACTTTATTTTTCATGATGAGTTGTAAGTAAACAAAAGTGTGATGATCATCATTATTAGGGCACTATCTTAGTGAGGAAAGGATGATGGAGACAATGATTACCCCACAAGCCGGGATGAGACTCCGGACGAAAAATAAAAATAAAAGAAAGAAAGAAAGAAAGAAAAGGAAAAAAAGAGAAAAAGAAAAAAATAAAAAAAGAGAAAAGGAAAAAATATAAATGAGAGAAAAGAGAGAAGGGATAGTGCTACTACCTCTTTTTCTTTTCCACACTTGTGCCTCAAAGTGGCACCATGTTCTTCATATAGAGAGTTTCTTGTTTTGTCACTTCCATATGCTAGTGGGAATTTTTCATTATAGAACTTGGCTTGTATATTCCGATGACGGGCTTCCTCAAATGCCCGATGTCTTCATGAGCAAGCAAGTTGGATGCACACCCACTTAGCTTCATTTGAGCTTTCATACACTTATAGCTCTAGTGCATCCGTTGCATTGCAATCCCTACTCCTCGCATTGATATATATTGATGGGCATCTCCATAGCCCATTGATACGCCTAGTTGATGCAAGACTTTCTTCTCCACTTTAACCCCTTTGAAACCTACCACCATATTCTATTCCACCTTTATGCTATATCCATAGTTCACGGTCATATATTGGGTGAGTAATAAAAAGTTGAAGCATGTTAAGAAGTAGATCCAATTGCCTGACTTGACACTGTGGTGCTTGACATTTGTATTTATGTGGTGAAGACGGAGCCATGATATTCTTATATGATAAAATGAATAGGGGGTGAACATTCTTTAAGGATCGTATATTTTGAAACTTGATGATTATGTTCCTTATGTTTATAAGTATTGCTATGTTGATGTTTGTTAATTCATCGTTTCTCAATGATCATACCTGCAATAGATTACATGTTGGGTACCATGTCACATCAAAAATTCTATTTGTATCATTTACCTACTTGAGGATGAGCAGGAATTAAGCTTGGGGATGCTGATACGTCTCCAACGTATCTATAATTTTTTATTGTTCCATGCTATAATATTATCATTCTAGGATGCTTTTTGCCTGATTATTTATCAATTCATATTATTTTTGAGCACTAACCTATTAACCCAGTGCCTAGTGCAGTTGTTGTTCTCTACATGTTATTGACTTTTCAGGTTTACAGTACCAAACGAAGTCCAACTGCCCCGAAACTTTTTTGTGATTTTTCTGGACCAAAAGAAGACCTGGAAGCTTAGGAAGAAGACCGGAGGCCACACGAGGGAAGGAGCACAAAACAGGGTGCGCCCAGGGGGTGGTCGCGCCCTATTGCGTGTTGCCTCCCTCGAGTGGCCCTCGACGCCCCTCTCTGGCCTATAAATTCTAATAAATCCCAAAAACCCTAGAGAGACTCCCGAAATAATTTTTCCGCCGCCGCAAGTCTTTGTTCCGCCGTGTGCCCATTTGGGGCCCTATTCCGGTGCCCTGCCGAAGGGGGATCGATCACGGAGGGCCTCTTCATCAACCTTGCTGCTCCCATGGTGATGTGTGAGTAGTTACCTACAGACCTACGGGTCCGTAGTTAGTATCTAGGTGGATATCTCTCTCTCTCTCTCTCTCTCTCTCTCTCTCTTGATCTTAAATACAAAGTTCATCGCATCTTCGTTGTGATCTATTCGATGTAATCACTTTGTGCGGGTGCGTTTGTTGGGATCCGATGAATTGTGGGTTTATGTTCAGATTATTCATGAAAAAGATTTGAGTCTTCTCTGATTTCTATTATGATTCTTATTTGCATGATTATTATAGCTTCGTAAATCTCTCCGATCTATTGAAATAGTTTGGCCAACTAGATTGATATTTCTTCAGTGAGAGGGGTGCGTTGTAGTGGGTTCAACCTGACGAGTTTCTATATCCCTATGACAAAGTAGGGGACAAGATATGTCTTTGTGTTGTTGCCACTAAGGATAAAAGGATGGGGTTAATTCATATTGATTGAATCCTCTTTGTCTACATCATGTCATTGTTCTCCAAACATTACCATGTTTTACTTAATACTCTAGATGCATGTTGGATAGCGGCCGATGCGTGGAGTAATAGTAATAGGTGCAGCCAGGAATCGGCCTATTTGCTTATGGACGTGATGCCTATATATACATGATCATTTCCGTGAATAAAGATTGCATAACTATGCGCTTTTCTATCAATTGCCCAATAGTAATTTGTTTACCCACCATATGCCTACTACATGAGAGATGCCACTAGAGAACACTACGGCCCCCGAGTCTATTCACTTATATATTTACAAAAGCATTCAATACCTTGCTGCAATTTATTTCCTTTTATTTCAATTTGCAATTTACAACATTCAACTTTCATATACATACTTCACTAGCTTGCAAATAACGAGTCCAAGGGGATTGACAACCCTCTTGCCCGCGTTGGGTGAAGTGTTTGCTTCTTTGTGTGCAGTCGCTGAAGATAGGGGTTGCGTGCTACTCCTATTGGTTCGATAAACCTTTGTTCTCTACTGAGGGAAATACTTATCTATATTGTGATGCATCACCCGTTCCTGTTCATGGAAAACCCAACGCAGATCACAAGTATTAGTGGGATTTGGGAGAGAAGGACTTGGGCACTCCGTGTCCCCTTGACATTGCATTTGGTGCATAGGTTTGAGTTCTCGACGGTGATACATGGAACTGAAGTTTGAGAAGCTTATTACTCTTGGGTGTTTGGGCACCCTAAAGCTTGTGCCTCTCGGGTGCTTTGGCGCCCTAGACGGTTGGTGGTGTCTAGGAGCTCAATCATTATGGTGTAATGCTCCGGGCAAGCGTCGGTGTGTCCAATTAGGTTGTGGAGATTTCCCTGAGCCATTTGTACGGGTTCCGGTGACCGCCCCCAAGGGTTACCAAAGTGTAGGGGTTCGGTGACACTTAGTTGTTTATCTTGCTTAGCATAAGTTGTTGGTGCACATAGGTGAGCCTAGTTGATTTAGGTTTTGTGCTTGACAAATTAAACTCTAATTTTATTCCGTATTTGTTCAAGCCTAAACTGTAATTATTTTAAAGCGCCTATTCCCCTCCCCTCCCCTCCCCCCTCTAGGCGACATCCATGTCCTTTCACCTAGGCCTACTTTCTAGAAAAAAAGATGATTTATGGAGGTGTTAGACCCCACTAGGGTAACTAATAGTATGATTATTATCCCTAAAAATGTATTGATTGGTGGATGAAATAACTATGTACCCTCCATTTTAATGAATAAGGTGTGCACACATCGCAAAATTTAACTTTGACCATAAATTAGACCAACCAAATTTGGATTATATGTAATAAAAATTATAATGTTGAATTTGAATTGAAAAGAAGTTTTCGATGGTATAATTTGAAGTCATAAAGATATATATTATTCATCTAATTTATGGCCAAAGTTGGATTTTGAGAAGCGTGTGTGCCTTATTCATTGAAATGGAGGGAGTTGAGTTTTTTTAAACAAAACCACTTTATTACATCAAAATAAAAGTTACACCGTCTATTAAGATTGATACCATTTGGCTCATGGATTCATGAAACCAATCATAGGTTACAGAAAATTTTGCTTATCTAGCAAGCTCATGAGCAACGTTATTTGCTTCCCTATTACAATGTTCAAAATAAGTGACTAGAAAATCAAAGGCGATATGATAACAATCATCAAAAACGGCCACTACTGCTCTCGCAGATCGTCCTCCACTCTTCAAAGCCTCAATGACTTCCAAATTATCAAAGTTAATAACAAGGCGATTACAACCCGCCCTTTGCATAAGAGTAAGGCTAAATTGTAGTGCAAGTGCTTAACCCCCGCCCCTCAGCAATGAATTTCCCGCTATTATCTCTTAGAACTGCACCAGCCAAGCCCCTGGGTTTCCTATGCTTGATCAAAAGAAGCATCAACATTAGTTTAACAAAACCCCACATGTGTGCACAACCCCCTTTCTTCGTAGTAGCGTTAGGGGAAAGAGCAATAACATAGTTTGCCACCAAGGCACGAATCCCCATACTAATTTGATTAGCGTCTTGGATTTCCTTCTCGTGGACCAACTTATGTCTTTCCCACCATAAGTATCAAGTGGTAATCGCGATCAATTCAGAAGAACAAAAGTAGACATATCCTAATCCAATATATGAAGTAAAAACTCAAGGATAGCCTCGTCAGCACGATCAATTTCACAAGCCTTTTAATCACTACCTCTAGCCCCAACATTTTCCAAACGTGCTTAGCTTTTGGCATAGGAACACAAGATGCTTAGTGTCCTCATGTCCTTTAGAAAAAAAAGGGCACATGGGTGAAACTTTCAATGCCTATCGGTAAGCGTAAGAAGACAAGGAAGGGTGCCATGCAATATGCGCCAAATAATTCTTTTTACCTTCATCGAAAAAGATAATTTACAAATCTTACACCAAATGGAATCAACAATGGTTTGACCCATCCCATTTGTTCGACTTAGTTTCCTCCCATGTTGATGATCGTATTCCACAAAATAAGTTGAACGAACAATGAAAATCACATTCTTTGTGAAACTCCAAGCAATAAGATGAAACGAAAGCAGAATCATGAGAACTCGTTGCGCATCAATTGGCCATAGAGTATGTCTGGCCAATTATTCATCCCAACTATTTTCAACATGGTCAATGAGATTAGAAACCTTAGATAGGAGGCGTCCCTCTTTAGGAGTGATTCTTCTATCAACACAATTTGGGATTCACACATCTTCACAAATATCAATATGTTGCCCATTGCCAACTCTACATATATAACCATGCTTTAGAAAATTGACTCCCAACATAATACTTTGTCAAGTAAAAAAGATCCCTCCTTTAATTTTGCATTTAGCAAGTCACCATCAGGAAAATCCTTGGATCCCAATATTGTCGCACTTAAGGAGTCTGTGTTATCAAGGAGACGGCATGCTTGTTTATCCAGTATCGCAAAATTGAAACAATGGATATCACAAAAACCCATCCCTCCTTGATTTTTTGGGACACACGTTTTCCACCAAGCCATCTAGTGCATCATCTTCTTATTATCCTCGTCATCTCGAAAAAAATGCGACATGGCGTCATTCATTCCTTTGGAAGTTTCTTTCCATCCACTATTTTCATGATAATACAGTCAATACGATACTAAAAGCAATCGGTCTTGTGCATACCCATAGTGGTCGGCAACCCAAATATTTACAATTGAGAGCCCCAGTCAAAATATTGAGAGTGGTACAAATTTGTTCCCTTTCCACACTCATATTTGGTCTAAAGAAGATTCTTGATTTATCCACACTAATTAGTAGTCCCGAGGCGGCACAATAAGCATCCAAAATTGACTTCAAGGCCTCAACATTGTGATAATTCACCCTCATGGGGATCAATGAGTCTTAGCAAAAAGGAGATTGTAATAGAAGGATCATCTCCCCATACCTTAACACATGTAATATTTCCATTCTCCTTCCCAAGCGCTAAAAGAGCAATCAGACCCAACATACACAACAAGAAAAGATAGGGAAATAAAGGGTCTCCCTATCTCAAACCTCTCGTGGGCTTAAAACCCTCAGTTTCTTAAGAACTGAAACGAACCTGGAACTCAACAGTAAAAACAAATTGCATAATTAAATTAACCCAATTTTCATGAAATCCAATCTTTAACATGGTTTCCTTGACGGAAGTCCACTCCACACGGTCATAGGCTTTATGCATATCAAGTTTGATAGCACATAAACCTTCTTTTCCTTCCCACTTATTCTTTATTGTGTGGAAGCCTCATAAGCCACTAAGACATTATACGTAATCATTCTCCCAAGCACAAAAGCACTTTAAGTTGAGCTAATTATCTTAGGCAAAAAAAAACTTTCAACGGGTCGCTGCCATTTTCTTATATAACTTTATAGACCACATTGCACAAACTGATTGATCTTAACTTATTCACCTTATCCAGTGACTTAGTTTTGGGATCATAACAATTGTAGTATCGTTCCACCCTGGCAGGATAGTACATGTATTCAGTGCTTACAGAACCTATTCAACCAGATCGCCTCTAACATAGACTAAAATCTTCTATAAAAAGACAATATGAAGTCCGTTTGACCCGGGGGCTTTTAAATCACCAATATCAAAAGGAGTCTCATGAACATCCTCTAAGGAATAGGGAGCAAGGAGTGTATTATTCGTATCCTCTGAAACCCTTCTCCGAACCAAAGAAAAAACATTTTGATCAGGCTACAAAACTTCATAGGTAAAAAGGTTAGAGAAATACCCATGAATATGGTCTTTCAACTATGTACCTTGCCGCTAAACTCATGTATCATCAGGAAGCCTTTTTATTTTGGATTTTGTAGCCCACTACACATTACAAACTGCACGGTCCAATATTTCTCTAATATCACCACCCCCCTCCAAGTGAAAACGTCACCAATGTGTCCCATGTCCTCCAGTCCACAACCCGCCAAACAATTGCAGAAGTCTTGCATCATTGCGTTAGGTCTTCCATACCGCCCTCCATCTTGTGTGGGTATAAAATTTCATTGAAATCTCCAATAACCGCACGTGGATACAAAGCATGATGATGCAAAATACGAAGGTCAACCAAGGAAGGTGTCTCTCATTCTAATTTGGATAGCCAAAGAATCCCATAAATGCAATACACATTATCCTCATTCAGGAACAAAATATAAATCAAATGAGAGGATAAATATTCAACTCAATTTTATTCTCATTTTGGTAAACGAAACAAGGCCATCGGCCTTACCATCACTCTCAACTAAAAACATAGAGTTAAATTCTAGATTTCAATGTAGCTCATCACCTTTTATTTTATTTAAATGAGGGTGAAAAAGAAGCACTAGATTCGCACGAACCGCTCTTGGACTCATCAACTATCGTGGAAGAGAGCATCCCACAAGTGTTCCAACTTACTGTTTTCATTTTGCCCGGCAGTCCGGTAGGGTTGAGGCCATTGATCCATTCTCGATTTTCTTTTCTTCTCCAACTGATTCAAGGGTTAAACATGTTTGTTTTACAGAAAAAAATCATTTGGTTAATCATGAAGTAGTTTAGTTGAATATTTTTGAAAGTGCGTTATATCGACTAGAGGGGTTGAATAGGCGATTTTTACAAATTCATCACTGAGGAATTTCAACTTGAGGAATTTGAAATGTGATGAATAACTAGCAGCGGAATAAGTACTCAAGTGCATACGAAGCATAGCGATCGCATAGTCATCATGATGAAATAAAGCATGCACAGATTACAGGTAGCGTGACACAGGATAAGCAGGTGAGGAACAAGGTAGCTTGAAGAATTTGAGGTGAGGAAATTGAGAAAGTCTTCAGTCAAATTCTTCAAACAGTAACGATCAATTTCATCAACAAGTATACGAGGAAATGAAAGGGTTGAGGAAATGGAACCAGGTAGCTCGATGAAGACAATGATTTGATGACCCAGTTCCAACTGCTGTGACAGTCGTACATCTGGTTTGGAGCGGCCTGGTATTTAAACCAGAGGACACACAGTCCTTACCGTATTCTCCTTGAGCTAAGGTCACACAGTCCTCGCCCAACACTCGTGGTAAGTCTTCAGGGTAGACTTCCAAAACCCTCACAAACTGGTCACCCGGCGATCCACAATTGACTATTGGATGCTCTAGACCAAGGTCACTTCGTGATCCCCAATTGACTGCAGGATGCACTAGACCATGACGCCTAACCATCTGGAAGATACACAGTCTTCAAAGCTAACAAGCGTCGGTTCCACACAGGAACAATTTCTTCAGTGATGCTCAATCACTTTGGGTTGGTGGTTTGGTTTTGGGGTTTTTCCTCACTGATGATTTTCGCTCAAAGTCCTCGAGGAATGGGATGCTCTCAAATGACAAGTGTCAGTTCTCTCTCGGAGCAGCCAACCAACTAGTGGTTGTGGGGGGTGGCTATTTATAGCCAGGGTGCAACCTGACATGATAAGACATAAATGCCCCCAATGATATGACCGTTATGTGGATAGGATGATTGGGGACAGCTGGCACTTAGCACAGCAACGGTCGGAATTTCGAACTATGAAAGTCCTCAGGCTTATCATGTTCCTCACTTGTAGGCAATTCCCACTGGCAAAATCATAACTCCTCAGTCAGACCAATTTCCTCAGAGACCAGAAGATCATCATCTCTGTCACTGAAGAACTTGACTGAACTGCAAGAGATTTCAAAAGGCTTCACTCGAAGAATTGGATAGGTTGAGGCTTTTGAGTTGAGCATCAGTTGGAAATTTTCCTTAGTATTACCTCGTCCCCCTTTAACAGTACGGTGTTTCCTATGACTCAAAGAAAGGAAATGAAACTACGAAAACAAAAGTCTTCATGCTTCATAGTCCTCGTTCATATCTTCAAGGTCACACCAACTTCTTCTTTTTCAAAGTCTTCAGGGAATACCAAAGTCTTCACCAAAGTCTTCAGTTGAAGACATTCATTTTTAGGGGTCGATAATCTCCGAATGTATCAAACTCCTCTGCGACTTATAGAGCCTGTGTACACTTACAAACACATCAGTCTCTTAACCTATAAGTCTTCAATACACCAAAATCACTAAGGGGCACTAGATGCACTTACAATCTCCCCCTTTTTGGTGATTGATGACAAATAGGTTAAGTTTTCAACGGGGATAATAATATGAAGTGTAAGTACTGAGTTTGAGGAATTTGATTGCAAGATATAGAAGAACTCCCCCTGAAGATGTGCATATTTGAGGAATTTGCTTTGGACTGCAAATGCACATGGCAGGTTAAAATCATGGAGAACTCCCCCCTATATCTTGTAATTCATACACGCATTTAACATATGATATGAGGAATTTGAAATGCATGATGAAAATGGTGTCTGACGAAATTCAGCATGTATTCATTAAGGTACTTGAGGAAATAGGCATGCGGAAAGCAGTTCAAAAACGTCAGACCACCATCGGACTTAAGTTTACAACTCAACCAACAAAAGCTTCAGAAGAGCGAGAGTTGTAACTTAAACAAAAACAACCCATATATAGAGACCCGCTTGAAGACTAACTCAAATTTTCTCCCCCTTTGTCATCGAAGACCAAAAGGGACGAAAAAATGAGGACTAACGCCCCTGAAGATTTTCATCTTGAAGGTGGTGGAGGAGCGCCAGCGTTGTCGGGGTCGGTTGGTGGAGCAGGGCCTGCAGCAGTGTCGTCAATATCCTCAGCTTCATCCGCCTGGCGTGATGAAGAAAATGAGCTTGTAACCAGCTGAGGAACTTGAACTTTCTTCCTTTTCTTCCTTGGAGGGATGGACCAATCAAAGTCCTGCTGAAATTCCATCTCCTTGAGTTCTTCAGGAGTCTTGAGGTGAGACAGGATGGCCCATGTGCGGTCGAAGACTTCATGAAGATAATAGTGGGTCTTCCTCACAGAGTTGTGCGTGACAGTCATGTCTCGAAGAAGTGAACCAAACTGACGCTTTACCCACTTGTGATTGCGATCAATCTTCTGATGAAGACTTAGAAGAAGCTCTCGATCAGTCATCACACGAGGGGCAGTTTCTTGAGGATTTTGCACTGAGGCTTTTGCTGCAGAATCTTGGGTAGCAGTGTCATCATTGGTAGAATAAGATGCAGCTTTGCGAAACTGTCCATCCAATGGACGAGTACCTTCATCAATGACAGCTTTGCCTTTACCCTCAACTGAAGAAAATGAGTTCTTGAGGACTTCGATTGGAGGCAGAAAGCTAAAGTGATTCTGAAAGTCAGCCTTGAATGGAAGTGAAGACCTTGATCTGATGAATTTCATGATCCAGGGAGCGTAAGGCTTCAATTCAAATGGGGCTGAAGCAGCATTGGCCAAAGTCCTCATGAAGAAATCATGGTAATTGATGGGAATCCCATGAATGATGTTGAATAGCATGTTCTTCATGATTCCCTCCACTTCTTCTTCTTCAGAGTTGTGGCCCTTCTGAGGACTGAGGGTTTTGGTCAGAATGCGATAGACTATCCTGGGCACATAGAGCAAATCCTTCACAAGGAAGGAAGTCCTTTGAGGTTGTCCAGGAGCCAATGGCTTCATCAGCACTTGCATCATGTGATTGGGCAGAGCAGGTTCATCAAACAGGCATCTTGCTCATTCTGAGGGGATTGGTATTGGGACTGACCGTAGTAGTTCAGAGGCTGGAGCAGTGTAGTGAGTGGATCCGGTCATCCAGTCCAAGACCCAAGAATTGACATCAGGGGCATCACCTGTGATGTGCAAGTTGGCATAGAATTGAAGAATTAGCTCTTCATTCCAATCACATATGTCCACACAGAATGGAAGAATTCCTGCATCATGAAGGACTGCGAGCACCGGTGTGAAGCATGGGATAGTTTCCATGTCCGCATGAGGAATTTGCTGATGCTCGAAGACTTTCTCCCTGTCAAACAGCACTGATGCATAAGGAAGGTTGTTGTTCTTCACCCTTGAGGATTTTGCAGTTTTAGCAAAGGGTGAAGGGGGAGCAGTTTCTTCAGGCACGACTGATGCAGTCGACCTAGTGGTCTCAATTTCATCAGACGCAGCAAAAGTTTCAGCTGGCCTGGCAGTTTCTTCAGGCGCAACAGTGGAGGTTGCCCTGACAGGTTCTTCAGCAGCCTGAATTTCTTCAGCTGCGCGTGCAGTTTCTTCAGCAGGCTGAGCAGATTCTTCGACCTGAGGAATTTGCGGTTGCAATTGAGCTGCAACCCTTGAGTTGTGATCCTTAACTGCAGCTTGGGCTGCCCTGACAAATCTTACTTTGGTGCCTTTCTATTCAGCATCATACTTTGCTTGTTCTTCAGTAAGGCAGCGAATCTAAGACTGAACTGTGATGAGTTGATTTGGAGTCAAATTCATCACATTGTTCCTCAGTAACTTTTCTTTTCTAGCCCTGCTTCTATTAGCTCTCTGAGCTTGATCTCTCTTCCATTTTTCTTTAGCAATGAAGTGTGTGAGGACATGGTCCACACCAAGAGGTAGGTTCAGTGAGGAAAGTGGAGTGATGGGATCCTCATGCCATATGTCGATGAAGTTGAGGATCATCTTAGGATCCAGCATGAGAGGAACAGATCTGCCCTTGGCTATTGCAGCTCTCTGCTGACTGTTTCTGATGATTTCTTCCAATTCTTCATCGTTAGCCTCATCATCATCCTCAGATCCTGAGGGTACATTCACAGTAGCTTTGCTATTGTGAGGACTTGGTCTCTGACCTCGTCCAGCAGTTCTCTTTAACTTCATTAGAGTAGGGCTTGTTGAAGACTGTGCTTGAGCAGATAAACTTGCAGAGACCCCTAAAGCAATTGAGAAGCCAGTAGTCCTCTGACATGTTGCAAGATTTACAGGTGTTGAGGACTTTGCGGCGGCAGCTGATGATTGTTCAGCTACTGAAGGCATTGCAGTGGCCTTTGAAGAACTTTCATGAGGATTTTGCAGTGAGGACTTTGAAGTTGAGGTTTTTGACTTCACTGCAGACTTCTTCACCATCGATTTCTTTGGAGCACTAGCAGAGGCTCCGGCAGAGGCCGCAGCAGCAGACTCTTCATTGAATTGCTTCACAGCAGCTTTGGCAGTCTTCTGAAGTTTTCGTTGAAGCTTTGCCCATTCAGCAGGAAAGTCTTCACCACGAGCAACGCTAGTGGGATTGACTTCTTGATCATCAGCAGGAGGAGCCCTTTTGCAAGGAGGTTTGAGGGCGAATTTCTTCATGTACTTGGGAGTGACATAGCGATAGTCTCTCCACTCCTTCGCCCACCTCCGTTCAATCCTCTGAATCCTAATTTTTCTCTGCTCTTTTGTTTCTTTGCCATGAATGGCCTCATCAGGAGTACAGTAACCGGCATACAGAGCCTCAGGTATCTCAAAAGCAGTGTTCTGTTTAGCCTTCTTTCCACCCTTCTGAGGTCTTTTACCATCTGCCATTTTCTTCACTTGATGACTTTGAACTCTTGATGATTCTGAAGATGTATACAGTTTTTCCTCAAGAAACACTGCAAATGAGTTAAGTTGATGAGAACCTAGTGATTCATCAGCAGACATTTTGTACCTGTGAACATAGTATAGGTGCGAGGAATTTGAAGAGGTCATATACGTTCTCAGAAATTTTTCAAGATACATCAAGTTGAGGATTTTGACCATAGATGTCTTGAGGAATTTCACTAAGTGTTCTTTGTCTTAGGTTCCAGAGTTGTGCGAATATGTTGATCCACACAATTGAGGAATCTTGAAGAAAATCATAACTTAGGAAAAAACATCAAGGGATTGAACCATGTAAGGTGCTTAAGAAGATGATTCTTGAAGAATAAACACTTTTGAGGATTTTGTGGAAGACATGAAGATCAAACAAGGGCAGTAAAATTAGATTTTATTTACCCTGATGAAGAACACGACGAACAGAGAGATGAAATCGGGGAAGTTCGTCAGTCCAGATCTCCCACGCCCTAGCTTGGCAGAGGGAGACAGCTACAGCGGCGGCGGGGTGAAGACTTCCGCGGCTGATGCGAGTACGGCGACGGCGAGGTCGAGGCAGTGAAGCTCTTCCTCTCCGGCGGCGATGATTTTAGCGGCGGCGCTAGGTTTGAGCTCGGGAGAGATGGGAGTGAGGAGTAACTCGAGCACAGTGAAGGGAAGGGGGTATATGATTATAGCCGTGTATGTAGTAGGAAGAGGAAAGAAAGAATTTTTTTCAACTATGTTGTCAACTATTTATGCTTATTGCTAGAGTGAAATAAGTTTCTTCATGCGCTTACGAATAAGCAAAAAGAATAGATTCTTACTCAAGTAGTTTGGTTTGTAGTGTCGTTTTTTTTTCTTGACTCTAGTAGTGTAGTTAGCATGCCTTCCGTTCCTTGCTTGCTTATGCACTTTTTAATTAAAGACGACCTTTCAATTCATTATTGACTGGATAAAGTAGCATTAGTTAATATACGCTGATTCAGACAAATCAAAAATAAGAGACAGTCTTTTTCGATACTGTATGCTGGGACAGACCTGTAGGTGAGCACAAGCACAGCCAGCCTTCCACCTCTTTATACTTATGTTTAGCAGTGTACCTGGTCTTACTTCTTTTTCAGTTTACGCTTGTGTCCCAAGCTTGCAAGTTCGAAGAAGTTAGTGGCAGTAAAAACGAATCGGCCCGAAGATTTTGGACCAGATTGCCCCTGACCCTTGCTCTCCATGCGACATGTGTCACCCACGTTCTGAGAAGTGGAGATAGTGGGGGATCGTGGCTTATCCAGTCGTGGGAATTGGAACGATTTGAGCGGGAAGCGCCGAAAAAATTTGAGTGAAAATTTTAAAGTTTCCATTCGCAAATTCTTCAGCTGTCAAGGATACAGTGAAGACTTTGAACGAGTTTCAAAGTAGAACGCATATGAAGAATTTGTGAACAGACTGGGTTGAGTTTAGCATAGAGGGGGAATGGGTCCGATCACATTCACTTAGATGAAAATCAACTTGAAGAATTAGCAATAAGTGAATGCTGTTGAGGACATTGAAAACTCAAATATATATATAGTCAATGAAGAACATCAGTTTCATAGTTTGAAGAATTTGAAAAGTTGAAGAATTTGCACACTTGAAGAATTTGCAAAATGATGAAAAACTCAATTCTGAGGAATTTCAACTATTCGTGGTGGTGTGACCCACCGTATAAGAATAATGATTTCAGACACCGCGTACAATTGTCGTAGGGTTCTGAGAATCAAGTTCTTCATTAATTTCTTCACACTTAGAGAGTTATTCTTCATTGATTGAAGAAAAACGTTACTTCATGTGTTGCACATCAAAGTCATCAATTTTGCATGAGTGTTAGGATGTGTGTCTTTTCAAAGAACATTCAAAGATTCTAGGATATTTAGTTCACACCGCAACTTGCAAAATCTCTTTTCATCCAAGGGCTTAGTGAAGATATCGGCCAGTTGTTCTTCAGTGGGGATGTGGTCAATGGAGATGTCGCCCTTGAGTACATGATCTCAAAGAAAATGATGACGAATCTGGATGTGCTTGGTCTTGGAGTGTTGAACTGGGTTGTAAGCAATCTTGATAGCGCTCTCATTGTCGCAGTAGAGAGGCACATTCTTCACCTTGATGCCATAGTCCTTGAGGGTTTGCTTCATCCAAAGCAACTGAGCGCAGCATGAACCAGCAGCAATGTACTCAGCTTCAGCAGTAGAAAGTGACACACAGTTCTGCTTCTTTGAGGACCAACAGACTAAGGATCGTCCGAGGAAATGACATGTGCCTGAGGTTGACTTGCGATCCACACGATCTCCAGCATAGTCAGCATCTGAGTATCCGACGAGGTGAAGATTTGAGCCCTTGGGATACCATAATCCAAGCGTTGGTGTGCGAGCTAAGTATCGAAGAATATGTTTCACAGCCTTATGGTGTGATTCCTTCGGTGTTGCTTGGAATCGGCCACACATGCAAACACTCAGCATAATATCAGTCCTAAATGCACATAGATACAATAAAGAGCCAATCATGGAGCGGTATACCTTCTGATCGAAATCTTTACCATTTTCGTCAGTGCAGAGGTGGCCTTTTGAAGGCATTGGAGTTGTGACGCCTTTGCAGTCTTGCATGTTGAATTTCCTCAGAACATCCTTGAGGTATTTCTCTTGGGAGATGAAGATGCCATTGTCTTGCTGACGAATTTGAAGACCTAAGAAGAATTTCAACTCTCCCATCATAGACATTTGATATTCTTCACTCATCATATAGGCAAATTCATCACTGTAACGTTCGTCAGTACAGCCAAAGATAATATCGTCTACATATATTTGGCATATGAACAGTTCATTGTCATAGGATTTAGTGAAAAGAGTTGGGTCGAGTGAACCGGGTTTGAAGCCTTTCTTCATGAGGAATTCCTTCAGAGTGTCATACCACGCCCGAGGGGCCTGCTTGAGGCCATAGAGGGCCTTGTTGAGTCTGAAGACTTTGTCAGGATGCTTAGGGTCTTCAAAACCTGGGGGTTGAGCAACATATACTTCTTCCTCAAGCTTACCATTGAGGAATACACTTTTCACATCCATTTGATATAAAATGATATCATGATGGTTAGCATAAGCAAGCAATATGCGAATAGCTTCAAGTCTAGCAACAGGTGCAAAAGTTTCATCAAAGTCAATTCCTTCAACCTGTGTGTAGCCTTGAGCTACAAGACGAGCCTTATTCCTTACCACAAGGCCATTTTCATCTTGCTTGTTGCGGTAGATCCACTTGGTACCTATGATGTTATGCTTGCGAGGATCTGGCCGCTTGACAAGTTCCCACACGTTGTTGAGCTTGAATTGATGCAATTCCTCTTGCATAGCTTGAATCCACTCAGGCTCCTTGAAAGCTTCATCAACTTTGGTGGGCTCTATGATAGAGACAAAAGCAAAATGCCCACAAAAGTTAGTCAAATGTGAAGCTCTTGAGCGAGTGAGAGGACTTGGTGCATTGATGTTGTCGATGATTTTGTCAATCTACACTTCATTTGCAATTCTCAGATTAGCAGGTTGACGTGGCTGAGGATTTTCTTCAGCACCATTTTCTTCAGGTGTATCAGCATGAATGTCTTCATTGGTTGGAATGACTTCCTCGGTAGGTTGAGGATTCTCTTCAGTGGGTACTACATCCTCAGTAGCCTTCAACTTAATGGATTCCTCATGAGACTTTTCATCTAGCACAGAAGGCAGGTGCTCTCTTTGCGAGCCGTTAGTTTCATCGAACCGCACATCTACAGTTTCAACAACCTTTTGATGGTAGGAGTTGAAGACTCTGTAGGTGTGCGAGTCCTTTCCGTAACCAAGCATAAAACCTTCATGTGCTTTCGGTGCAAATTTAGAACTGTGGTGAGGATCTCTTATCCAACATTTTGCACCGAAGACTTTGAGATAACTTACATTGGGTTTCTTGCCAGTCATGAGTTCATACGATGTCTTCTTGAAGAATTTGTGAAGATATACCCTATTGATGATGTGGCATGCTGTATCAATTGCCTCAGGCCAGAAGCGACGAGGAGTCTTGTATTCATCAAGCATGGTGCGAGCCATCTCAACAAGAGTCATGTTCTTGCGCTCCACGACGCCGTTCTGCTGAGGAGTATATGGGGCAGATAGCTCATGAGTAATACCAAGTTCATCAAGATATTCATCAAGATTGGTGTTCTTGAACTCAGTCCGGTTATCACTCCTGATATGCTTGATCTTGACGCCAAAGTTTGTTGAGGCCCTTGAAGCAAATCGTCTGAAGACATCCTGCACTTCAGACTTGTACAGAATAATATGCACCCAAGTGTAACGAGAGTAATCATCAACAATGACAAAGCCATACAAACTTGAATCATTTGTTAGTGTGGAATAATGAGTGGGGCCAAAGAGGTCCATGTGAAGCAATTCAAAAGGTCAAGTCATGGTCATGATTGTCTTCAAGGGATGCTTGGATCTGGTCATCTTCCCAGACTCACAAGCACCACAGAAGTGATCCTTGAGGAATTTGACACCTTCAATGCCAATGACGTGCTTTTTCTTCACGAGCGTGTGCAAGTTCCTCATACCAGCATGTCCAAGTCGTCGATGCCACAGCCAGCCTTCTGAGGACTTTGCAAGTAGGCACGTGGCAGGCTGAGGACCTGTAGAGAAATCAACAATATACAAGTATCCTCTCCTAAAGCCTTCAAAGACTTTGGAATGGTCAGATTCCATGATGACAACACAACGATATTTTCCAAAGATGACAACCATATCAAGATCACAAAGCATTGAGATAGACATAAGGTTGAACCCGAGGGATTCGACAAGCATCACCTTGTCCATGTGTCGGTCCTTGGAGATTGCAACCTTACCTAGACCCAATACCTTGCTTTTTCCTTTGTCAGCGTAGGTGATATGCTTCAGATGAGATGGGGCAAGTGGCATATTCATCAGTAGACTCTTGTCACCAGTCATGTGGTTGGTGCATCCACTGTCGAGGACCCACTCAGTAGTTTTTGGAGTTTCATCCTGCAGATGAATTAGTACAACTTACGAACTCATATGCTTTAGAGTGAAGAATATGACATCAAATTCATCAGGCAGAATTTCATCACACAACATAGTAAGTAAAGCAGTGTGAGGACGTGAGAAATGAGGAACTCATTTCTGCATGATTAGCTTGCGTCCTTTCAAGCATTTCCTCAGGTCTCCGGCAAATTCATCAGATGTTCAAGTTTGTTTGGAGACCTGACCCTACATAAGAAGTTAGTTCAATATCTTCACCACCCACATCTGGAGGGGTGGCAAAGAGTTCATCATTCTGCGAGCTCCATATGAGAAGGGAGGCATTGAAGCTAGTGCACTTCGTTTCACAGGACTAGGGTTAGAGTACTCATATGAATAAGCAGAGAAATTCTTCGAGGACTTATGAACATAATGATTTGAAGAATAATGCACATATTCAGAACTCTTAGATTTTTCCTGCGAAACAGATGCATTAGCACGAGAATGATACTTTTGACCATTTGAGGAATTTGGTCCAAGTGAAGACTTTGGTCCATATGAGGAATTTGATCTGGGGTTCCTTTTCTTCATGGGTGGTGTCGTGAGGACATTCACTTGAAGATTTTCCAAGCAGCTCTTAGGAACCCAGATTTTCCTCATAGGTGAACCGCTCCTGCAGTTAGTTCCAACAAATCTGGCAAGTACTTCACCTTTCTGATTTTTGAAGAATTTGTAGTTGGAGTCAAGTGACTCGTCAGAGGAATATGAAGTTTCACAAGTAAAGCCAGATAAAGTGGATGGATCCACAGGAGGTCCTTTTGCAGCAACCCATGAGGTTTTGGGGTACTGCTCAGGTGTCCAGTAGGATCCATTAGCATTGAGTTTCCTCTCAAATGCAATACCCTCTTTCCTAGGGTTCCTGTTCAGAATCTGCTTTTTGAGCACATCGCAAAGGGTTTGATGCCCTTTGAGACTTTTGTGCATGCCTGTCACATACAATTCCTTCAACCCTGCATTTTCGTCAGTGATACTTGTGGTATCCTCAGATGAGGAATTTGTGACCACGGGGATAGTTGAAGAATTTGCAGCAATAGAAGCATTTGAACATTCAGGTGAAGAATTAGCAGTTTCACGTTCGATGCATTTCATACATGGTGGAACAAATTCTTCCTGAGCGGTACTGATCTGTTGAGCCAGTAAGGAATCGTTTTCCCTTTGGAGATCCTCATGAGACACTCTTAGTTTCTCAAGATCTTGCTTTCTTTGAAGAAATTCATAAGAAAGCTTCTCATGGTCAACTAAGAGAGCATTATGATGACTCTGAAGGTTATCATACATTGTCTGAAGACTTTTGAGATCATCAGACAGAGTTTGAGTCCGGTCCACTTCCTCATTCAACAGATCATCGCTTTTGTCTAGCAGTTTCTGAAGCTTTTCAAGTGCACTTTGTTGCTTAGTGGCAATATTAGCAAGTTTGGCATAGCTAGGTTTTACATATTCATCAGATTCACCTTCACTTGATTTAGAAGAAGAGTGATGCTTGTGTACCTTGGAACCTTTTGCCATGAAGCAATAGGTGGGAGCGTAATCATCATTGCTGACGTCAGAGTCGTTGGAGTAGTCATTTTCTTCATCATTGAAGATGGACTTGCTGACGAAAGCAGTAGCGAGAGCAAGGCTAGCAACACCTGATTCTGACTCCACCTCAGATTCTTCCTCTTCTTCATATTCTTCAGATTCTTCTTCAGAATCCATTTCCTTGCCAATGAAACCCCGAGCCTTTCTGGAACCATTCTTCTTGTGCGATGAGGATTTTGAAGATGAGGACTTTGAAGTTGAGGACTTTGAAGATTTCTTCTTTTTCTTCGAGTCATCAGAACTGTAGTCCTTGTATTTCTTCTTTTTTGATTCTTTTTCCGAGAGAGGACAGTCAGAGATAAAGTGACCAGACTTTTTGCATTTGTGACAAGTTCTCTTCTTGTAGTCGCTTGAGGAATCTGATTTCCTCAAACCACTTTTTGATGACTTTCCAAATCGGCCTCTCCTTGAGAACTTCTAGAATTTCCTCACGAGCATTGCCAGCTCCTGACTCAGTTCTTCAGGATCACCAAGGATACTATCAGAATCTTCGTCTTGGATGAGGAAATTGCTTTTGCCTTCAGAGCACGAGATCTTCCATAGCTTGGTCCGTAGAGGTCTCTCTTCTCAGCTTGTTGGAATTCATGAGTATTGAGTCTCTCAAGTATACCAGCAGGATCAAGTGACTTGTAGTCTCCACGTTCTTGAATCATCAAAGCCAGAGTATCGAATGATGAATCAAGAGATTTTAGCAGTTTCTTCACCACCTCGTGGTCGGTGATGTCAGTGGCACCCAGAGCTTGAAGCTCGTTGGAGATATCAGTGAGACGATCAAAAGTTTGCTGAACATTTTCATTGTCGAGTCTTTTGAAGCGGTTGAAGAAATTGCGAAGGACATCAACACGGGAGTCACGTTGAGTGGAAACACCTTCGTTGACTTTGGACAGCCTATCCCAGATAAACTTAGCAGACTCCAAAGCACTCACTCTGCCATACTGACCTTTGCTCAGATGGCCACAGATGATATTCTTCGCTTGTGAATCAAGTTGCTTGAATCTCTTCACATCAGCAGCGTTGATCGTGGGAGTGACGGAGGGAACACCATTTTCCACAACGTACCAGAGATCGTTGTCAATAGCCTCAAGATGCATGCGCATCTTGTTCTTCCAGTAGGGATAGTCCAACCCATCGAAGGTAGGACATCCAGCGGAAACCTTGATCATACCTACAGTCGACATAACTAGAACTCCAGGTGGTTAAACCAAAATCACACAGAACAAGGGAGTACCTTGCTCTGATACCAATTGAAAGTGCGTTATATCAACTAGAGGGGGGGTGAATAGGAGATTTTTACAAATTCATCACTGAGGAATTTCAACTTGAGGAATTTGAAATGTGATGAATAACTAGCAGCGGAATAAGTACTCAAGTGCATACGAAGCATAGCGATCGCATAGTCATCATGATGAAATAAAGCATGCACAGATTACAGGTAGCATGATACAGGATAAGCAGGTGAGGAACAAGGTAGCTTGAAGAATTTGAGGTGAGGAAATTGAGAAAGTCTTCAGTCAAATTCTTCAAACAGTAACGATCAATTTCATCAACAAGTATACGAGGAAATAAAAGGGTTGAGGAAATGGAACTAGGTAGCTCGATGAAGACAATGATTTGATGACCCAGTTCCAACTGCTGTGACAGTCGTACATCTGGTTTGGAGCGGCCTGGTATTTAAACCAGAGGACACACAGTCCCAGGACACATAGTCCTTACCGTATTCTCCTTGAGCTAAGGTCACATAGTCCTCGCCCAACACTCGTGGTAAGTCTTCAGGGTAGACTTCCAAAACCCTCACAAACTGGTCACCCGGCGATCCACAATTGACTGATGGATGCTCTAGACCAAGGTCACTTCGTGATCCCCAATTGACTGCAGGATGCACTAGACCATGACGCCTAACCGTCTGGAAGATACACGGTCTTCAAAGGTAACAAGCGTCGGTTCCACACAGGAACAATTTCTTCAGTGATGCTCAATCACTTTGGGTTGGTGGTTTGGTTTTGGGGTTTTTCCTCACTGATGATTTATGCTCAAAGTCCTCGAGGAATGGGATGCTCTCAAATGACAAGTGTCAGTTCTCTCTCGGAGCAGCCAACCAACTAGTGGTTGTGGGGGGTGGCTATTTATAGCCAGGGTGCAACCTGACATGATAAGACATAAATGCCCCCAATGATATGACCGTTATGTGGATAGGATGATTGGGGACAGCTGGCGCTTAGCACAGCAACGGTCAGAATTTTGAACTATGAAAGTCCTCAGGCTTATCATGTTCCTCACTTGTAGGCAATTCGCACTAGCAAAATCCTAACTCCTCAGTCAGACCAATTTCCTCAGAGACCAGAAGATCATCGTCTCTGTCACTGAAGAACTTGACTGAACTGAAAGAGATTTCCAAAGGCTTCACTCGAAGGATTGGATAGGTTGAGGCTTTTGAGTTGAGCATCAGTTGGAAATTTTCCTTAGTATTACCTCGGCCCCCTTTAACAGTACGATGTTTCCTATGACTCAAAGAAAGAAAATGAAACTACGAAAACAAAAGTCTTCATGCTTCATAGTCCTCGTTCATATCTTCAAGGTCACACCAACTTCTTCTTTTTCAAAGTCTTCAGGGAATACCAAAGTCTTCACCAAAGTCTTCAGTTGAAGACATTCATTTTTAGGGGTCGATAATCTCCGAATGTATCAAACTCCTCAGCGACTTATAGAGCCTGTGTACACTTACAAACGCATTAGTCTCTTAACCTATAAGTCTTCAATACACCAAAATCACTAAGGGGCACTAGATGCACTTACAATTTTAATACGCAAAATCGAGTTCATAATACAAAGTTACTCAAGAAGTTGTCGTGGGGTACTTGCTCTCACTCCCCGAAAGTGAGCCCACCATCCTTGTCCAGATCTACCAGAGGATATTAGCTGTTGGATTATATGGTGGAAGAGACATAATTTGGTTCCTAATTAGAAGACTCAAAGTGCACATCAAATAGCCGTGTATATTCTAAACCGACGACAATTTACAGAGAAACTTCTTTCGAGAAGGCAACCATGAAGAAAAGAGGATGGATTAGACTCCCAAGTGGTTACATGAAACTAAAGGGTATATGCGGCTTTCAATAAAGACCTCTTACAAGGTGAAGTGGATGCAATACTGAGAGAAAAAAAAGACAAGTTCATCGTTGTTGGAAGATTGATCGTTTGTCATATTACCTCGCAACCAAAGCATCATTGTTAAGCTTCGGCCATTCTATGGCACAATCAGCTGGACACAGGTTAGTAATCAACTAAAATAATCTGAAAGTCATTCAAACCATGAAGCAAGGTTGCCAGTTCGGCAGTCACAACGGCTACGATCTTTGATGCGTGTTATCATCTAGCTTGCAAGTTTCACATACCTTATTAGAGCGTTGTAATACAGAGGCGAATTCGGCAGTGCGTGAGCTTGCACGGATTGCTTGTTGTAAAACGTAGGGTTTGGGAAACTGCATGACACCCTTAACGGGTGTGGCTATCTCATATATATAGGGCTACACATAGGTGTACAATACAGATTACAGATGTATACAAAGGCTACGTATTTATACAGTCTAACACCCTCCCTCAATCTTAACTATGGCCTGAGGTGCTAAGTAAGTTAAGATTGCGCCTACAACCTACAAACTGTGGCTGTGGTAGAGGCTTCGTGAAGATGTCAGCAAGTTGATCTTTAGAGGAGATGAACTTGATGTGAAGTAGCTTCTGTGCAACGCGTTCCCTTACAAAATGATGGTCAACTTCGATATGTTTGGTGCAAGCATGAAAAACTGGATTAGACGACAGATATGTTGCACCAGTGTTGTCACACCAAAGAACCGGTGGCTGAGTTTGAGAGATGCCCAACTCTCTCAACAAGGACTATACCCATATGATCTCAGCTATGGCATTAGCAACCACCTTGTACTCAGCTTCAGTACTACTGCGAGACACCGTAGACTGTTTGCGAGCATTCCAGGTGATCAAATTGGGACCAAGGAAGACTGCACATCCCCCCGTGGATCGCCTGTCATCAGGACACCCGGCCCAATCCGCATCCGAGAAGGCTGAGAGGTCTCCGGAGCATGCAGGCTGAAGAAATAATCCATAAGATGTAGTAAGACAAATGTAGCATAGGATACGCTTAACAGCCGACCAGTGCGAAGTCCGAGGAGCATGAAGATACTGACACACACGATTAACTGCAAAAGAGATATCCGGCCGTGTGATAGTCAAGTACTGCAGACCACCAACAATACTCCGGTACTCGGTGGCATCATCGGAAGAGAGAGGATCCCCGTCAAGAGCAGACAACCGATCAGTGGCAGACATCGGGGTTGGAGCTGGCTTGCATTTAAGCATACCTATCCAACGCAACAAGTCCATCGAGTACTTGTGCTGTGTGAGAGTCAACCCAGCAGAGGACCGAGAGGCTTCCAACCCAAGAAAGTAGTGTAAAGTGCCCAAGCCATTCACGACAAACTCACCACTAAGAGCAGTCAGAAGACGGGCGGCAGCAGCATCTGAGGAGCTAATGAGAATAATATCATCAACATACACCAGAAGATACATCGTCACCTCATGTCGATGGAAGAGAAACAGCGATGTGTCAGCAGTGGACGGAACAAAGCCAAGAGTCCGAAGAGCGGAGCCAAGCCGAGCATGCCATGCACGAGGAGCCTGCTTCAACCCATAAAGTGCCTTGACCAGACGACACGGGTGATGAGGACGAGCAGGATCAACAAAACCCGGAGGCTGGCGCATGTAAACTTCCTCCTCCAAACACCATGAAGAAAAGCATTCTGAACATCCAACTGACGAAGAGACCAGCCTCTAGTAACAGCCAAAGAGAGCAGCAGGCAGATGGTAGTGGGCTTAACAATAGGACTGAAAGTATCTTCGTAATCAAGACCATACCATTGTTTGAAGCCTTTAGCTACCAACCGTGCCTTGTATCGTTCAATAGAACCGTCAGCATTCTTCTTGACCTTGAAAACCCACTTGGAATCAATAACATTGACACCAGAAACTGGAAGAACCAACTGCCAAGTACCATTCTTCAACAACGCCTGATATTCAAGCTCCATGGCATCACGCCAGTGAGGAATCCCAAGAGCAGCCTGAAAATGTCGGGGTTCAGCAGACGGATCTTCAGCTAACCGAGCCACACATGCTGCAACCCATGCAACCGTTCCATCCGTGCGTTCCTTGGGGCGAACAATCCCTGACTGACTGCGTGTACGAGGCCGCAGAGGAGCAGCCACTGGCGGTGCTGGTGGTGGCGAAGGCACCGCGGTCGACGCATCAGAGGATGCAGTCAACAATGTGGTCGGCGTGGTCGAGACGGACGTCTCAGACGGACCAGGCGAGCTGAGCACTTGGCCCAGTGAAGGCGGCCCAGCAGGAGCCGTGACGGAGGGCCCTGAGGAGGCATCCCGAGACGCACGACCAGGTGACTCTCCAGCAGAGTCGAGCCCAAATCCACCTGGAGAGGCGGGCGAAACCGGCCGAGGCGACAGAGGCGAGGACGGGACAGGCGTGCATGGCACATGCACCTGATCAACACCGCGTGACGTGGCGCCTGATCCTCCAGCAGTTCGAGACGAGCTCCACGACCGATACCTGCAGCATGGTTAGGAAGCAACGCAGGAGAATATGCAACATCAACAAATTGATCAGGCGACGGTAAGACAGAAGACACAGGTGGTTGAGAAGTAGTGTGATTAGATGGGAAAGATGAAAAAGGAAACACATTTTCATCGAACACTACGTCACGTGAAATGGACGCGGTTAGATGGAATATGAAGACACTTGTACCCTTTGTGAAGGGAACTATACCCAAGAAATACACACTGTTTAGAGTGAAACTCTAGTTTACGCTTATTATAGGGGCGAAGATGAGGCCAACACGCACATCCAAATACCTTTAGAAATGTGTAATCTGGAGTTTCATTGAGCAAGAGTTCAAGTGGTGTTTTCATATCAAGACGTCGTGTAGGAAGCCTATTAATAAGGAAACAGGCGGTGGAAAAAGCATCACTCCAAAAACGGAAAGGAACCGAGGCATGAGCTAACAAGGTGAGGCCAGTTTCAACAATATGACGATGCTTACGTTCAGCGGCCCCATTCTGCTGATGCGTATGAGGACAAGGCACACAATGCGAAATCCCAAGCTTATTAAAGAACGCATTGAGGTTGTGATACTCACGCCCCCCCCCCCCCAAATCCGACTGGACATGAATAATTTTATGCTTAAGAAGACGCTCAACATGAGCTTGGAACTGTGTGAAAACATTGAACACATCAGATTTGTGCTTGATAAGATAAAGCCAAGTAAATCGACTGTAAGCATCAATAAAACGGACATAATAATTATGGCCACTGACAGAAGTTTGGGCATGCCCCCATACATCAGAAAACACAAGTTCAAGTGGAGCTTGGACGACACGACTGGAGTTTGAAAACGAAAGCTGGTGACTCTTGCCTTGCTGACAGGCATCACAAACTGTGGCGGCATCTCTATTGGACACAACTGGAAGATCATGACGATGGAGAACACTACGAACTATTGGGGTGGCGGGATGACCAAGCTGTGCATGCCAATGAGTAGGCGACACACGGACACCACTGAAAGCCTGAGGAACAGACGGCATATCAAGTGCATAGAGTCCATGGCGCAGGCGACCTCTAAGTAGAACGTCCCTCGTGTCCCGATCCTTGATAAAAAATAAAAATGATGAAACTCGGTGAAGACATTATTGTTACGAGTAAGTTGAGGCACAGACAACAAACTACGAGTAGCAGAAGGGACTCTAAGAACATTGCGGAGATGTAGAGACTTGTGTCTAGAGTTAGAAGCGAAGCCTGACCAACATGGGAGATGTGCATACCTGCTCCATTGGCTGTGTGAACCTGATCATGACCACGATATGGCTCCTGGGTGGAGACCTTGCCCATCTCACTTGTCAGATGATGAGTAGCTCTAGTATCCATGTACCATGTTGGATCGATAGGATACGAGGGAGTGTGTCCATGCTCATGAGTTGCAAGGGCAGCTTGCTTGTCATTGCCCTTGTCGTTGTTGCCGATACCAAGGAAGTCCTTCTTGAAGCGACGGTGGCAGCGAGAGGAGATGTGTCCCGGAATACCACACGTCTGGCAGGGGAGCTGGATCCCGCATGAGGGGCAGCAGGCACAAGGGTGGCCGCCCCTGGTCGTGGGCGTGGAGCCAGCCGCAGAAGACCGTGGGTTCTGCGTAGTTTGAGGCACCACCTTGCCGCCAGCAGGTGGCTTGTAGGGCTTCCCTTGGCCGCGAGTGGCGGCATTCGCAGAAACAAAACCAGGGTTCTGGCGGCGTGACTTAACACGCTGTTCCGTGGCGAGGAGACGTGAGTAGAGCCCACGTGGCTGGAGCGGGGTGTCACGACCATTCATGTTCTCGGCGAGGTTATCATAGTCGTTATCCAACCCGTTCATGACAAAGGTGGTAAAGTCCTCAGGTCGGAGAGGTTGGCCGATAGAAGCTAGAGTATTCGCGAGTCGCATCATCTTGTTGAAGTTGTCGGTGATACTGAGGTCAAGGAGCCTGGTCTCCCCCAGCTCCGTACGGATGGTGTGAGCACGCGCCTGCTGTTGAGACGCAAAGCTCGTGTGCAGAGCAGACCACGCCTCCCGAGAGGTGCCAGCAAAGAGAACTAGCGACGAAACCCCATCGGTGAGAGACGACTGAATCGCAGAGAGGATGGCTTGATCCTGAGACATCCACGCATGATACGCCGGATGATGCGGCGGCGGGCACGGCAGGGTGCCATCAACGGCGGCTGCGAAGGAGCGGAAGCACCTGCGCACGCCACGACAAATAGTTGTCCGCTGTGAGCTTCACCGGGATGAGATGCGCGAAGTAGAATGGCGCGGCAGCGACGACTTGATCCGGGGGAGGCGGCGCAGCAGCATAGGGCGACATGTAGTAGCCCTGATGAGGAGCACTACCAGGCGCCGACGAGGTAGGAGCCAGCTCCGTCGATGGAGCCATGGCCGGCGGCGGATACGACACCGGGGAAGCACCATAGGTCGGGGCAGGCGCACCATAGGACGGCCCCATCGAGGGGATCGGGTGATACGCGCCGTATGGCGACGACATGGAGGCACCGTAGGGCGCCGCGGGCACGCCATAGATCGGTGGAGGGGCCACCCAGCATCCGGGCTGGAAGGCGCCGTAGGACGCCGGCGGCGCTAGAGCATCGTGCAGGGCGGGTGCAGGATCGCCGTAGGGCGGCGGGACCGCACCAAAAAAAGGAGGCGCGACCGCAACCTGCGGCGGCGGCTGATCTGTAGAAGCCCCGGCCATAGATGACAAGCCGGTGTAGACCGAGACCAGCGGACGCGAAGAGGGAACGGCGATGCAGGGGCAGCGGCCGAGGTCGACGCAGCAGCGGCGGCGGCCACGGCGGCCGATGTGGGGGCGGCGGCGATCGGGGCGGCAGCGGAAGACATTGCATCGACCTAAACTGACCATGTAAAACGTAGGGTTTGGGAAACTGCACGACACCCTTAACGGGTGTGGCTATCTCATATATATATATATATATATATATAGGGGTACACATAGGTGTACAATACAGATTATAGATGTATACAGAGGCTACGTATTTATACAGTCTAACACTTGTGATGCCTTGGAAATAAGAGGCTGAGCTTATCCTCGCATAAATGATGTAACCATGTTTACAAGCTAATGGAGGGGTGTTATTGTAAAAAAAATCACTCAACCTGCATAAATCTAACCAATTCTCTCCCTCGTCCAAACCCTCGTCTCGAACCTTATCCCAATCTGGCCGGCGCCGCCGCTCCGCGGCTCTCCTTCGGTGGCAACACCACCTCTCCCATCGCCGCCGGCCTTAATCGAGAGTTCAACACGGCCCCACCCCCGTCCTCCTCCGAACTCCCACGATGGCAGCATCGAGTTCGATAGCGCGGTTGCCGTCGAGGTGCACAGCAGAGACGGCGCGGGCCACGGTTGCGTTCGAGATCGCAGGCTACAGCCTGCACAAGGGCCTCGGTAGAGGCAAATACCTCTGTTCTCCGTCCTTCTCTGTCGGCGGCTACGAATGGTGCATCCACTACTACCCAGACGGAAACCAAAACCAGGCGAGCGAAGGTCACGCCTCTCGATCCTGATCTTGGCCTCCGGCAACAAGTCCCCCCACCCCCGCGTCGCCCGCGTCTGGCGACACGGGGGGAAACCCTCGCCGCCAGGAGCTCCTCCTTGACTCCGCCAGGCCCGCATCGCCGCCGCCGGAGGGCCGGCCGGCGAAGCCGCGCCGCGCCTGGGGATGGCGGCGGCGGGGCGATTCCGTTCCTGCCCCCCCCCCCCCCCCCCCCCCCCGCCCCGCCCCTGCATCGGGCTGCCCTTCCGCCACCGACTCCCTGCAACGCCGCCGCCGGAGGGCCGGCCGTGCGGCCGCGTCGCGCCTGAGGATGGCTGTGGTGGAGCATACCATCCCCCCCCCCCCCCCCCCCCCCCCCCCCCCCCGCGCTCGCGCTCGCGCTGGAGACCCTCCCTCCCCACGGCCCCAGATCGGATCTGGCGCGCCGCGGCCACTCCCCCCGTCCAACTGCTGCGCCACATCCCGCTGGTCCTGCTCGGCGGCGCGGCCGCGTCCATGGTGATCCTCCCCCCGTCTGCGTCTTGCCCCCCGTGGTGCAGCCCCTCTTCTTGCTGATGTCCGTCGGGGCGGGCGTGACCTTTGGGGGAGGTGGCCGGGGCTCGGTCCTGCCTAGGTGCAGGCCACCATTCGTCCCCGACGACGTCTCCTCCGAGCTACGGTGACGACCTCTGCATGTGTGTGGTGAGGATGTTCCTCTGGCAGGTTGTTAGAAGCTCTGCGGTGGATTTTGTCGACACCGCTCCGGTCCCGGCCTCCATGGACCTGCGTTCTCCAGTGTTCTTGGTCTGCCGGCGTCCTCTACTGGCGCGGTTTCGGCCCCGGCGCACCGGCAGCTGCGCCTCTTCCAGCTTCGGTTCGCCGGCGTTCTGGTGGCTCCGCCTCCGGCGGTACGGATCTGCGTTCCCTTCTGGCTCCGGATTGCCGGCGGCACCGGCCGCCATCCTTCCATCCGCGTCGGCTCTCTACCCCGCTGCCTCTCCGACACCGTCCACCTACATGCCATGTCGGTTCCAAAGCTTGCGTTTTTCGTCGGCGACATGTGCAGCCCCACCCCCATCTGATGTAGCGGTCGACAAGCAGGTTGTCTCCGGCTTCTTTGGATCCTGATCTGGCGGCTTTGGGATTGCTCGGACTAGGCCAGGCGAAATCCATGCTCGGCTTGCCGATGCTGGCAGCGGCGACACCCGCGGGCGTCGTTTCCCTTTCTGGAGGCGCTGCCATGGCCTTTATCCATGCCCCCCTTCGAGCATCAGGGGAAACCCTAGGTCCGGTTCTCCGGATCAGATGGCGACGACGTCACGACGTCGTTCCCCTTCTTGAAGGTGCTATCTTGCTAGCTCATGGTGTCCCGGTGTTGGAATTGAAGATGTTCGACGTCCTGCTGATTTGGCGTGCTCCTCTAGTTTTAGGTTTGGTGGGTTTAGTTGTGTCCTTCACCCTGTTCGGGCTAAGCACCTCGTCGCTCTCTGCTCCGGACACCATGCTCATGCCTTCTTGCGTTCATGTCATGTGTTGTACCCTTTATTGTACTCTTTCTCCTTCCTTCTATCAATGAAATGATACGCAAGCTTTGCGTATTCGCGAAAAAAAAAGGTCACGCCTTTGTCTTCCTCAAGCTCTTGACCAAGAACGCCGAGGTGAGGGCGCTCTTCAACTTCATGCTTGTGGATCCGGTTAGCGGGTGGTCGACTGTGATGTCCTTTCCCAAAGAAAAAGAAGCACCAGTGTTCAACCGTCAATGGTCATCGTGGGGCTTACCAAAGTTCATCAAGACCACCGCTGAAGTAGAGTTAGTGTACCTGCGGAACGATTGTCTTGTAATCGAGTGCGAGGTCACTGTTATCAAGGAAATACTCAAGGTCCATGTGCCGCCAACGAACCTTTCAGATAACCTTGCAACACTACTGGAGGGGAAGAAAGGAGCCAATGTGACTTTCAAGGTTCAAGGGGAGGGTTTTTCTGCTCATAAAGTTTTGCTTGCGATGCGATCGGCGGTCTTCGATGCAGAGTTTTACGGGCCAATGGGGGACAAAGGGGCGCCTGACATAACTATCGATGACATGCAGCCTGCTGTTTTCAAGGCATTTCTCTACTTCATATACACGGATTCAATGCCTTCCATGGATGATCTTGAAGACGATGACAAAAGAGAAATGGTTAAGCACTTACTCGTGGCTGCAGATAAGTATGCGATGGAAAGGATGAAGATGATATGTGAAGGCATGCTATGCAAGAGTCTTGATGTTGAGACTGTGGCGGCCATATTAGCTCTAGCTGATCAGCATAATTGCAGCAACCTCAAAGATGCATGCATTGAATTTATGCTCTCTTCGAATAGAATGAATGATGTGATATCAAGTCAAGGGTATGTACAACTCAAAAGATCTTCTCCGGATATCATTGTAGATGTGTTGGAGAGAGCAGCTAAGTCCCGCAAAATTTAGTACGCCAACCTTGTATGAGCTACTGCTTATCCTTCAGTTCTGATAGATCTTTGGTGCTAAATGAGCTATGTTGTGTTGGAGAAAGCAATTAAGTCTTGCTAAATTTAGCATGCGTGTCCTGGGTTAGCTTCTATCTAGTTACTTTTTAGTTTTTACATAGCCACATGAGATGAGGTTGCCATCAGCTTAAGTTTCTAGAGATCTTTTGGAGGAAGCATTGGTTCTATATAAAATGTATGTCCCCAACAAAGATGGAATAAACTATGAATCTGTGGTAGCTTACTAGTTGCCTTTTTTTATCTGCTTACTTTAATATCTGTCTTATGTGAAGACTGATGAAACTTATCTGTTCCTATCACTTTTGAGATTATCTGTTTTACCTGTATGAAAAACCTATATTCGAATGCTAAATGGTACTACCTCTGTAACTTATGTTTCAGGTAGTAGATTTTATTTAGAGACAGTTACAAATGGTTTCTTGACATGGCTGACTGACCCAACAAAGGTGGAATAAACTACCAAATTATTTCTGTTCCGCTTGGAAAGACCTGAAGGATTGGAGCATCACCAAAGAACTAGCCATGGACAGGGGTGCGTGGAAGCTTGCTATCCATGTGCCAGAACCATGAGTTGGTCGCGAGATCTTATGGGTTTCACCTCTAGCCTAACCCAACTTGTTTGGGACTAAAGGCTTTGTTGTTGTTGTTGTTGTTGTTGAATAGTTTCATGTTCATGAATTTTGATCATAGAGGGTATTATGGGAAGAGAAATGTTGGTTGAATCCTCATTTAATCAAAAATACTGAGTCAGATATTGAGACTGCAACATGGATTTTGTACATGAGCTATCTTGTCCACATGGTGTCGTTTGAGATTCATGCGACATTATTTCTGCAGCTAGCACCTTTTTCACATTACGTCAACTCAGCCCCTGTAAATTTTCACATCATCTTGTAACTTTTGACTGCCCCCCTCGCCCGAATCGTGTGACGTGGGTTTCGACTCCACCACCATCTTGCACTTTCTTCCTCGGGTATATGAGCCAGATATCCCCCAGATCTGATGATGATTTGTTCCCAGTTCCTTCGGACTTTTGCAGCCGGTTTAGAAGGCTTGTGAGATTATTGGGTGAGTAGCCAGCGGCGCTATTGTTGGTCAAGCTTCTCTCTGTATCTACTAACTCGGGAATTCGTCTCTTCTCCCACCATCTAGTTGCCCTTTCCAGGCCCTTCGTATTTTGTCTTTCAGTCGGTGAGAAACTTTGGGTATTCAGTGGCTATGTAAAACACTTGTAAATACAAATGGTAACTAAATTTGATTCACTGGCAGAGGCATATGAATTGTAGAACCTATATTCTTGTGAGTTTGTCACAATATTAATTACGGGGATGTAAATACACCAACGGTGACAATCACTGTTCCTCCCAGGACCCTGTATGCCAGCTTGGGGTAAATTCTAGATATAGTTGCTCATTTTGTAATTAGTACCATGCCAGCGACGAATTAGACAGTTCACGTTGTCTTGCAGGGTATTGACAGTGATTCTCATGAACCATGGCTGGTTGTAGCATTACATCGTGCAGACCACACCCAGCCCCCTGTCCGACCAGGGAATCCTCTTCTTAAAGAGATGAACATCATTGAAGATTCCGAAGAGCACAAGAACCAGCAGGTTTGTGTGATGCTAAAATTATGTTTATTCTAACAAGTCATACCAAATCTGCACTTGACCGATTGAATTATGTGGTTGGCAGCAATTGCAAAGAGAGGGGAGGCTGGCCAGTAGGTAGGACATCTACGCAAGATTGACTAGAGCAATCATGAAATATTTCCAAATATGAGATGATGAGAGGTCAGTCTTACAATTCAAATTTGGTAGTTGTGAACTCTGTATATGGACTCGAAGGAGGTGGCAAAGAAGAAAAGCCCAGGAAAAAATTGGCCCCGAAGATGCCATGGTCATGGGTGCAATTCGGCAACATGCACGAAGGATATACATTGGTGTGTTTATATGTTTGCTGTGTGACCTTTATAATCTGCCATTTGAAGTTTCAGGAGTAAATGAGTAACAATTTCTTGCATGAAGACTTACAACACTCTTATCTAACTTGGAAAATTTGCGTGGACGCACACTTTCTGATTCAAACCCTGCTAACAAAAGAAACTGTGAAATGATTTTGCCCACCTTATTTATTGTACACTGACAGGCATTTAGATGTGTTCTGTGATGATCAAAACTATTTGTACGAATGTTGAAATGCCCTTCCTCTTCGTATCATTACTTTTGCTAGACTGGAGCACTTGAAGCTTTACGAGTCGTCTGGTTATGCTGCTATGTGCTATATTTTCTTACAATCGGATAAAAGAATATGTAGTCACCATCTCGAATGGCACCATTGTGGTCTATTTCAGCATGGCCTCTACTGATCACTTTTGTAGGATGTAAATCTGGAAACTTCTGTCCCGCATAATGAAGAAATATTTGATGAGGGAAATGCATGTTGCAGTATCTTATTTTTACTATAAAGAGTGTCGTATTATATCCGATCTCTACGAAACACTAGTCTACAGGTAGAAACTTCTTTCACTTGCTACCATTTTTGACAAGCTCCTCAAGGAACTAGGCAGTATGATAAGCTTCCTATTTTGTACTGTAGAACCTGTTGCATTATGAGGTTATCTATGAATTGTAACTCTTGTATTTACTGCTTTTACGAAACTATAATCCTTGTGTGTCAGTGTTTGTCTCACCCCACTGATGTTCATTGGGAGGCTGTGAAGAGAATTGTTCGGTTTGTGAAGGGGGCTGTGTCTACCAGGCTAACCGTTCGGTGCTTGTCGTCAACCTTGTTGAGTGTATTTCTGAATGCGGATTGGGCAGGTTGTGTAGATGATAGGAGGTCAAATGGCAGCTTTGTTGCAGTTTCTTTGGAGCAAATCTTATCTCATGGAGTGCATACAAGTAGCGGACAATGTCACGTTCATCTACGGAGGCAGAGTACAAGGCACTGGCAAATGGCACATCCGAGGCAATTTGGTTGCAGTCATTGCTAAGGAACCGTGACTTCCTCAAACCCGGGTGTCTGTTCTCTCGTGTGACAATCTCGGCGCTACGTACCTTACTGCCAAGTGCGGACCTCTGTTCGTGCCTGCACGAAACAAATTGAGGTTGACTTTCACTTCATGGGACATGTGAGCTCTAGAAGTGTGATTTGTCTATTCGGTGGATCAAGTCGTAGCTGCATTCACCAAGCCTCTCGCCAGGTTGATGTTGACACGATTACGCTCAAACCTCAACCTTTGTAATCTGACCGAATCAGGGTAGTTAAGTCAAACTGATCTTGTCGTGATTGATTCAGTATAATCTTGCAATCAGATGTAACCTTGACGATGAAGTATCGTCTGCATATATTTACATGGCAAGCCCTACGGCGCAGATCACTGCGTCTGACAAATTAAATTAGAGTACAATGTGATTCTCTGCTGGTTACTAAATATATACATGTGTCCTGTGATGAAAATATATTTGTGTTTTCGATATTGTCTGTTTTAATTTCTGTGATTTGTTTTGATGATGTGGATCTGGCGCGTGATGACAGATTCAATTGTGATGCCAACTTGCATAGTTGCATGTGAGTCGGCTTCTGAAAACCACGCATGCATCAATGTATGATATCACGAGTTCATGACATGGTGGCGTAGTGAGTAAGAAATGTATTTTACTTTGCGTGGATGTAACTTAACCTGCAACTATGTGTGGGCGTCTACAATGACTCGTGGTGTATGCAGGAAACAGATTGCGCACATCGATTTTTATTTGCGTGATAGAGAAAACCAAGATTGATTGTCGATGATTTGATATTGACAACATATATCATTGTATGTAATTAAACAGTTGATACACCAGCATGATCGTATATCGCTAAAATATCCCAGTATTGATGCTACACATAATTATACATGGGGTGTGCATCACACCGTCGATCATCCTATATATATATATTCCACGTCCCATGGAGCAAGGTCACAAACACTATCTGCATGCATATATCCCACGATATGGGGCAAATGGAGTTCAACTGCATTCTCCTATTGATCGCTAGCTTCGGGTTCTTCGCGACAACAATGGCGCGAGAGACCCCTTCGCTGCATCGCCCACCTCCGTCCTTTGGAGCAAGCGCAACCTTTCTTACCTTCAACAGAGGCGCATATCCGATCGGTGGGAACCTCGGGCAGAGCCATTCTCCTCCTCCTCCTCGTGAGGTTTATCATACCATGCACGATGTTCCGAGTGGTGAGAACCTGGTACACAATGGTTCTCCCCCTCACACCAGAATTCACCCTGCTGGGAGAGAGCAGGCGCACAATGCTCCTTCACCTGCGTCTAATGAGCTACATTGATCTAGAGTGTTATTATGTATCGAAGGTCAAAATATGCCCTACTTTGTAGAAAAGAGATATTCATGTGAAATCTTTGAAATAAAGTCTGCGGGATTAACTGCATGTTTTTACGGGTGCGTTGTGTAGCTTTTTTTTTTTGGGAGTAACGGGTAATCTTATTGCTCAATAATCTGGATACAAATAATTTTCAACGGATCATGAAACCAAACATGTCTACATACTTGCAACGAAAGACGCAACCTTTGCTAAGCGAAAGATCAAAGATGATGACTAAATGGAGCTGAATAGGCAACTGCCAAAGTTTACTTTTTTTTTTAGTTCATTCTAGATGCAAATTTGTGTCTCCATCTCATTGGTGATGTAAAAACATGTTTACGCGCCAACCGCCCAACCACCCTTCCTTTCGTTTCTCACCCGCCCGCCCGTCGTCCGTCGCCTGCCCGCGCGCCACCGCTGCCCCGTCCAGCCTACCGCGTGATGCCGCCGCCTCCCCGCCACCAGATCCGGTGCTCGACCGTCCCCACCGTCGGTTCCGCCGCCGCCCTCCATCAAATCGATCAAATCGACCAATTTCTCGTCGCCGAATCACCGTCGCGCCGCCCGGCCCATTGATTGCCCCAACCGCCTGATCAGACCGCTCCACCTCCCCGGTCGTCAGTTCCACCATTGCTCAGTCGCCTGCCACCCGAATCCGGCCATCCGTCGTGTTGGAACAGAGGAGCGTCTGTGAGCAAAGGAGATTGCCGCACGCGTGTGGCGTCCATGATCCAAGAGGTGTTCCGTGGCGATAACCGCGGTTGCGCGCGCTTCTTGGAGGCGCTCATGGTCGTGCTGCTTTGCTTCGATGTTGTCCAAGGGCCATGACCCGACCATGCGGGAGGTCTGAGACGCCATCAGCCATCGCGTCGTCGGCCTCCGGGAGGTCTTTGACTCCGTGCTCGCGGCAAAGGAGGAGCAGCACCATCAGGGGCGCTCGATTTGCTCGCCAGCCGGCGCCGTGCGTGAGCTTCGGTCATTTGAGTGGTGGTTTAGTTTTGATATTAGGTTCAATTTCAACAATAGGTTCAGTTTACACCACCAATTATACATCATCTGTTGGAATAGGAGTTTTACATCACCAAATATGCATCATCTGTTAGAGTTGGCACTTTTTTAGAGATGTAAAAAGCACTTTTTGATGATGTAAATTAAACAACACTCATTTTTACATCTTCAAACTTGCATCATCGGTTGAATATGCTCTAAGGTTCCATCCCGGGTAAAGCAATAACGAATAGGTCCATTTTTTTTTTTGAAATTCAGGGGCCTCTCCCGGCTCCACATTCAATAGGAAATAGAAGCCCACCGAGTACCACAACCCGAATAGGTCCATCTCCTCCTTGAAAAGCTTAAGTAGAGTGTCATCGCCGCCGAGGACGAAATGACTTGGAGTGCTGAGATCGTCGCAACAACACCACCACCAGTGGCAGTAGGAATTGCGGAAGTCGCACCGAAACTTGGGTGCCTCCTTTTTGGTTCCACGACCAAGAGGTAGTTTTTTTGAACACGGTAGAGACGACCAGAAGGTAGTTGGGGAAGATGGAGACGTGGATCTATAGTGTACTCGATGTTTCTACAAAGCTTGTCCAAATTCGAATTAATTACCATTATTATCACAAAAAGGAAAGAAATTGCTCACATTAGTCACGAGGGCCCACCAAACCAGCTGTCCCACATGTCATCCCGACACGCCACACCCAAACCCAAGTCCTGACTCCGTGTGTATAAACCCGACCACCAAACCCTAGCGCCTCCCCCCCCCCTCTTTGATGCTCTTCGTCCCGCACCAAGTCACACTCGCCTCCCTCCACTCCACCCCTCTTTGATTCGTTTTGGTCTGGCCGGCCTCACAACGTTTGTCGTGGTGAGACAACGGTGGTCCTCTTGACTATGCTGGCGCATTTTGGTGGGTGGAGGGTGTGGTGGTGCCGACGGTTGGTACTGTGTTGTGGGTGCGAGGGGTCGGGAGAAATCTCTGTCGGGTCGTGTCGGCACCGACGCGGTGACGCATGTGGACGCCGCCATCCTTCTTGAAGGGCGTCGGGTGGACCTCTTCCCCACTCCCTTCCGTGTACCGGGAGAAATCCTAGGATTCGTCCGGGCAGCAGCGCCGTCATTGTCGCGGTCCTTCTTGAAGATGTTGCTTGATACGCGACAATTTTGTGGCATAGGAGCATGGTGGAAGTCTCCGGTGGGCGCAACGGTTTCGAGATTCTGTCGCTTTCGTCGAGCTGATGTTGTTGCCATTATTTCTCTTGTTTTTTTCTTGTCTTTTTTTGGCATGATTGTGCTATTTACCCCAGCGTTGCTCAAACCGTTGTTTCTGATGGTTGTTATATTAATATAACAGGGTGAAAGCCTATTTCGAAAGTACCACAACACGAATAGGTCCATCTCCTCCCGAAAATCTCAAGTAGCTAACCGATGTCATCGCCGCCGGGGACGAAACCACTTGAAACGCTGAGATCGTCACGACAACACCACCGGCAGTCGCCGATAATAGAAAGTGCGAAAGTCGCACCGAAACTTGGCTGCCTTCTTTTTGGTTCCACGACCATGAGGCAGTTGGGGAAGATGGAGACGTGGATCTATAGGGTACTCGATGCTTCTAGAAACCTTGTCCAAATTCGAATTCATTACCCGTTATCACAAAAAGGAAAAAAATTGCTCACATTTTAGTCACAAGGGCCCACAAAGCAGCGGTCCCACATGTCATACACACACCCAAACCCAAGTCCAACCCAAGTCCGACCTCCGTGTATAAACCCCGACGACCAAACCCTAGCCTCCCCCTCTTTGATGCTCTTCGTCCCGCGCCAAGTCACGCTCGCCTCCCTCCCCTCCGCCCCCGCCGCCGCCGCCGCCGCCATGGCCAAGGAGGAGGCCAAGAAGGAGAAGAAGAGCAAGAGCAAGGGCGCCGCCGCCAAGGCCTCCCCCGCCCCCGCCCCCGACGCGCGGGTCCTGGCCGCCGTCGCCGCCTTCCTCGAGTCCAGCGGCCTCCCCCTCACCCTCGCCGCCCTCCAGTCCGAGGCCAGCCTCGAGGTACGTCACACCACCTCTCTCCCCCATACACTGTTCGCATTTCGCTGGACGATTATTAAGTCGGGAAGCTGTGAATTGGCTGCTTCCAGGGAGATGCCTGGAGGTCGTCGCCGGTGAACCTGGCGGACGCGGTCTCCAAGTTGCTGGAATCAAGGTGCCTCTGTCACGAGAGAGTCTTCATTGTTGTTAAATTGCTTCTTTTGGCGAGCCATGCTCCCCTGGAAACTGGAATTGCTGATTCTTACTGCAGTTTTGGTTGTTGTGTGCAGCGCTTCTGCTCCAGGAGCTGACATTGCCGTGAGCGATGAGCAAGGTAGCTGCATCTTTGTTCGTTATGAGTTGTCCTGGTTTGGCGTAAACCCTGTATTCCCTTTTGATTGGTGCTCACCTGAATTTGTTGATGCAGAGAAAACAGACGATGCCGTAGCGGAAGAGAAAGGTGCGGGCAAGAAAAAGAAGAACAAGAAAGGCGGTGCCGAAGCTCATGAGTCCGAGAGCAAGGCAAGTGAGCCCTCTGCCCCTGAAAAGCCCAGCGAGAAGGCGGATGATGAGACCAAAGAAAAGAAACGGAAGAAGAAGAAGGATAGATCATCAGCGGGGGATGACGGCGAGGCGAATTCAGTAGTGAAGACTGATGGCAAGAAAAAGAAAAGCAAGAAACAGGAAAATGATGAGGATGTTGAAGCTAGGTTGGAAAAGGTGGAATTAGCAGTAAAAGCCAAGTTTGTGGCGGTGGGGAAACTCAAGGTTGATGACAAGAAATCTGGAGAGGATGAACCTAAGAGTCAGATTGATGAGGCTGACAAGAATGTCTTGTGTGATGGTGCTCCTCTGGATAAGGGGAAGAAAAAGAAGAAGACTAAATCAACTTCAGAGACCTCAGATAAAGTTGATGCAGGAACTGCACCTATTGAGGTAGAGGTGAAATCTAATGGTGCCAGTGAAAATGGTGATGCTGTAGGAGAAGGCAAAGACGCCAATGAGAAGAAAAGTAAAAAGAAGAAAAGGAAGTCAGGTTCTGAAGGAAATGGTCTGGTAGAAGATAAACAAGTTGCAGGGAAAGATTCAGCTCCCAAACCAGATGATGAAAACAAGACTGCGATGGACGTTGTGAAAGGAGAGGATGGGAAGGCTTCAGCTAATGATGCAGTTGTTAGCAAGAAGAGGAAACTAGAAGAAGTTGAAGGAAGCAAACCCCCTGCCAAAGAAGATATCACTGCCACCGAAGATGATGTGAAGGAGCCCAGCACCACATCGAATAAACGACAGAAACTTTCTGAGGTATGATGTTTGCTGCCTCTCCAATATCTTCAGGTATTGCTTTTCGGTCACGTTACAGTTAATCACCCTGACAGTTGAAAGTCTCAACCATATTTTCTGGTAGCTTCTTACATTCTATTGTGTGAAGCCTTATTTAGTCTTCTTATATATTATGTAGTTAATTGTATCTATTAATATTATCATGCTAAGTCTGCACGTATTTGTGTTATTATTTGTAATATATTGCTAATACCGAAAATATGTTTCAGTTAGAAGCTACCAGTAAGTAAAAGTTCACTACCCATGAGGCTGATGTGACCACTGACCAGTGGTACTTACTATGATAATTTTCTAGGGCTTTTAGGATATGCTGACCTCTGACTATTGATAATTATCTTTTACTTGATGGTCTGAAGATAAAGCTTGCATAAGCATTCTGAGAATTGGCAAGATCTTGATTATCCATGTCTTGTTCATTCACTGCAGCCTAAAAGTGCATTCCAACGGGTGAAGACCGAAGATGTTAAGTTTGCTGATGATAGACTACAAGATAATTCATATTGGGCTAAGGTACTTAGTGTTGGAAGATATCTCTCCGAGCTTTATTGATCATAAGCTCATAGCAATTAGAGCATTTCTCAATGATGCTAAACTTACTTGGTTGATCTGTACTTACCTCCTCACAGGGTGGTGCCGACTCTGGGTACGGTGCAAAGGCACAGGAGATTCTTGGACAAGTTAGAGGAAGGTTGGAGACTTGCACTTGTTTTCTTCGTATTTTGCTGAATTCCATACTGCTGAACACGTTTTCATGATTGGTGTTCAAATTCTGTTTGCAGGGATTTTAGGCACGAGAAGACCAAGAAGAAGCGCGGAACCTACAAGGGTGGGTTCATTGATCTACAAACCCACTCGATTAAGTTTAACAATTCCGATGATGAGTAATCGCATCATTTGTTCAAGTCGTGCGACATTTCCCCATTCTTACCCTCGTTACTCGGTCAGTCTTGCTGAAAGGGCATGCCTGCTTTGCGGCGAAGAAGCAAAAAACATTGAATTGTTGTATGCTGCCCTTATTGTTATTGTGCATGCTCTGTTAAGTCATCGGAATTTTGTAATGGACTCAGTGAGACGTACCATTTTGGCCATGCCAATGGAAAATGAAATATTACTACATAGTATTGTTTTACTTGTTGCCGAGCCTCTAGCTGCACCTGTCCCTGGTTTGCTGCACCCTTTTACATCACAGACTGTTTCAACTTTCAACTGAGGCTGTTATTTTTTTATTGAACCGAGGCTGTTCTTTTTGAAAGAAAATATATGCTATTTATTTTATATTTTGAAAGGAAACCAGGGACAGGTGCAGCTAGAGGATATAGTTTTATATCCTGTCAGTTTAGCAGGATATAATTTTTCAATCTAACAAGAGGGTATACTGTTTTTTGTTCAGCTTTCAAGAGGATTTTTTTTTAAGAATTACAAGAGGAAATAATTGAGCATCATGTATTAGCTGCAGGAGCAGCTAGGTCAGGCGTGATCAGTTGTATGTGCGATTTTGGCTATGCTAATGCGAAATGAAACATTACTGCAGAGTACTCCCTCTGTTCACTTCTGCTCCGCATAAGATGTTTTAGACATTTCCGACAGCGCCCAAAACAGCGTGAAAAGACATTTCTACCCTTGGTCAGTTTGAATTTCGAATCATGGTTGTGATTCCCCTGAGTTACTGTTAGTACAGATTACTTGTCACATAAAACCCCTAAAAACTTACTTTTTTTTTAACACAGTACAGACGCAAGCGCTCATATACACGCGCAGACACTCACCCCTATGAACGCACACACGCACATCCTACCCCTATGAGCACCTCCGAAAGTCTGAGCCGGCATATCATCTTGAGATTTACGAAGTCACCGTAGGCGCCTCGTCGTCGACGGGAACGTCTCCTCCCACTGAATGCGCATCGCCGGAAATCCTGAAATAAATCCAGGAATAATGCAAGCACCAGGACTTGAACCCTGATGGGCTGGGGATACCACAGTCCCTCTAACCATCTAACCGCAGGTTGGTTTGCCTAAAAAACTTGATCACATATCTATTTGAAGTGAGGCTATTATTTTTTAAAAGAATATATTATATTATTTTATACAATCTGAAAGGCAAAAACAGTTTTTTTAAGCTGTCACTTAAAAGGATATTATTGAGCATCATGTAGTAGGCCTCCTTTGGTTTGGAGGAATTTTGTAGGATTTTTATATGATAGGATTTCTATAGAAAAAATTCCTTTAGAGCCCTTTGGTTTGTAGGAATGAAATCCTATTCCTATGAAGAAATTCTTCCTATCCTTCACATTTCATAGGAAAATAAACATTAGACTAGAGTCAATGAAAAAAATCATATGATGTGAATTGAAGGACATCTTTATTACAATTCATATTCATAGGATTTGAGATACACGTCATCTCATTTTCTATGACTTTCCTATTCCTATGATTTTCCTATCCTATGAACCAAAAGAGGCCTTACCTTTTTGTTAGAACAACATCATGTACGTATTAGTTAAGCTGGCAGCATGAACATTTTTTTTTTGAGGATTAGCTGCATGAACAGCTGGGCCAGGCCATGAAGGCATCACAAAGGTTGCTTCGATGTACTAGGTGGGCTGGACCATGGGCCTAAGTTGGTCCTCCATTTGCTTAGCCCATTGCCCAGCACAGCACGCGCACAAAGGGCCCAGTCCACACAAGGGTCAAAGCTGCAGTCTACAGAGTCAGATGGAGAAGGAGCAGAGGCAGAGCCGGTTGCTGTGAAGAGAGTGCCTCTTGTCTGTTGCCTGCCATGATGACCACAGCAACATTGGAACAAACTCCATGGCAATGATGATAGTAATCATGATGGCTCTATCTGAGTGGCCTACTATCTTTGAACAGCCTGACCCATTTCAAATGCAGTCAAGATAAACTTGAGCTGATCCCAGTGCTGCAACTGCTGCTGCTGCTGGCCCGGCCCAGCGCTCCACTCACTCACTCAATCCAGTATATGGCGGTCAAGATCCTGCCAGACCAAAGCCAGGCAGGAGGAGATGTGCTGCTGCAGCAACCTACGTACACTATACAATACTAGCACTGTACTGTGGCTAACAGTGGCTAGCACACACGACCTGTGGCTGTGGCCTAACCTATGGAAACCTAAGACGGGTCACCTCCGCTCCATGGCTGTGCTGTACGTATCGGCATGCTGCGTGCACTGTGGCCATGCCCATGCCTGGTCTGCCCCCCGGAAGAACTGCCTTCTTTGCTTGTTGTAGGAGTACATGCATGCGTGCGTGCGTGCACTGCATGCTCACAAAATCTGGACTCGATGCAGAGAAAGCTTTCCCCTCTGGATTTCATGGAGGTTTCATGGAGTTTTCCTCTCCTCCTTGGTTTTTGGTGCAGGTTTTGTGAAGCTGGAGCTCATCATGTGAAAGCATCAGAGGGGCTGAAAGAGCAGAGAGGGTCTTCACGCACGCATCCTGATGAGGATGCTGCACATCCTGGTCCGTGAGTGCGCCCATGCCTTCCTCTCTCCCTGCCAGGGATCTCCTCTGGGTTTCACAAAAGAAAGAACGAGTTTTTTCTTCTTCTTCTCTCATCTGATTGGACTCATCCTATGCCTCCTCATCTATGTGTGCTGCTGTCAGTTCCATGCATGTATCCATCTGAATCATCACTCACTCTGAATTAGTACAAATATTCAATCTGAAAAACTGATTCCAGGTGATGAATGCGCGTGCAGCTGCACACGTACTGCACACACCTACACATACCATTCAAACTCCTCTGAAGAACTGTTTGCAACAACGCAGAGAAAGAAAGAGAAGCGTGATGAAGAGGAACCCCATTCAAACCCATCTGAAGAACTGTTTGGTCATCTGATCCGGTGACTTGTACTACCTCACAAAACTCTCAAGAAACTGTACCTCACACGTCACCATAACTGCCGCAAGCCACACAGTAGTACAGCAGCAGGAGGAGGAGACGAGAGACTTCACCTGCTGCAAGCAAGCAGGACTGCTGGCTACTATGGCTAGCTAGATTGAGTGGGGTTTCCAACATGTGTGCACAAATGAAGATCGTACTGCACTTTTGGCAGATCTCTTTGATTTTTTTTCAAAAGTATGACTAAATTTATAGCAAATTTGAAAACTATATGGCGCAATGCAAAAAAACCAAAAGTATGACCCCGTCGGCCTGCGGTGGGCCGAAAGGGGGCCTGTCGGCCAGCAGTAGGCCGACAGGGGGCTGTCGGCCACCAGTAGGCCGACTGGTGGGCTGTCGGCCACCAGAGGCCGATAGGCACTATAGCTACAGTAATTTCAGAATGTTAAAAATTCGTATAAAATAAACCGTAACTCGGATTAAAATAATTTATATATGAAAAATGATCAGAAAAATATAACGAATCTAAATATGTCATTTGCATGCATGATATACATCACTAACATGATGACCTTTAACTTTTGCATCCAGATCATTAAATTAATAGTGATTGAATTTGGAAAAATATTACCAAATATTTTCCCACTTATTTTTCCGTCATTGCCCGCCATCGTTCCTGACTTAGTGCATATTGTTATTCTTGCATATTGTGGATTAGTGCATATTATGGATAAGTGCAAATTTTATAAATTTTGTGTCTGGGTATTTTGTTATTATATTTTAAAATTTCCTTTTCATTTTCTTTCTTCTTATAGGGTAATAGAAATGCCCTTAATTCATTCTTTCCCGCCACCCCGTTCCCGCCACCCTGTTCCCGCCAGTCTTTCCCGCCATCTTCTTTCCCGCCATGGTTACGAGCCTGGCCAGGGCAGTCAGCCGATTGATGAGATGGATGTAGCTGGGTCAGAACATGTGGGTGGTACTGAACTCGAGGATCAGTCGGATTATGTGTCACAAGTTGCAGGGGATTACGGTGCAGGGGAGAGTAGTTAGACTGCAGGAGATCATGATAGTGGCGAGGCTGATGGGGATGAGGAAGGAGAGGAAATGCAGAACCTGATGGAAGAGAAAGATGAGGATGGATTGGCGGAGGATCTTGATTTCGAGAACTCAAATGAAGAAGATGGTGAAGAGAACGACGAGGAGATGCCGATTCTTGCTTCATGGAATCAGAACCTCTCGTCTGGCATGACCGTGAATGATGGTCATGAATCTTCCTGGGAGTATCATCGAAACAAAGTTGAAATAGGGGCTATGTATGCGACAAAGAAAAATCTGAAGACAGCCGTGACGCAGTGGGCAATGTCCACGTTCAGGATTTTCCAGACGGACGTATCAACTAAAAAATACTTGACTTTGACATGTATTGTGGATAGTTGTCCCGCGAGGGTGCACGCCCACGTTCCAAAGTGGGACGTGAATTGGGTCGTGACGGACGTTGTGCCCCACAATTGTGTGATGAAACGTCTTCTTGTGGATCATCCAAACTTTACTTGAACTCTTATTGCGGAACTCATGTTCAGTAAGATAGTGAACAAGAAAGACATGGAAGCGAAACACATTAAGATACAAGTACATCTGAATTAAACGGTAGGACTGAACTTAAAAACTACAGCTTAAAAACTACATGAAGGCATCATCGTCATCCTCCGTCGATGCAGCACTCTTGCCCTTCGACGATGCGGTAGTCTTGGCCTTCGTGCTCGGCATGAAGATATCGTCTTCGTCGTCGCTGTCGGCACTCCATAAAATGGCGGGAAAGAAAATGGCGGGAAAGAAGATGGCGGGAAAGACTAGCGGGAACAAATGGAGGGAAAGGGGTGGGCGGGAACAGGGTGGCGGGAACGGGGTGGCGGGAAAGAATGAATTAAGGGCATTTCTATTACCCTATAAGAAGAAAGAAAATGAAAAGGAAATTTTAAAATATAATAACAAAATACCCAGACACAAAATTTATAAAATTTGCACTTATCCATAATATGCACTAATCCACAATATGCAAGAATAACAATATGCACTAAGTCAGGAACGATGGCGGGCAATGACGGAAAAATAAGTGGGAAAATATTTGGTAATATTTTTCCAAATTCAATCATTATTAATTTAATGATCTGGATGCAAAAGTTAAAGGTCATCATGTTAGTGATGTATATCATGCATGCAAATGACATATTTAGATTCGTTATATTTTTCTGATCATTTTTCATATATAAATTATTTTAATCCGTGTTACGGTTTATTTTATACGAATTTTTAAAGTTCTGAAATTACTGTAGCTATAGTGCCTATCGGCCTCTGGTAGGCCGACAGCCCCCTGTCGGCCTACTGGTGGCCGACAGCCCACCAGTCGGCCTACTGGTGGCCGACAGCCCCCTGTCGGCCTACTGCTGGCCGACAGGCCCCCTTTCGGCCCACCGCAGGCCGACGGGGTCATACTTTTGGTTTTTTTGCATTGCGCCATATAGTTTTCAAATTTGCTATAAATTTAGTCATATTTTTGAAAAAAAATCGATCTCTTTCCCTTGGATTGCAAGCAAGCCAATGGCCCTGGCAGCATGTAGCATGCCACAGGCCATTCGTCTGCTGATACTGTACAAAACTAGTATGCCCCAAAAGTCATGATCGACCCTGCTGGCATTCAAATGTTGTGGCATAAAAGGGGGCACCTAACGCATTTAGGGCATGGACGCTTTGGAATGATTAGCGTCCTTAAAAGCATAGCACCCCAAGCTCTAAATGATTTACTACTACTCCTCCTTATCCATGGTGCTGGTGCTGGTGCCATGGCAGAATAAGAAGCATTATGTTGACCAGCGGCACTAGAAGTGGTACTAAGATGTCCTTCAATTTGAACCAAGCAGGTTTGGCGCCAAAGTCCATGGCAGGAGACAGATTGGAATTTCCCATGGCACCTACTGTTGAAACTTATCATCCTTGGGACAAGCACTCCAATTCACATGAATATTTGCGGGATGGTGACATCAAGCATTGGGCGATGCGACCTAAAAAAGCCCAACAGATGTAGTATTAACAACTGCAAGGGCTAAATAAAGTACACTACATGGGTGAGGCTAACCAGAAGGAACAGGACAAGAAACCACAGGAGTGTGTCACCCTATGTTAAAAAAAGTTTGGTTAGTAACAGAAATGGGTTTGATGTACAGAGACTAATGTTGTGTGTTTTTCTTAGGGAAACTGATAATGTTGTGTGTGTGGGAGGACATGAGCTGATGGCCTTGCTAAACCCAAGATGAAAAGGTGAGGCTAACCTGTGGTTTGTGTCCTCTTAGGAGGAGCAAATCAGTTAACAAAGCAGGCTTTGTGTGGGGGTTTGGGCTTTGGAGTCTTCTCTCCCTCACTTTTCTTTGTGGCTTTATCTTTGGGGTGTGCATGGGGTCTGGTGCTGGATAGGGGTGGGCATGCAGTAGACTCGAGGGGATTTTAGTACAAACATATAAATAATTCAAATGTTTCAAATAATTCGCATGTCTCTTGGAAAATTTGAAATGGTGTGTAAATATCAGCTCCTTGAGAGTTGAGACTCCAAGTCAAGGATTTCAGCAAGCCAAATACCTCTGATAATACAACAACTTAAGAAATGCTTTCGTGTCATCTTGCAAGCTAATGCCATTTTCTGTATTTGCACCGTCTTGGAAAATGAAACTTCAATAGATAATTTGTACTATAATATATTTTTGATATTCTTAATATGTACATATGATTGTGAATGTGTAAAGAATATTTTTTTGTAAGCATAAATTAGTCAATAATTTTCACACTGCCAATTCAGATGGTCATAAAATGCATCGTTGGTGAAAACTAAAAGCAGCTCTAGCAGAGTCGCCATATGACCCCGATTGTCATAATAACTGTCAATATGACCTTTTCTTTGGCCAAAATGGTACTCTAGTTGAGTCGTCATATGCCTCCGGATCGCCATATTCTATGGAGATCGCTCAGAAATGAGCTCACAACCTCCATAGTTTCAACTTCTTCGTCCTTGCGCCACACATGGAATTTGAAGCAGACCGATCTCCCACACACCACCTGTGACGGGCACCCGACCATTAAAGCCACGCCGCTCACCCGAATTCTCTTGGCTTGCATGTGACCAGGTTGGGAGGAGCCGTGTGAGCAGCCTGGAGGCGTCAGACCACCGCACCATTTCTCACCGGGAGATGCCATTTGACCGTCCACCATTAGCTGTCTGTCGCCTCCCCAACTGCCTTCTTAATGGCGCATGCGGTGGCCTATAAAAGGCAGATGCCCTTCGCTCTCCCACTTCAGTCCTCTCTCTAGTGCCTCTTATTCTCATCACCTCCTCCAATCCACCATCCACTTTTCTCATCAATGGTGCACCCGCAGAAGCTTCTCCTCATTTTCAGTGTTGGGATGAGGTAGAGGAGGACCAGCCGGATCCCCTCACGGAAGATTGGGCTGACTACGAGGTGGCTAAAGAGGTGTGGCGACAAAAGAAGGCGAAAAGAGAGCGACTGGTTTTGGACCTCGTGCCCAGCTTTGATGTCGACGAATGGCCGGGCTGGGCCAATGACGACGAATGCTCGGGCTAACACTTGATCACCAAGGTGCATGTCCAGGCTATGGAGGCCCCCTTGCCGCATTCTATGCCGACCGCCATGATGCCCGTGGTCGTGCAATATACTAGATCATTAGTTATTACATAAATGTAAGTGATAGTGTGCCTTTTTTTTTGCCCCTGATTATAAGAATGGAATCTATTGTACCGAACGTGTCGATTTTTTTTTTGAGGGGGGGGGGGGGGTGGACCTATGTCTCCAATGACAGGTGGTTCCTACATGTAAGAAAATATTAAGGCTGGGATATGACGACTATGTGTTTGTGTTTTGCCTCGACATACTTCAAATACATATGAAGGGCGCTCCATATGACAACTCAGCTAGAGTTGCTCTAAGGGCCCCCTTTGATTTAGATTTTTATATAGGAATAATGGATGATTGTAATCCGTGCCCTCATCGTGGGCGCCTTGAGCGTCGTGTGTGTTGTTCTCGTGGAGACGGAGAACACACTTCCGCCCGCAATCGAAGGAATGCCTCTGGACTACATTAAGATGGACACCGTGGAGCTGTGCTCATGCAGGGTCATCTTCATGACCGTACTCGCCAGGATTATTTTTTCAATGGGTGCACTCATGATTTGAGTATGGGTACAATCTCAGGCCATCCCACAGTAAGACTATAAATAATGCCAAATATATGCGTATGTGTGTGTGTGTGTGGGGGGGGGGGGCGATTGCCCCTAACCTCAAAAAAAGTGAAATTGAGAAAATTTGAAGGGCTTCAATGGTATTTTTTTATTATTTGCCCCTCACACATATGCATATTTTACTATGGATCCTTTTTCTCCAGTTCCACCAGTGAGTATAGATAGTGAAACAACCAAAATATCAACACGCGTATAACAGTTATGTTATATCAAAATTACGAATGCCAATTGAATGCAATCCTCGCACCACTTGCTTACATATTTCTAATAAAGTAGTAAATAATAACTTTGTACCTTTATAGGCAACTCCGTTCTTCCTGGAAAGATTTAACAAAAGTAACATGTAAATTTCATAAGCTTTTAACAAATACATTAAGCAAAATATGTAAATTCGCTCGCATTTTAAAGCCTTCCTTTTCTGGTTTTATCTGAATCTCATCTTGCTTTTTAGGATTACTAGCGCACTACAAAATTCTCTTTCGATCAGGGCATGGCCAATGCATAGCCTCAGGGTGATGCTCCACGTGCCATGTAGGCTCAGATGTAGGTTCGGATGGTGTCGGAGAAACGACACCTATGGGATCGCGTGGATCTCTTTTATGGTTCGGCAGGGAGAAAGGCTTGCACAAAGAGCAGATCTGATGATCAACACGCGGGAATTTTACCCAGGTTCGGGCCGCAAAGATGCGTAAAACCCTACTCCTGCTTGGTTATATTAGGTGTGTTCTAGCTCAAGTTCTGGGAGCGCTACAGTACTCAGCAGCTACACATGCAGAAAGGGTTGAAAAGGATCCGATCCCCCTGTAGCTACGCCTTGGGCCTCCTTTTATACGTTCGAAGGGGTCACCAACAGTGGCGCACAGTGCATACATGAGGTGTAAAAGTAGATACAGTGTTATCATACCTAACACTGACGGTTTAGGACAAGTGCATTAAATGCTCCGTTGAGGTGTCTCTTAGCGTCTTCGGGCTGGAAAAAGGGGCCATCCCATCGCACCGCTTAAGCCCATCCATCGCTAGCACCTGACACGTTACCAGGAGGACAACAGCTAAAAGACAAGCTGGTGACCGCACTGGAGCGGTGACAAGGCAGCGAGGGCTTGCCGGGGCTGCAAGTCATCCCGGCAAGATCTTGCCGGGGCTCCAGCCTCTAGTCTTCTATCTTCTGATTATTGCCTTGTCTTGGATGCCTTCTTGACTTTATGAACTCGCATTTAGTTGTCTCCCGGCAGGCCTTGCCGCAGGTGTGGCTACAACTGCCCGTGCACAAGTACGGGGTACTAAAGGACCCAATCCTTAGTGCACCGACAGGAGCCCCCGGGCCTGGGCCATACACGGGTGCGAGGCGTTGTTAGGCCAGGCCCAAACAGTGCACGGGCATGCGTGGCAGGAGTTATCCACCGTAATCATTCCATTTACTGCGCCGCCCACGACGCCCATTGAATGCGGGACGTGGGGGACGTGCGCAGCGCGGCCGTTACAGCAGCGCGCTCGCGAAACGTTTCAATATTATTTTAGTAAAGAGGCGGCCTCGCGTCCTCCCCATAAAGAGGAATCCGCAGAGGCGCCGCTCATTTACCTCTTGCCTTTTCCAATCTGGGAACCGCCGCCGTCTTCTTCCTCGAGTCGAAACAGAGCCCCTCTCATCCATCCGCGCCTCCACTCCCTCCCCGTCCTCAGCTTCAGCATCCACAGCCGCCATGCCTCCCAAAGCAAGCAAAGGCAAGGAGGTGGACGCCGCTGTCTCGGAGAACAAGCTGGCGAAGATGCGGAAGGAGCACGCCGTTTTCCCTCCGGCGCTTGATGTGGCCGCACTGAGGGAGCGGTATCAGTTCATGTGGGCGACAGAGACGATAGCGCATCCGGACACCGCCGTGAGTCCAGGTTCTTCTAGGGGCGGCCCAAATAAATACCACTTCTTTGCCGATTATTTCTACTGCGGACTCTGCCCCCCTTTCTCTTATTTCTTCAACGACATCATGCTCACCTACGGCTTCCAACTTTTGGATTTCACGCCGAATGCCGTAACTTGCATGTCCGTTTTCGCTCACCTTTGCGAAAACTTTGCCGGAGTAGTTCCTAGCACCGCTCTTTTTCGCCATTACTTCATTCCTCGCATCCAAAAAGGCGAGGCCCTTTCTGGCTCCATCGCTTGGATCCCACGGCCAGGAACCAAGGAGGTCTACCCAGACGGGGCCTTCCGCGAGAAGTGGGATGAATGGCGGGTCAGATGGTGCTGGGTTCGGGAGACAGAAAAATCCGAAGTCCAACCTTTCTGCTTGCCGCGGCAGACGAAGATAGTGCGCAGCAACGACTGGAGCGCCTTCGATCCTTACGACAAGAATCTCACCGTCGCTACTACCAGGATTCACCGCCTCAGAGCTGCCGGGCTCACAGTAGAGATGATAGGCGCCGATTTCCTTCGCCAGCGCATCGCCCCTTTGCAGAACAAAGGGAGACCAGCCTGGCAATTCCGGAACGCGGCAGACATCATGAGACTGTGCCCTGGGTTGAATGGCAATCTGACATTTATGCAGCACGCAGCTCTCTGCCAGAAACTGTTCAGAGGCGACATGGTATGCAAACTGCCGGCAAGCATAATCCCCTTATGCAACAACTCCTCTCTAGGCCCAATCATCGCCATGATGCTGGCGTTTGATGCTCACAGCCTTGACGGATCTTGGATTGAGCCATCTGAAGAGCAAGTGCAGCAATTCTTTGACAACCTGACGGAGAGGGCCATCCGCGAAGAAGAGGGCCTCGTCCGCACCACCACTGAGGAAGAAGTGGCATACATTGCCAGCAGGGCGGAGGAAGCAAATCTTGCCGCGGAGGCCGGCAGCGCTGGCTTCGTGAAAGAGGGAACCAGCGAAGAGGAAGTGCTGCCGGATGAGGATCTTGCCGGGCAGGACGAGACCGCAGAAGAGCAGGGCGGCACATCAGCTGAAGGCCCTTCTGTTAGAGACGCCGCCGAGGAGGAACTGCACGAGGAAGCCCCGACCCTTGAACCAAGGAGTAGGCGTGTCCTTCGGAGCGCCGCTTCTGGGATCCCGGTCCGCCAAGCTTCTTCGAGCAGTGCAGCCCCTGGCAAAGGGGCGACCGGCAAGGCCACGCAGCAGCAAGGAGCTCCTCAGCAACCTGCGCCTGCCGCAGCCAAGCGACCCACCTCCTCCCGTGGCGGAAGTCGACTTCGACCTCTCTGCTTTTAGCTCGGGAGAAGAAGAAGAAGAGTAAGGATCTTGCCGCGTCCTTTACTTTCTGAGTTTTTGGTTTTTCTCGTCTCATTTGTTTTGCTTTTGCCTGTCTCCGCAGGGATACAGAAACTCTGGTGCAGAGGATGGCGAAGAGGGCGAAGACCTCGACGGGCGAGGAACCGCTGGCAAGCACCTCAGGTGCGCCGGAGACGATTACCATCAGCCCGGAGCCCAGCCCGCGACGCAGCCCTCGACTCAGCCCCCGACGTAGCCCCCAGCGTGAGTCTATTACTCACTTTCCGCTGGCAAGTGCCGGGGTGTGCATTTTTACTGCTGACATCGCTAGGCGTGCAGGAGGAGAGCAGCGATAAGGAGAACCATCAGAGGCCACCCCTGATATGCCGCCTCCGTCAACCACGCCGCCCAGAGATGGATCGCCGGCAAGGACTTCCTCTAGCGTGCTCTATCGCGACGAGGAAGAGCCGGCAAGCATGGGAACCGGCAGCTCTACGCCGGCAACCAATATTGGCACAGGTACTTGTCATTTTGTTTTCCTTCTTTTTTGTCTTCTTGAACTTCCATCTCAATCTCATCTTGTTTTGCTTTCTTGGCCCCTAGACATTCCCTCGGCAGAGCAAATGGACGTTGACACCGTCATCGAGGAGACCACCAGGGATGCTGCCGCCGAGGAGGCCGCCAAGAATGCTGCCGCCGAAGCCGCCGAGGCCGCCAAGAACGCTGCTGCCGAGGATGCCAAGGACGCCAGCGCCGAAGCTGTCAGGGTTGCAGAGGAAGAGGCCGCCAAGGAATCTGCTGAGAGGGCCGGCGAGGAGGCTAGTGACCGTACTGACGGCATCCCTGCTGCAGGAGCGCCAGGCGCTACGCCGGACACAGAGCCCCCAGCCGCCGGGGAGGCGGCTGTTGAGGAACAGCCACCAACATTCGTAGCTCCGTCGTCAAGCAAGTACCTCAAGATTGGCGACAACTTGTTCGTCAGCATCCCAGGCACGGCAAGCACTAGGGCGCCAACTGAAGGGGAAGTCTTCGATGAAGATGCCATTGCCGCCGCCGGGCTCGAGGTCGTCGATGAACCAAGCGCCAGCAGCAAATCTGAAGAAGAGAAGCTCCTCAAGGCCATGCACGACAACTACCAGAAGCTTCAAGCACTCCACCACGTCCGGAAGGAGAAACTAGACTCCAGGGCCGCGGTTGCCGACAAGATTGAGGCAGATCTCCAGAAACGCGTTGAGGAGACGCAGGCCTGGTTTGCCGAAGCTTTCCAGGAGTTGAGGACTGGCCAAGAGCAGCTGAGTCAGAGATGGAACGATCTCCTCATGAAGCAGTCTGACGTGGAGAAGGCACAGGAGGATGCCAAGCAACAGGCTGCCACAGAGGAAGCACGCTTGAGGGAACTTCGCGTCGGGCTTGAGGTGCATGATGATGACCTCACCGCCCGCGAGAAGGCTCTTGCCGACAAGCTCCGCGCCAAGGACGAGGAGATTGAAAGGCTTGTCGCGCAACGGACCCAGGATCTGGAGCTGAAGCACAAAGAGGCCCTCGAGGCTCTGACTGCAGATCATGCTGGCAAGCTGGAGGAGGCCGTCAATGCCGCCAGAGCTGCAGAGGCCGCCAAGGACAAGCTCGCCGACGGGGTGAAGAAGCTGGAGGCAGATCTTGAGGAACACGGCAAGCAGATCTCAACGCTCAAGACCGAGAGAGACAAAGCTCTCCACAGCTTGATGGAGACGCAAGTTGCCGTATCCGACAAGACCAAAGAACTCTCCACAGCCAACGAATCCATCGCTGATCTAAAGCTGAAACTGTCCACGCTGGAGGAGACTCTGGGGACCGCCAAGACTCGCGAGAAAGCTCTGGTCAAAAATCTCCGGGAAGAGGAAGAGCTGGTCAGGAGTGCTGCTGCTGCCCACAACGACTATGTGCAGGGAGTGCAAATCTGGACTGAGAAGCTTGTCGACGTCGTGGAGAAGCTTGCCGCACAACTGTCTACCATGGGTCTGGAAGATCACAGGCAGCCTCTTGACGACAGGGTGTCTCCGAGCGCCAAGGTGACCATGTTCTTCGACCGTGTGCTTGGAGCTCTGGAGCAGCTCCATTCAGACCGAAAAGCCCATCTGGCCAGCGAATCACGCAAGCTCTGCCAGGCTGTCCTCCGCAAGGTGCTTGTCAAGGTGGTGCACAGGAACCCCGGCATCAACCTCGCCAACGTCCTTGACCGCCCGCCAAAGGATGCAGATCTTAAGGCGGCAGAAGAACTTGTCGCGCCCATCGTCGACAGGGTAAGCCAAGTCAAGAGAGTCGAAGGCGATCACCGGGATTAGCTGCTTCTCCCCCTCTTTGCCGCCATCGTTCCATGTCAAAGACAATATTGCCTTATGTTAGAATCGCGGCAGCTACTATTGTAATATGACTTGCTATGTTCTGGATGAATGCTATGCTATTCCCCTTGTTTAATTTCTTCCTGTATGTATTCGCCCTACGCTTGATTGGAAACTTGCCGGCGCGCGCACCCTTGCCGCGAGTGCTAGGTGCGGGACTTTAGCAGCCTGCTGGCGGTGTTGCTACCGGCAAGAGACCTTGATGTTTTCAGTGCAGCCACCTAAACTGTTGAGCGGACTCGAAACAGGATAAGGGCGCAACCAATCACAACAAGGTTCCTTCGCGTGCAGGTTTTCCATACAAGAATTGAAATCGTTCAAGAAGAATAACAAAACAGAAAAATTTGTTCAAAGTTTCTGCAACTTAGCTTTCCGTCACAGTACTTCTTCCGGCAAGATGTCAACCTTGAACGTCGCCTGTCGGTATCCATACCATCCTATCCCCCCGGCAAACTTGCATGCGAGGGAACCTTCTATCCTTTGAGAAAAGAAAGAAGAGAAAATAGAGATATGGAACCTTGGCGGTTCGTTAGTACTTGAATATCTCAGATACACATGCATGTAAATAAACATGAACATCAACAAGATTTGTAAAACACTTAGGCTTTATTCAACTATGCACAGGGTCTGCGCCTGGCTTTGTACAAAGGATCACATGCTACAGCGGCAAGACTTGTACAAAAGGTGGTTGCCGGGGGGCCCGGCAACCGCGCCTTATGGATAGAACTTACGAAGATGCTCGATATTCCAGGAGTTGCTCACCGGAATACCGTCTTCGGTCTCCAGGCGGACTGCGCCAGGCCTGGTGACTCGTACTACCCGATAAGGGCCTTCCCACTTCGGCGTCAACTTGTTGGAATTCTTGGCCGACTGAACGCGCCGAAGAACAAGGTCGCCTTCCTCAAGACTCCGGGCATGAACCTTGCGGCTATGGTAGCGGCGCAAAGCTTGCTGGTAGCGTGCAGCTCGCACAGCAGCCTGGAGACGATCCTCCTCAAGGAGCACAGTGTCATCTTGCCGCAGCTGCTCTTGCTCGAGCTCATCATAAGCGAACACTCGAGGTGACCCGTATGTGAGTTCCGTGGGAAGAACTGCTTCCGCCCCATATACTAGGGAGAAGGGTGTCTGGCCGGTAGCTCGATTCGGTGTCGTCCTGATTGACCAAAGAACCACCGGCAACTCATCAACCCAACGCCTTTCGCACTTGCGCAGCCTGTCGAAAGTCCTCGTCTTGAGGCCTCGCAACACTTCAGCATTAGACCTTTCCGCCTGGCCGTTGCTCCTCGGGTGGGCAACAGAAGCAAAAAAAATCTTGCCGCCAAGGTCTTGGACATACTGCATGAAGGTGCGGCTCGTGAACTGTGTGCCGTTGTTGGTGATAATCCTGTTTGGTACACCAAAGCGGCAAACTATTCCTTTGAAGAACTTGACGGCTGACTGTGCTGTCACCTTCCTCACTGCTTCCACTTCCGGCCACTTTGTAAACTTGTCGATTGCAACGTACAAGTATTCAAAGCCCCCGGTAGCACGGGGAAAAGGGCCCAAGATGTCGAGCCCCCAGACCGAGAATGGCCAGGAGAGAGGGATTGTCTGAAGAGCTTGAGCTGGTTGATGCAATTTCTTCGAATGAAACTGGCATGCTTCACACTTGGTTACTAGCGCAGTTGCATCCTGGAGAGCAGTGGGCCAAAAGAAACCTTGCCAGAATGCCTTGCCGGCAAGAGCTCTTGATCCTATGTGGGAGCCACATATGCCTCCATGTATCTCTGCCAACAGCTCCAGTCCATCCTCCCGAGGAATGCATTTCAATTTCACACCATTCGGCCTCTTTCTGTACAGGGCATTGTCCACAAACTGGTACATTTTAGACCGACGGGCTACTTTCTCTGCTTCTTCCTGCTCTTCGGGGAGTTCTCCTGTTTGAAGGAAATGGACGATGTGTTGTGCCCATGCTGGAGCCTGAGGCTCGACGGCAAGGACTAAAGGCAAATCTTCTGCTGCGGGAGGAGTCGTCTCGACAGCAAGGGCCTGAGACCCTGCCGGAGCTTGCTGTTCCCCGGCAAGCTTGGCGGGAGCGTTTGTCTCGACGGCATGAGCCTGAGGCCCTGCCGGAGGCTGTCGCTCACCGACAAGCTGGGCGTTGTTCCCAGCAACTTCCTTGCAGGCGGCTTCTGGGAGCTCTACCGGGAAGTACTTGCCGGAACTCAACTTTCTTCTCTTCTCTTGTCCCATTGATGGTGTCACGGATGGCTGAGTCAGTCGAAGCACAAAAGTTCCTGGTTCCACAGGTAACTTGAGAGCAGCGCATTTTGACAGGCCATCAGCAATGCTGTTTTCTGCACGAGGAATGTGCTCCATTTGCAGGTCGTCAAAATGCTCTTCCAATTTCCTCACTTCATCTACATAAGCTTCCATCAACGGGCTCTGATAATCTTTGTTGACTTGCTTGACGACAAGTTGAGAATCACCTCTGACAATAAGCTTCTGGATTCCAAGGTCTGCCGCGATCCTGAGACCGGCAAGCAACCCCTCATACTCTGCAGTATTGTTCGTTGACCTCTCCCGGGGAAAATGCATCTGAATCACGTATTTGAGGTGCTCTCCGGTGGGTGCGACAAGCAGCACGCCAGCACCGGCGCCTTGCAGCGAGAAAGCCCCATCAAAATACATGATCCACTCTTGATTTGTTTCCTTGCCGGGGAGAGTTGACTCCGGAACTTCTTCATCTGGCGTTAGGGTCCATTCTGCAATGAACTCCGCCAAGGCCCTGCTCTGGATGGTCGAAGTACTTTCAAACTTGAGACCAAAGCTTGACAGCTCCAAAGCCCACTCCACAATCCTGCCGGTAGCATCTGGGTTCCGCAAAATCCGTTGTAATGGAAAGCGAGTGATAACGGTGATCTCGTGTGCTTGAAAGTAATGGCGCAGCTTCCTCGAGGCCATAAGGAGGCCGAAGAGCAACTTCTGCACACCAGAATATCTTGACCTAGCCCCCTGCAAAAGGGAGCTGACAAAATAGACCGGGCGCTGCACCATCTTCTTCTTCTGTATTGCTTGTCTTGACTGCGCAGATTCAACCTTGTCGGCACCAGGCTCTGCCGGGGAAGATCCCTCGTCATTTGGCGGTCCTGCCGCTGGCACTGCTTCTTCATCAGCTTCTCTCTCTGCCACTAGCGCAGCACTTACCACTTGATTCGTTGCCGCTAGATATAGCAGCAATGGCTCTTGAAGTTTTGGCGCGACTAGTACTGGCTGAGAGGAGAGGTACTTCTTCAAATCCGGCAGCGCTGCCTCTGCTTCCGGAGTCCATTTCATTGGACCTGCCTTCTTCAAGATTTTGAAAAAGGGCAGGGCGCGCTCAGCAGATTTTGAGATAAACCTACTCAGAGCAGCAACGCAGCCGGCAAGACGACGCACATCCTTGACACGTCTTGGCGCTTCAATTTGCTCAATTGCTTTGATCTTGTCGGGATTCGCTTCAATTCCACGCTGAGATACAAAGAATCCGAGAAGCTTGCCGGATGGGAGACCAAACACACACTTCTCAGGGTTGAGCTTCAAGTTGATCTTGCGCAGATTTGCAAATGTTTCTTCTAAATCCGATATGAGCGTCGCCTTATCCTTGGTTTTGACCACTATATCATCCATGTAAGCTTCCATATTTCTATGTAGCTGGGGCTCAAAACCAATCTGGACCGCTCTTGCAAATGTAGAACCAACACTTTTCAACCCGAAAGGCATACGCAAGAAGCAGTACGTACCACATGGGGTGATAAATGTGGTCTTCTCTTCATCTTCCTTGGCCATGAAAATCTGATGATAGCCTGAATAGGCGTCAAGGAATGACAGCAAGTCGCAGCCGGCAGTGGAGTCCACAATCTGGTCGATGCGCGGCAAGGGAAAAGGATCTTTTGGACAGGCTTTATTGATATCTGTATAGTCAATACATAGCCTCCATTTTCCATTCGCCTTGCGCACTACAACTGGATTGGCCAACCATGTTGGATGAAGTACTCCTCTAACCAAGCCTGCTGCTTCTAACTTCTTAATTTCTTCGGCAATAAACTGTTGCCGCTCCAAAGCTTGCTTCCTGGCCTTTTGCTTGACGGGCCACGCGTGTGGACAGACGGCAAGGTGGTGCTCAATCACCTCCCTGGGAACACCGGGGATATCAGATGGTTGCCATGCAAACACATCGACATTCGCCCGCAGGAAGGCAACGAGCATGCTTTCCTATTTGCTGTCGAGGGTGGAACTTATGGTGAAAGTTCCTCCCGTACCATCCTCCTTGGCGGGCACCTTCTTGGTCTCTGGCGGAGCAGCCTTGGACTTTTTGCTCTTGCCGGTGGAACTCTCTGGCACATCATCGACGGGAGCGCAGCACTCCGAAGAGGTGCGCTTGCCGGAGTGTGCGCGGGAGGTCTTGCCGGTCTTCTTCGCCCCGGGAGTTTCAGCGGCAGGAGCAAGTGCCTTGGTGGCAGATGCTGCAACTGCCTCCCGGTAGAGTTGATCGGTGCAGATAAGCGCGTCTTTCTTGTCGGAAACGACAGTGATAACGCTCATCGGCCCGGGCATCTTCAGCACATTGTAGGCGTAATGTGATGCCGCCATGAACTTGGCCAATGCTGGACGGCCAAGGATCCCATTATATGGCAACGGAATCTTGGCGACATCGAAGACAATCTTCTCTGTCCTGAAATTCAGGTCGCTAGCAAATGTAACCGGCAGCGTGATCTTTCCCTTGGGCTGGCTCCTTCCTGGATTGACCCCTTGAAACGAGCCCGTTTCCTCGAGATCTCCATCAGGAATTTGCAATCTTTTGATTACCTCCGGTGAGATCAAGTTCAAACCGGCCCCACCGTCAACTAACATCTTCGTCACCTTGAGGTTGCGAATCGTTGGTGAGACCAACAACGGCAAACACCCAACCGCAGTTACACGATCAGGGTGATCCTCAACGTCGAAAATGATAGGCGTGTTGGACCATTTCAAAGGCTTCCGGGCGCCGACAGATGGCTCAGTCGCATTAACCTCACGCGCCCATTGTTTAAGTTGGCGGTGGGAAGAATGCAACGAGGCACCTCCGTCAACGCACATGGCGTCCGTAGCTTTCTGGAACTCTTGCTCACTGGATTCATCGTCCTCCTCAATGTCATCATCACCCCCCTCTTGCTTGTCGCGGCCTCGAGCGGGCCGGTCCTTCTGTTGCTTGGCCTTGCCGCGGCGACCTCCTCGGCCACCACGCTTCTTGCCGGACCCCTCCGCGCCATCCTGGGCCTTCTCCTTGTCTCGCCTCTCGTACTCGGCTCTCTGCTTCTCGACAAGCTACTCGACTTGCCGGCAGTCTTGGAGATCGTGGCCCTTGGTGCGGTGGATCTTGCAATACTGCTTGCCGAAACCGTCTGGCTTGTCGGCAGCTGCCAAGGCCTGGCAGGAGGCACACCGGGCAACGTCCTTGCCGGGGTCATCAACCTTGGCCTTCTTGGCGGCACCGGGGTTGCCGGATCCCTCAACGGCAAGCACGGCCTTGCCCTTGCGCTTCCTATTACGCCGTCGGCCCTTCTTTGCCGGAGCGGCGGTGTCCTCATCTCCAGAGTCGACCCCTGCACCAGCATCTTCGCCGGGGAGTCTCCTCCCTTCTTCAGCTCGAGCACACTTATCTGCCAGAGCATAAAGCTCGGCAACATCCCTGATCTTGTTCATCGCCAGCTCTTCCCGCATCCTGCGGTTGCGCACGTTCTGATGGAACGCGCTGATAACAGCGGCAGGGTGAACGTCTGGAATGTTGTGATGTATGCGGCTGAACCTCTGGATGTACTTGCGCAAAGTCTCGCCTTCCTTCTGGGTGATGAGATGTAGATCGCTTTCCTGGCCAGGAGCTTGGTGGCCTCCAGTAAAGGCGCCAACAAACTCATGGCACAGGTCTGCCCAAGAAGAGATGGAATTCTCCGGCAGGTGCATCAACCACGACCTGACGTTGGGCTTAAGCACCAACGGGAAGTAGTTGGCGAGTATCTTGTCGTCGCGAGCCCCGGCAGCCTGCACCGCAATGGTGTAGATGCTCAGGAATTCCGACGGGTGGGTCTTGCCGTCGTATTTCTCCGGGACCTCCGGCTTGAACGTGCGGGAATTGGGCCACTGGACTCGCCGCAGCTCACGGGGAAACACTGGACAACCCACCTCGTAAGGTAGATCGACAGGATACCCCGGCGCAGGCTTATCTATAGTGGGCCCCACGCGCTTATCAGATTGATGGCGCGCTTCCCGACAGCGCTCGATGGTAGTTCGAGCGTCTTCCTTGCCTCGCTCCCGAAGAACTTGACGTTGATCGCGACAAGTTCGCGGATCGGACGACGCCGTGGAATCGTCATCACGGGTGTCGACCCGTCGAGTCAGCGTCCGCTGCTGCCGCTGTGGGGGAGAGTACACCGTAGTTGTACCGCCCACAGTCTTTTCACCGCCGACGCGTGCCGGCTCGATGGACTGCCGCCGCGAGGGCTCCGCCTGCTCCGGCTTATCTTCGTTGGCGAGGCCGACAAGGCTCTGAATGACAGCTCTCCATTCGTCGAGCTTGTCCGCAGCAGGAGGGAAGTTCAGAAGCAGCTGTGCACGTGCTAGCGCTTCTGCTCGTGTAGGCGGCGGCGACAGGTGCGAGGAACGTGATGTGCTCTGACTCCCAACTATGTTGGAAGGAGCTACATCATGGCCCCACGACCGTACACCGCTTCCAGCAGCATGCGGACGTGCATGCTGGTCTCGCACATCCCGAGGTTGATGCTCAGGAGACTTTCCATGGGGACGCCGGGACCCACCAACATCACGGCGACTTTCGTCGCGCGCGCCCTGAGAAGGTCGCGGCACGTGCGCCGGTGTGGGCGTCTTGGAAGGCGCCCTTCCATCTCTGGAGTTCGTTGCACCGCCTGCTGGCAGCACAGCTCCATCCCTGGATCCAGCGGCGCGAACGACGCCGCTCGCCTGGCTACGATCACCAGAGCGTCGTGGAAGCTCTGGATCTCTACTTCCTCCTCCACCCGCGTCGACGCCGTCGCCCGTGCGTGTAAGCACAGGCGCAGCGGACGTGGATGGACCAACCGCCGTGAAACCCTTCCTCTTGGGGGCCATGGCGACGAAGATGATGAAGAACTGGCGCGCTAATCCCCAGATCAGGTCCGCACAACCTCTACTTCCCCTACCTGGTGCGCCAAAGATGTCGGAGAAACGACACCTATGGGATCGCGTGGATCCCTTTTATGGTTCGGCAGGGAGAAAGGCTTGCACAAAGAGCAGATCTGATGATCAACACGCGGGAATTTTACCCAGGTTCGGGCCGCAAAGATGCGTAAAACCCTACTCCTTCTTGGTTATATTAGGTGTGTTCTAGCTCAAGTTCTGGGAGCGCTACAGTACTCAGCAGCTACACATGCAGAAAGGGTTGAAAAGGATCCGATCCCCCTGTAGCTACGCCTTGGGCCTCCTTTTATACGTTCGAAGGGGTCACCAACAGTGGCGCACAGTGCATACATGAGGTGTAAAAGTAGCTACAGTGTTATCATACCTAACACTGATGGTTTAGGACAAGTGCATTAAATGCTCCGTTGAGGTGTCTCTTAGCGTCTTGGGGCTGGAAAAAGGGGCCGTCCCATCGCACCGCTTAAGCCCATCCACCGCTAGCACCTGACACGTTACCAGGAGGACAACAGCTAAAAGACAAGCTGGTGACCGCACTGGAGCGGTGACAGGGCAGCGAGGGCTTGCCGGGGGCGAGCCTTGCCAGGGCTGCAAGTCATCCCGGCAAGATCTTGCCGGGGCTCCAGCCTCTAGTCTTCTATCTTCTGATTATTGCCTTGTCTTGGATGCCTTCTTGACTTTATGAACTCGCATTTAGTTGTCTCCCGGCAGGCCTTGTCGTAGGTGTGGCTACAACTGCCCGTGCACAAGTACGGGGTACTAAAGGACCCAATCCTTAGTGCACCGACAGATGGTGTAACGAGATCCTCAGCAGGAGGTGGGTGCTTGAGTAGAAAAAGTGTGGTCTGATGCAAAAAACTGAAAAGTTGAAGTGAAAAGTAGAGATACATGTGTATCAAAATCTTTATCTTCTTTTTCTTGATGAGGTCACTAGTGTTAGCTTGGATTGGAGAGAACAAATCAATATATATGCCTCAAGTTATTTTTTATTATGAGGCATATGTATCCATATGTCACCATTGTACATGCCCTCAGTTGGACTAGTAGTAAGACTTTTGATTGTTTTTGGTTTTGGGATGTCATTGAAGTGCTTGCATCATTTTATAAGGGAATTCGTGAGACTAGTGGTAGGCCTGCGAGACTAGTAGTAGTACATTTGATTGCTTTGTTTTTTGCGAGTCAAGAAAGTGTCTGTGTCATTTTACAGATGATCTAGATCAATCAAGGCCCATCTCACCTTTGTGGAGATTGCACAGCGAGATTTGGCCTTTAGGCCTAGAGTTATTAAGATCTAATAGTAGTTCACATTTAGTTTTGGTCTCTGGTGGTTTTCGGCATGTCCCTCTTAAAACATGCCAACATGTACATATCTCCTCCTTAGTGAAAAGGCAGTGCTCGTGCCGTTTTTTCAAAAGTAAATTACCATGAGTATAATAATGAATCTTGTACCGCACATGTTTTATGTATAGGATTGCTTCATTTTACTTGTGGATTATCAGTACTATTTTTAGTCTTTCAGAGGTTGATACACCAAAGAACAAGTAATGTGCTTATTTGTGTGCATGATTAATATATGTAGATCATTAATCCTATCCAAATTGATGAACCTCTAATCTACTCGCACATTGTTGCTGTGATTTTGAAGTTCAAGACCTAGACCATCTTTTTTTGCGAATAAAAATTACGAAAACTAGTTTATTTCTGGATAGAATGGTTTGGGAGAATATATGAGATATGAAATTTGATGGACTTGGCTTATAGAGTGGCCTTGAAGTGCCAACATCGTTATGTGAATTTGGTGATCTATTTCTTTTGTATGACGTATACCATTGCATAACCTGGATTAATCAAAGTTCAGGAAAAGGGAAATGAAAAATTAGGGCAATAGCCGTTACCAAACTAAGCTATGATATTAGATTAGATTAGACATGAAAAAAAAAAGAGACAAGATGTGGTGAATTGGTGATGTAACCTGTCATACCTTAAATTTGGGCTGGACATGCCGTTGCCCGCGGTTTCTCTAGCGATTGAATGACGGGCCAACAAACGGGGCCGGGAGGGACGAACGAGACGAGATCGGTGGTGGAGAAGTTGCCGAACGATCTAGCCAAGTTGGGAGTTTGGGTGTCTTGCGGCCTGCTGCACACGACATACAACACAAACCATGGGAATCGATCTACTATCGGGCTTCTGATTGAGCTAATGAAGTTTGAATATTTTAAATGGACTAAAAGATTTGCTTGTGTGTTGTAGCTACTTTTCAATGGGTTCAGCCTCAAAAATTACTGGATTCATACTACTCGGTAACTATGTGCATGTGCGTGTCACGAAAAAATCATTAGGTTCAGTTAAACCCAATGACCGTTCGCTGCCTCCGCCCCTGAGTACTCGCGTCCATGTGTCTGCGAGCTGCGTAACTGACGCAGCACGAGCTGTTCGGTGTAATTTCTTGCCTGGGTTTTCTGTTCTCTGGTTCAAAGTTTGATCCGATGTTGACTGTTTCATTCCAGGGCTTTTTTTTCTTAAGACATCCATTGCACTGCATTTCAAAGGCAAGGAAAATTTACATCCATTCCAACTTCAAAGATTTCTTTTGTTTTCATATGGTTCAGTCGAACACACTCTCTAGGATTCGAGCGAACATGCCACCCGTAACTTGTTTTCCTATCCCCGTGTTTTTTCCCGTCCCGCGAATAAAATAAAGCTCTTAAGCAGTGTATTTTCGTAAGAATTAAGAGCATTTATAGTCGGTCCGCCTTATTTCCTCCGTAAACGCCCGCAAAGTCTGTCCGATCAGTGATCGGTCAAAAAAAGTTGACCCAACCAGACTGTTCACTTAGTCCCTATACGTCCGGATAGACCAGCACCCCTCAAATCGGAACTAAATGTAAGGACCATATGAGGGCACCCAGACGCGACCGGACGCTACCGCTTCATTTCATAGCGGTCCCACCTGCAGCCACCCGAAAAGGAGCCGGTCTTCCGTGTTTCTGGTCCAACGTGCTCGTAGATCCAAACTTTAGTCCCATCTCGCGGCGCTAGCCGAATGCTGGCCGGCTTAAATCGCCTCGTCGGCGGATGGCGCCAAGCTTCTCTGTTAATTGTATAGATCGATCAATTCTCATCATGTGAATTAGGTAACTTTACACTAGATTGCATCTCAACTGATGATTGTTCATTGAGTGTCAAATTCATCTCGTTCATGTACGTTGATAGCCCTACTACAGTGAAAAAAGTTTTATTTTGTGATTAAAAAAAACCGTGCAAACATATGTTGTGATTTAAAAAGAGCCGTGCAAACATCAATGTTCCATTTATGAAAGAGATAGACCATACCCATGAATCTTTTTCATGATAAACAGAGAAAATTCATAGCGATAGTCCATTTACTTTTCAAAGGATACAATGATATCAGAAGCTTATTGCTTTCCTATGACCCGCCTATTTAAGCCGGTCGATTTGCTCCTCAAGCGGCGACGGGACGGGGCCGAAAACATCCGAAACCCCGTCGGCCCAACGTGAAGCATGAGAATTCCAAAATCGAATCGGAAAATCCATAGCCCTGCCGCGTGCAGCCAGCTGCTGGTTGTGGCCGGACACGAAGCTCTAGGGCGGAAATGCTGCTGTCCGTCACGTACGTACCGAGATCGCCCGTGCGCACGCACGTCGCGACCGATGTCAGGCTCCCGCAGAATTCGCAGTTCGGCCATGCGACGAGGGAAAAAGAAACGTCCAAACCCGCCTCAAACGTTCGCACACGCCGCCCGGTTACTAAGAGCAACACCAACGGGGAGACCCAAACGGACGCGTGATTTGTCCGCTTTTCGTCCGTTTGGGTCGGCCCGGCGGACATCCGTGCCCGTTTTTTCATTTGGATCGGTTCAGCCGCCCAACGGCAGCGAGACCCAAATTTACGCGCGGCCCAAAAAATAAAAAATAAAACACATGGTCACATGCAGACGCGAATTAAAACATAATTAAACATAAGTGGCCGGTCAACCGCCGGCCAAAGTCCACTTAACACATAATTAAACATTAATAAAATCTAAATAAAAGTCCGCGCCCGCGCCTGCACCCTGCCCTAGCCGTCCACCTTGCCCTTGCCCTTGCCATTGCCGTCTTTGTCGTCGCCGGTGAGGTCGACGAAGGTGGGGGCCGGCCCAGCCCAGGGGAATGCCGCCTGATAGGCTGCCAGGGCAGCCTCCTCCGGCGTCTGCTGCGGCGGCGGCATTGCGGCACGCCGGGCGCGCTCCTCCTCTTCCTCCTCGAGGCGTAGCGCCTCCTCCTCCTTCTCCCACCGCATCTGGCGCAGGCCGTCCGCCTCCTCTCGGCGAGCCAGTGCTGCCTCCAGTGCTCGAGGTGGGCCGCCTCCTCCTCCGGCGTGGCTTCGAAGTGGACGGGCGGCGCGCTCACCCACTCGCGGACCACGCCCACCCACCCGTACTTCTCGTCTGGAAAAGTGGGTGGTGGTGGCGAGCGCTTCCGCGAGGGCTCCTCCTTGGGCTTGATGGTGGGCGGCGGCGGCGGTGGTGGAACCTCCGGGACGAACAACGGGGCGTGGACGGAGTCCCCCGCAGCCGACAAGGCGAGGGCGCGGTCTAGGCCAACCGACCGGGCTTCCTCCTCGAGCCTGCTGGGTTGCCTGCTCGAGGGCGGCTTGGTACGCCGCCTCCGGCAGGACCTCGGGAGGCGGAGGAGGGACGGCCTGGTCGACGGGGACTCCCCGCCGGCACTCCTCCTCGTGCTCTAGCACGAACCAGCGCTCCCAGTTGGGGGAGTCTGGCGCGTAAGCACGCATGGCCCGCTGCTCCGGCATGAGGGCAGAGCGACGCCGGCGAACCTCCTCCGCGTGCGCCCGTGCGGATCGGGGCACTGCCGGAATGGGGATCCGCTCCGGATCCAGATGCCAACCATGGGACAGGTTGACGTCCGGGTACTGCAGCGGCCGGCGGTACTGCCAGTGCCACCGCGCCTGGTGGACTGGTATGTAGAGCCGGTCCCGCGCCGGTGGGGAGCCTCGCCTACCAGGCGGCGGTGGTGGTGGAAGCTGTGGCTGCGGCGGCGGCGGCGGCGACCGGCCGGCGCCGCGGGAAGAGCTTGCGCCGGCGCTCAACTTGCCCTTGCCCTTGCCATTGAAAAACCCCATGGCTACTAGGGTTTGCGGTCACCGGCGAGGGAGCACGCGTGGCCAGATGTGGACGGGAAGGGGAAGTGGATGAGGCTGGCCCTGCCGTACGTTTGGATTAATAAGGACGACGGGGAGGAGCTTCGAGGCGCTGCCAGGTGGGCCGGAGGCGGCTGGTCGCGTTTAATATGACCGCGGGTGGTGGTTGCGCGGCCGACATGTGGACCCAAGGCGGACGCGGTGAGGACGCGGGGCGCGTCCGCTTCGTGTCCGCGCCGACGCATTTCAGGCGCATTTTTGGGCCAGAAATGGGTCTGCGCGGACACGGCGCGGACGTTTTTTGGGTTTGGGTCGCCGCGTTGGGCCGTCGCTTTTGTCCGCGCCGACCCATTCGGACGCAGGCGGACGATTTGGGTCTCCCCGTTGGAGTTACTCTAAGAGCATCTATAGCCGGACCCCCTATATGCTCCTCAAACGCCCGGAACGCCCTCCCGGTCACTGACCGGTCACAAAAATGTGACCCAACCGGACCCCTCATATCCGTCTCAAACGCCCGGACTGACCGGCACCCCTCATATCCATCTCAAATATGGGGACGATATGAGGGCTCGCGGACGCGCCCGGACACGCCCGGTCAGTCCGCCACGTAGGACGCGACCCCACTCCGGACCACCTTTTCTCTTTTCTTATTCATTATTTTCTTTCTCTCTCTTCTTCTCCACCAATCACGTGCAAGTGACCGGACATATGAGAAGAAAAAATGAGAAGTGTGGCTGCGCGGACCAAATTATAGGGGCTCAAAACGGACACGCCCGGTCACTGACCAGACGCGTCCGCGGGCGTTTAAGGGGTCAGATTTGCTAGGTCCGGCTGTAGATGCTCTAACCGGTTAAAAAACGATTCAGTCGGACCTCTCAAACATGCCTCAAACGCCCGGACTGACCAGCACCTCTCATATCCAGCCTAAATATAGGGCGGATATAGAAGAGCCCGGGCGCGCCCGGGCACGTCTGCCTGGCCCGCATCTACCACATATATATTTGTCCTCATTCGCTCGCCGGACCAAACCCTAGCCACTTCAATCCACCCCCCCTCTACTCCCATCCGTCACCTAAGCTCACCTCCGGTGATCTTCAGCCTTCTCCGGCATGGCAGGCAGCGGATCCGAGTCATTCACCTCCAGATCCATCGACTACGAGCCCATCCCACGTGGCCCCGAGGAGGAGATGGCCGTCCGGCTTGCGCTCCGCCGCTCCCGGGAGGCGGCCGCACGACGGTAGCGCTCGGACTCGCAATGCCGGGAATTCATTGCGTCCGCACAACCGGTGCTTGGATCCGGCGTCGCTGCCTCACCAGACGTTGTGCGGTCCGTCTGGCGTCCGAGCGCCGTGGCGGAAGCGCAAGCCCTCCGTTGGTGCGCCGAGCACGAAGCATGGCCGTCCTCGGACAATGTCATGGCGCGGCGTGCCCGCTGGGCGAGGCAGTGGGCACGGGAGGTGGCGAAGGCCCTCGCGGCGATGGACGTTGGAGAGGCGTAGTCACACTCTCCGGCACCCCGTAGGTGCACCAGTGCGACGCCGCAACCGCGTCGTGGTGGACATCGGCTCCTCCCAGGAAGGATTCGTCATCGACCTCACGTTCACCTGCACCGTCCGGGTTATGGGCTCCGACGAGGAAGAATAGGGCATGGGAGACGGCGATGGATCGAGTCCTGTGAGCCGGCTAGCGTCCCATGTCATATTCTACCTCGCCGGCGGCCGGACCAACACTACGAGGGGCGCAGCCAGCCGCCGGACATGGGCACGGTGGAGCCGGACGACCTCCGCTTAATATTAGGTTTACATTGCATGTAATAACATTGATTTGAGGTTTCTAATTTGAGGTATCCGGATGTAGAATCCATTATTTGAGTCCGCGTGGGGCCACGCCGCCAGGCCTACGTGGCAGACGTGCTCGGGTGCGCCCGGGCTCTCCCATATCCACCTCATATTTGGGTTGGATAAGAGGGGTGCCGGTCAGCCCGGGCATTTGAGGCCCGTTTGAGGGAACCGGCTGTATCAATTTTTGTGTCCGCTTAGTGACCGGGCGGCTTGTCTAAACTTTTTTTTTAATTTTCATCCATAGATCCTTTACTCATATTTTTAAAATTGAAATACTTAATCCAATGCAAAATACGAGAAAAGAAACACAAGAGGCTGGAAAGATCCGGCGCGTGTAGAAAGGAGCGACGGCACGCGCGTGGTATCGCGTTCGTGCCGTCCGTGCAAGTCTACGAGCTGCTGCTCTGCTCGGTTCAGCGCGCACGCTGCCTCGCGGCACGCGCCCTTGTCCCGACAGCGTCCGTCCGATCCGGCGACGTGTCGATCGCACGGCCCAGCCCCACGCGCTCCCCCCTCCCTCTTCCTCCTCCTCGTCGTCGTCAAGCGCCACGTGCCTTCCTCCCTCCTCCGGCCTCCCCCCGTTTATATAAAGCTCGCTCGGCCTCGGCGCAGCACGCTTGCTGCTCCAACAACCAGCACCTGCTCTGCTCTGCGCCGCTCCTCCCACCCCAGAGAATCAACAAAGCAATCTTATCCTGCTTTTGCCCTCCTCCCCTAGTTCCCTCCACTCGCAGCACCAGCATCAGCATCAGCATTATCATGGAGTATGAGAGGATACACAAAGTTCAGGTAGCAGTAATTTTCTTTGCTCGCCGTATTTACCTGTGTTCATCCATGGTGGCGTCGAGGTCATCTCTCATTCACGCTGTGCTACAATCAGCATTTGGGTTTGGGTTTTCATCCACAGCAGAGATATACCAGAGGGTATTGGTCTCCGTATTAGTAGTATCGCTGTTCATGAGTTACTAGCACTGTGTGGGTCAAAGCTGTTTCCAGCATTGCGCACTGTAGTGCATCGCCCGTTTATGGGGCTTTGGATTGGATTGGGTTTGTTGTTGTCCCATGGGTAAACATTGCAGGCACTACCCTATACTATAGCGTCACCTTTTTCTTCATTTTCTTTCCCTTTCCCTGTATGGCCATGCCTTGCTGCTCCATGCTCACTGCTCAGAGTGATGTCCCATGGCTGCTCACTCCATTCGTTCTCCACAGTGAGTGAGTGAGTGGGTGGGTGGGGAGGTTTGGAGCTGGCAGGAAGAGGCTCACTCTCTCTGCTCACGCCATCGCCCTCCAATGGCAGCTTCACTGGGAGCAGCGGAGCAGTCAACCCCTCCCTCCTCCGCGGAGGAAATCAAGGCACAGATTTCTGCGGCCAATCCATCGCCACAAATCCCCACGCATTCATATCAGTTTTACTACAGAATTTAATACTTAGCACACTTCTGCTCTGAATTTCTTCCTGATTTAGTGCCCCTGATTTCGTTTCGTTTTGTTTTGTTTTGTGTGTGTGTGATTCGGATGCAGATGGGGGTCATGTCTCCGACGAAGCTGAGGATGAAGCTGCTGGGAATGGGATACGGAGGAACCAACAAGGATGAGGCGGCCAGCAAGTCGCCGTCCAGGCTCGACGCCGAAGACCACCCCAAGAACAGCCTCCTGCCGCAGGAGCTCGACGAGGGCTCCTCGGAGTACCCCAAGGACCGCTCGGACTCTTCCTCCTCCCGGTCGCGCTCCAGCGGGAGCCACGGCAGGTCCGCTGCCCACTCCGGCAATGGCGGAAGCTTCGAGTTTCGCATGGAGGAGAGGGCGGCGGTGGCCGGGCTCGGGCCCTTCTTCCGGCAGCAGGTGCCGTCCAAGTGGAACGACGCGGAGAAGTGGATCGCCGGGAGGCACGTCGTGCACTCCAACCCCATCTTCTCCAAGAAGGCCGCCTCCGTGCACGGCCACAGCGGCGTCGGCGGAGGCTGCGTGCGTGTCGTGCCGGAGTCTGCGCCGCCGCCGCCGTCGGACGCCAAGAAGACGAGCGCGCTGACCGAGCTGCCACGGTCGCCTTCTCCGTCGTCGTCGTCGCTGTCGTCGGTGACCGGGCCGGCCAGCAAGCAGCGTCGTGACACGAAGCTCCGCACCCAGGTGGGCGCTCCGCCTCCGGCGCCGCAGTCGTCGTCGGTGTCGATGAGGGACGTCGGCACGGAGATGACGCCGATCGCCAGCCAGGAGCAGTCGAGGAGCGGCACCCCGGCCGGCGCCGCCACGCCGTCCCTCAGCCCGCTCTGCTCGCTGCCGGCCTCGCCGTCCGCGTCGGAGCGGGAGCTGCAGATCAGGACGCGCCGGGAGATCGCCGCGCTCGGGCTGCAGCTGGGCAAGATGAGCATCGCGTCCTGGGCCAGCAAGGAGGACCGCTTCCGCACCTCGCCGGACAAGAGCGCCGGCGAAGAAGACGAGGCCAAGAAGGAGGAGTTCGAGGCTCGAGCCGCGGCATGGGCAGAGTCCAAGAAGTGCAAGCTCGCATCAAGGCACGGAACAAATATCTCCACATTTTAATCCTGATTCTTGTGCCTGATTGTTACACCATTTCCTTCTGAATCTTATGGTGTTTTGGTCATGATGGTTCAGATATCAGAGGAAGGAGGCCAAGATTCAGGAGTGGGAGAACTGCCAGAAATCCAAATTCGAAGCCAAGATGAGGCATGCAGAGGTCAGCTCCCATCTGAATTGCTGAACTCGTTGCGCTGTCCAGACAAAACTGTGAAACAAATCCCAGCTGTCTGTCAACAAATTCTGATCGTGCATTGTACTCCCCCTCCGTTCGTAAATATAAGACGTTCTGGTGGTTCAATCTATACTGCCAAAACGTCTAATATTCATGAACAGAGGTAGTATCAATTTACAGAATGTAATGGTGCAAAGTTCATTTCAGGTGCAGGCCGACCAAATGAAGGCGCGGGCGAAGAACAGCCTGACCAAGAGGCTGTCCACATTGAGCCACAAGGTGGAGGGGAAGCAGGCGAGGGTCGAGGCGAGGCGGAACCGGCGGGCGGTCCGGCTGGCGCGGCAGGTGGAGCGCATCCGGAAGACCGGCCGCGTGCCGTCACGGTTCCGGTGCTGCAGCTGGTTCCTCTGTTGAAAACCAAACAAATTTCAGATAGCCTCTGAAATGCATGCAGCCTAACTGAAGAAGAAGCCTGAAGGTCTGAATGCAAAAGTCTCTGGGACACACACGATGCACATGAAATTATTTGGATCAATATGCTGTAGTTGTTGCTTTGCTCTGTAGTCTGTACAACAATCTAAATTTCTGCGACTTGAGCTACAGTAGCATGTTGCCATTGCTAACATGAGCTGATGCTAATGGCCTGCTGACTAATGTATTGAGAACTTGAAATCATGTTCTTTTTTAACTTTGTAGTAATTGTAGAAAACGGAAAAATATGGCATTTTATCAAGGAAAGATATATATTAATTGGTCAGCCCCAGGATGAGATCTGGCTTGCTTGTTGCTTTGCCATAAGCCCATGATAGCTCAAAATGAAAGAAAAAAGACTAGCTAACACAAAGATAAGCCTTCAACAACTCATCACAATATTCAGACTAAGACCGGAAATCCGTTGGAATTCCACATTTCTGGCCGCAACTTAATGTTACCAAATTTCTTGTGAAAAAATTCAGGGCCTATTTGAATCGCATGATTCTCAAAATGTAGGAATAGGAAAAGTACATGATTGAAATGACATGCCTTTTGAATCCTGTAAAATTAGAAAACCATAGGAATTTAGACCAAACAGTGTTTGATACCACATGAGAAACAAAGAAATTGAGTAAAGAGCTTTCATTGGATGGAAAATTTCTTCCAAAGTAGTGTGCAAAATTTCCATTCCTAAGGATTCAAATCCTATAAACAATTCTATGAAATTAGTTTGAATCAAAGGAGCCCTCGGTGTCCCGAACAAGGTCTGAGTAGTAGTTAACAAATTATCATTCATAGGCATCCTAAGCAGGAGTCACCCAGCATTAGTACCACCACACGCCCGGTGCTGGCTAATAGGGACATAGGGTGGTATTTGGCCTCTCAAATAGCTTGCCCTTTTGGCATGCATGGAACCATGATTTGGTCTAACATACTCCGTGAATCATGCTAGCTGACATGGAGTTAGGTAAATTAAGAGGTCAAACCCTACAAATAGGACAAAACCTTTGACTTCACACGATGTATCTAACCTTAGGATGGAATCTGGCTTGCTTACTGTTTTATCATAAGTCATCTTGGTCTGGGCTACTGGGGATTAACAAGCTTTCTAGGGCTTATGACAAGTCTAAATTGGGATAATATAAAAATTTCAGAGGAAAAACCTTGAAGAAGCCGAGAAGAATATTTGGACTTGAGACCCCTTTTAGAACTGAAGACCATCCCTCCATTTTCTCACGGCAACTTAACCCTTTCAAAAAAACAATTGTGGGAAAAACTTCCCATCTGTACATCAATTGTCATGGCAGTAAGAAGAACACCAAAAGTAATATAGAAACTATATCCAGGTCCGTAGACCACCTAATAACGACTACAAGCATTGGAGCAAACCGAAGGCGCGCTGCCGTCACCGCTCCTCGCTCACTGGAGTCAGACAAACCTTGTTGTTGTAGACAGTCAGGACGTCGTTGTGCTAAAATCCCATAGGATCAGCGCATCAGAACAATAACCGTCGCCGATGAAGAGAAGCGTAGATCGGAAGGATCCAACTTGCAGACACACAAGCGTAAACGAACAAAGACTCGATTCAAGCAGATCCACTGAAGACCAACGGCGACCGAATCCCTCGAGATTCGCTTGAGATACACCTCCAAACGTCCTCCGACGACCCTAAACGCACCATCTGAACGGAGCTAGGCGGGGTGAATCTTATTCCATCTCCAGGGAGCCGCCGTCTCCTTGCCTTCCCGAGTAGGACACACCCTAACGAAAAAAAAAACCCGAGGCCCTCCCACCAACAAGGCCGGGGATCTATCATGCCTCCATGGCCCTGAGGCCACAGAAGATGAGGCAAATCGGCGCCGCCGCCGCCAAGAGACAAGGAGACTCGTCGCATGTTTGCTTTGACTCGCCGACAAAGAGGTATCGTAGTTGGCCTGTTGTTCTCCTTTCAAATTCTACATCTCTAAATAATTGATCCCCAATTATATTTAGTTCTCTCAACATGTAGCCTCCCATCTCACCAAATGTGCCACATCAACATCCACTGACACTATTCTTAGCCCATGTAGACCCTGATTTAATTGTTGCAACTGCTATGCCCCAACTTACATGCATACCTTTTTGCTTGCATGCAATGTAAGTACACAACATTTCTATTTTCCAAAAACAACTTTTGATTCAGGTCATTTCCTTCGTCCATAATTCATTTAAATTAATCTTTGAATTTTCATGCTAGCACGCGGGAAATCACCTAGTTACTACAGTTAAAAGTTCACAAACCCTGAATTTCAAAAAAAAAAAAAAATCACAAACCCGTAGCCACTAGAGTAATTTTTTTGTGTGTGAATGTTGTGGATTTGAACCATCAATAAATCAACCGATTATTCTGGGCGTGGATTACGTCTTTTTCATTAGGAAAAAAAAAGAGGGGTGCACATTATATGAACCCTTGACTTTTCATCAGAATTGTGATGAACCTCAACCTCGTCGTCCTTTATTATTATTATTTTTTTTTGCGAGAAACTTCCAATCTATTCATCTTCAATCATGGCAGTACAGCGAACACTAGAAATAATTAAAATTACATCCATATTCGTAGACCAACTAGCGACGACTACAAGCACTGAAGCGAGCCGAAGGCGCGCCGCCGTCATCGCCCCTCCATCGCCGGAGCCGGGCACAACTTGTTGTAGTAGACAGTCGGGAAGTCGTCGTGCTAAGGCCCCATGGGACCAACACACCAGAACAGCAACCGTCGCCGATGAAGATAAGTTTAGATCGGAAGGATCCAACCTGAAGACACAAGAACAAAGACGAACAAAGACTGGATCCGAGCAGATCCACCAAAGACAACCACCGACCGAATCCCGTGAGATCCGCCGGAGACACACCTCCACACGCCCTCCGACGATGCTAGACGCACCACCGGGGCGGGGGCTAGACGGGGAGGACCTTATTCCATCTTCAAGAAGCCGCCGCCGTCTCGTCTTCTTGAGCCGGACACAAACCCTAACAAAACTTGAAGAAGCACAAAAAAACGGAGCCCTCCCATCGGCAAGGGCCGAGATCCACCACGCACCCATGGCCCTAAGGCCACAGGAGACGTGGCAGATCGGCGGCGCCGCCGACGGGAGGCAGAAACCCTAGCCGCCTTTTCTTGAAGGAGAGACGAAGGGATGACTCAGCAGAATGAATTCGCAAGGCAGATAGTGATTGGTAAAAAATATGCAACAACTTTTCCGATGTGCTGCCACTTTGTATGTACCCCCAGCGTGCACACAACGAAGATCCATTATTAAGCTAGCGTGATAAGGATTGGATCTAGGTGTCAAGTCTTAATGCCCACAGTAAGCATTACCGGTGTAAAAGATCGCGTGTGCACTGGAAACACCACTAGAATTGCAGCTCCTAATATTTTTTCCCATTGTAAGGTCAGCATGCATTTTTGAGATTTACTTTGATCGTAAATTAAACCAATATTTTTTTTCACCATATCCCCCCACAAAAAATGCACCATAGAAACAAGTATGCTAGTGAAAACTTCTGTGAACACAATCCAATGACATACTTTTCTTTAGAAGAACGGGAGGGGAGGGGGGCATACGATACACAATTTATTGGTCGGATCGATTGTCAAAGTTAGAGAAATATATGTGTGGGCCTCGTAAACCCGGAAGAAGGGAGCAGTGATCTTTACCAAACACGAATGATCAGTAACACTAGGAACATAGAATGTGGGTGAAAAAAGAAACATAAAAGGGATCGCCAAGAGCGTATGCATTGCGCCCAATTTGACAAATTCTATCATCATCTTTAGCACTTTCGGCAAGAAAATCAAGAAGAAAATAAAAGAAAAGAAACGTAAAAGGGATCATCAAGAGCGTATGCAATGCGCCTGATACAATTTGGTAAGAAACTCAAGAAGAAAATAATAATAAAAAGAAACATAAAAGGGATAACCACGAGGGTAGGAAGAAGAATACTAGTATGATTTTTAATGTTTTTTTTTGATTTGACCAATTTTACCATCATCTATAACACTTTCGCCAAGAAAATAGAGAAAAAACCCAGAAACATAAAAGGGATAACCAAGAGCGTAGGAGGAAGAGTAATAGTATGATTTTTAATATGATTTTTTCTCCGATTGGACCAATTTTATCGTCATCTATCATGCGCTCGATCTTATAAAAAAAAGGGCAGCGATCTGTGCCGGCGGACCGGCGCAACGGTTCGGCCGGTCTCACCCAGGCCGTCCGATGCAACGAGCCTTGGCCGTCAGATCTGCGCGCGAACCCACTCAACGACAGAAGCAAACCGTTGCAGCAAAACACTAGTTTGTATGTTGCAACCACCCCCACCCAACCATGCACGAGGAAAAACAGAGCCCTCCTGCCCCGGCGTCGGCCCGTCCCCGATCCGCGGCGGCGGCGGCCGGATCCGCCGGGTTTTGGTTGCCGGCGACAGGAAGATCTTGAGGAGGCCTTCCCCATCTATCACGGGCCCTGGGATTTCCTTCAACCATGTCATATATCAGAGATCAACTACTTGCTGCCATGGATTTGGGCTCGAGCTCTGGGATGAGCTCCGCCGCCGTTCATGGCCAAATCCCTGTGAGGCAGCAAGAGGATGGTTCTAGTGTGCAGTTGATGCAACGCTACGTCAACCCGGGTGTGGTCTTCCAGGATGCAGCACGTCATGGCCGTGATGAATTTGATCTGGTATGAACCCTAGATCCTTTCTCTCACAAAAAAAAATGTTGCAACCATTGGTTTTTAGTTGATTTGCTTCAAACAAGAGGATTTGTTCTCAATACTTGTGTTGATTACTCTGAATTTCCTCTGAAACTGGCAGTTTTGATAAGAATTTTTTTCTTAATGTTGTCTGCTAATATGATGTTACATCCATATTGTGCATTTGCTACATGCAGTGAACTAATTGTTACATGCTACATCATAATTGCTGCATGCTGCAAACCTTCATGCTACAAGGAGTAACTGGTTCAAGTATGAATGAAACCACAAAAATTTGTTGCATACTACCAAACTCCAAGCTGTTTGAGCCCCTGTTTTACATGCTATGAACGTTGTAGAAAATGTTTGATGGAAAAATAACATTAAGCTATGATGCTAGCAACAAAAAACTTGTTTTGGATTTGTGTTTCACAACCTGCATCCAGTATTTTTTATTTATGTTTGGCATTTTTTTGCATGGCTTTTGAAGCATTAACTTGAAAATGACTTGGTTGCTGATTTTGTTGCAGAATGTTGCTACGGAACCATCGATTTTCTTTGATGATGACATGCAAAATGCTGCGGAGCAAGAAGAACATGACGCCATTGATCTGAATGATCCTCCGGGAATGTATTGTGAGGACACCTTGCAGCAGAACACAGATGGTGCAGCTAATTACAACGAGCGAGTTGGCGGTAATGATGCGACTGGAAATGCTACAACACTTGTTGATGAACCAGACGAAGATATATCGTCGCAACCAATTGTTCCCTTTGTTGGCATGGTTTTTGACAATGTTGAAGAAGCACAACGGGTGTACAACGAATATGCACTAAAGATGGGCTTTGGTACTCGGATTGTGACATCGAGACACAGTAGGGCAAGAGGCTCGGAGAAGAAGGGCAATCTGATCTATAGAATTTTTGAGTGCATACACTCCAGGAAAAATCCATCCAAGAATGCCGGTGGTAGCATTTCTGACGGTGCTGCAACAAATCAGTGTGACGATGCTGACATGAGCTATGCTACTAATAAAAAATCAGCAAGCAAACAAGCTGGCATCTCTATGGATGTGAGTGATAAGAGGAAAAGAAACAGATTGGAGCGGTACGATTGCAAGGCGCATATGGGTGTTAGCCTGCGAGACGGGACCTGGGTTGTCACCGTTTTCGAGGAAGATCATACTCACCCGCTGATGTTGCAAAAGGGTCGTCGCAGATTCTGCCGCTCTCATAGAAAGATCCCGGAAGCCGACTTGCAATACATCACTTCCCTGCACTACCGAAACATATCAACAGCAAATGTGATGGGCTTGCTGGGAGATGCACGGTGTTGCGATCCAAGGAGTTTGCCATATGTTAAGACAGATGTGACGAATGCAAGAGCTAGGCTGCGAAAGGGCCTGTCGGAGCATGACTTGGAGCTTACAATCGAGTACTTTAAGAGGAGGCAGGTTGAGAACCCAAACTTCTTCTTCTCCAAGCTAGAGGAAGATGGGGCTGTTGTGGCGCTGTTCTGGGTTGACGGGAGAACAAGGGCATTGTACCCAAAGTACAGAGATTGCGTGTTTTTCGACACCACATTCTGCACAAATCGCTACAACCTCCCTTTCGCGTCGATTGTTGGGATTAACAACCAAACACACACGGTCTGCTTGGGGTGTGCTTTACTGCCTGATGAGAAGATTGAAACGTTCAAATGGGTCTTTGAGCAATGGATGTTGGCAATGAATAACGAGCATCCATTAAACATCATGACTGATCAAGACCAAGCAATGGCTATAGCCATCTTCTTGGTGTTCCCAAACTCGACACACAGATGTTGCGAGTGGCATGTCTTTCGGGTTGCGAGGACAAAACTAGGGAAAATGCTGGGCAAGGACGAGCCTTTTGCCGAAGCATTCTACAGTTGTATCAATGGTTTAGATACCATTGAGGAGTTTGAACAAAGATGGCAGCAGATGATTGAATTCTTTGGTTTGGCTGACAAGAGACACCTCAAAAACATGTGGACCACCAGGAAGACATGGGCTCCCGTGTACTTTAGGCACAATTTCTTCCCTTTTACAGGAACAATCGGCAGGTCCGAGGGGCTGAATTCCTACTTCAAGACCTTGAACCATCATGGAGACTCAGTTTGGACATTCGTTCAGCAGTTTGAGCTTTGCCAAGAGCTAATGCTAGACCGTGAGGACAATGCTGGCTTCGTCAACGAAACGACTAGGCCACCACTATGGGGGAAGTAAGTCCAAACAAAATTCATGTTTTACTTGCACAGCATTGTTTTTCCAATGTTTTTGGCAGTACAGTTTGGTTGCAACATTTATTTGAATCATATGTAGCAAACTTTGTTAATGTTGGAAGCTTTTATTTTTACAGTTACAACATTGAAAAGCAACCAGCTGATTTCTATACCAGGGAGGTATTTTCCAAGTTCCAAAAGCTCTTGGCTAAATCAACAGGCTTTGGGCTGCAATTTCAAGTCGAGGGGGATACAATATGGTTTCGTCTCGTTGCAAATGATGGTGTCAACCCTAAAGCTTACATTGTGCGAGTTAATCCTAAAGATGAGAGGTACATGTGCTGTTGCAACATGTTTGAGATGTGTGGGTTGATCTGCCCACATATCATCCGTGTCATGGTGCACCTAAACGTGCAAATGATACCTGCAGCTTACATGCTTGAAAGATGGTCCAAGAGAGCAACTGATGTAGCACCTGATCCCGGAGATGGTCATAGGGCTATGCACTTTGGTGTCCCCACAACAAACACACTCAAGTTCAACTCTCTCTGCAGGAAGTTTGGCAGGCTTGCTTCTGATGCATGCTTTAGTGATGAAGCTTATAATTTTGTCTCTGGACTTATTGATCAAGGGAGTGTTGGGGTTGCTGCAATGAAAGCTAGAGCGAGGGATGGGGTTCCAGGAGCCGCCGGAGAAGCCCAAGGCCATGAAGCCACTGAACAAGTGCAGGCTTCAACGGGTCCGGTTACAGGGCAGCAGCAACCAGCCCCTGTAGGTTTGCGGAACCCGCCAAAGTCTGCAAAGAAAGGGAGGCCAAAGGAAAAAGAGAAGCGAAGGAAGCCACTAATTGAGCTACAAGAAGATGAGATGAGGAAGAGAAGAAAGAAAGACGAAGCGAAAATGAAGAAAGCTCAAGCTCCAAAGCCAAGGGGTAAGAAGACACCTTGCAATTTTTGTGGAGATGAGGATCACAATGCAAAGAGCTGCCAACTGCTTGCTGCTATGCTTGCTGCGACTGCGACCAGAAAAGATCCGGATGTCGAAACGGTCCTTACACTTTAGGATGTTTCAATGAGGGGAAAATGATGTATTGCTTTGTAAGCTTGCTGGATTCTATTTGTGTGATGGTATGCAACATATAACTACATGTGTGAATTTAAAAAGGGCAGGTTCCAAAATTCATAAGTTTGTGAAACTGTGTTTTTTGTTGAATGATGGTTACTAAGATTGTTGCAAGGGTTGAACGGTTTTGTTTAGATTTAGAAATCATTATGAAAAAAGCAGTCTTGCTTGTAACAAATGTAGTCACTGGTTGTAGCAAAAACAGATAGTAGTTGAAGCATTTTGTTTGAATGATGCAACCCTACATGATTCCTGCTATCTAGGAACGAATCGATTATGCTTGTAAGGTTATGAGTATTTAAAACCACATGGATTAACATATTTTAATTGTTGTTTCCAGTAAAATAAATGTTGAAAAAGAAAAACATTGCTTGGGTTAGAAAATTGTGGTGCTTTGGCTGTGAAACGGAATTTTGGAGTGTACGTGTAATGGTTGTAAACATGGATGAAGCTTTTTTTGTGAGCTTGAAGCAAATAAAATGCAAGAATGTAGCACTACATTTATAACATGAAAACAGATGTTTGCATAAAATAAATTGTAAGTGAGGTGTACTGTTGAAGCTTTTATAGATTATGCTTCCAGCAAATATGTTAAAATATATACTAAAAGCTTCAACAATGGACGGGTGTCGTATTCATCGTGCAACCATGTTGACACCAATATGCTTCATCCAAATTCAAACTTACAAACCGGAACAAGTACCATTGGTTCATACATACCAAAAACAAAACAAAAGCTCACCGGAGTTATCATTCTTTACATAAGTACCATTGGTCCTATCAAGATGCTACCATTTGAGACATTGACTAGACCTAATGAAAGCCCGTTCGCCTTGAACCATCGTGAAATCACTCTGCCAACTCTTCCCTGAATGCCAGCTCCATTGAGCCTTTGTTGAGTGGGTGATTGCACAGGTTGTACGCCCAGTCCATGCGGTACCGTGTAATGTCTTCCTGTAAACATGAAAGGTTGAGAAGCAGTTTGTTTACTAGCTATTCTTTTGCTGCATAGGTTTTGAACAAAGAAAAAACTAGATTTAACAAAAAAGAGAATGCAAAAAAGGTAAAATGGATACCTGCTCAAAATCTTTCAATGCCTTTCCATCAAAGTTCTCCACATACTTGAGCCCGAAGAAACCACAATCACACCTGTGAGTTAAAAGGAAAGAATATGACATTCCCGTGTATAGTGGAAACAACCAACTTGTTTCAAAGGAACACATGAATGAAGCATATGAAAAACTCACAGGTTATTTTGCTTTGGGTAGTCGTCTAGATCAGCCCGGGTGAAGGATGCAACAGGTACATTAAATGCATCACTCTCTTGTGCAAGGGTTGTAAAGTTTGTGATCTACCAACAAAAACACACACAAAAAGTTTGCAAAAGTATATGAAAACATGTAAAAGATGACATCAGGAAAATAATGTAGACGGAGCGAGGGCAGACGCAACAATAAAAGAGAGAAAGAGCTGACCAGGTTGTTGGATTGCTTCTTCAAGGGGGATGGTTTTCCCTTTGCATTAACTGAGTCGAATACATTCCATTGCTTGTGAAGCAAGTTCGCGCAAACAACTACCTAGTGACATTCATGAACAATTGCGAACCAGAGCTGAAAATGCAAAAGAAGGCAAAGGGACTAAGAACATAAACAAAAAATGTTACGTGCGTCGCATCGCTGGATACAAATTTCAAAGTATTTGTGCTATGAAAACAGAAATGGCTCGCGGGAACTTACGAGGTCGTATTTTTGAACCTTGAACTTAATCACAGCCCTTTCAAGCTTAGCCATGAGGGCATTTGGTTGGAAAACTGATGGGTCTTGCTTGAGTAGAGACTGCTTGAAAATAGCAACAAAAGGATTAGTGTGTGCTGCATGCAAAGTGAAAAAAGCATGAAGCATTACTTTGTTTTTACGGGACTTACCGCCCCATGGACCGAGAAGAAGTATTTTTTTACATCCCTATTATTTGTTCCATAAGATGCGAGATTGAGCTGCTCGATGCATAGCGACATAATCTCATCATTCATTTCCCCACGGGGCTTCAGGCATGCAAGAAACTTCTTGTACCCAACATAAAACCCACCTATTTTGATGAAAGGTGTCCTGGTACCATAGTTGCAAGCGATGAATAATTTGTTTCAACAAAAAAAAATTAAGACACTAGATAGGGGATAGGTAGCTCACGGTAGTTCATTGGGTTTTGACCTCCTTAGTGGTTTCCCATGCTTAATATACTTCTCATAAAGTGCTTTAACTTTATCTTCTTTAACTTCGACCTTCTGCTTCTTTCCCTTTGTTTTGACAGCTGGAACTTTAGCCATCCTCTTCTTCCTAGTGTTCTTGTCGTGAGTGCTAGGTCCACTGCTCACATCAATGGGGTGCTCGTCCGCAGCGACCATCATATCAGCTGCAACAAAGAGACATGTATGTATGGGTGAAACGGGTAAGCTAGGAGCGATTTTATGAAAATTTGCTGCAATCACACAAACACGAAAATAACGTGGACAAAGAAAAAGATGCAAACATGAAACAAGGTGATCAAAAAGAGATGACGGAGGAAGGAACCATACCTGGGATAGTAGGGCTGCCATCATCATCTGAAACAGGAAAAACAGGGATGTTGGTATAGAGAGGTGTGCATGTTTTGTTCCTGTTTGTATGCTCGTCCATACCATGCATCAACTCGTAATCTTCGGAACCCTTTGGGAACAGCTCAAACGAAGGCTCATCATCCCAAACACCGGCTGTTGCGCTCCTGGGTGCATCAAAGAACAGTGGGGGACTCCGAGGTGGCACGTCTCCTTCCACCTCCATACTCACTCTTTGTTGCTCATGAGTGTGACCAACAACTGTTGCAACTTCTTGGTTTTTTTCCTGCTCCCCAATAACTTGATCTTTGTTCAACACGATGTCAGCAGCTGCACCTTCAGCTTCATCACCAGTGCCAGTAGTTGCAGCTTGAGCATCCTTCTATTTCTCACGAGCTTCGTCCATGGTAGGTGTTGCAGCTTGAGCTTCATGTCGAGCATCCTTCTCTTTCTCACGAGCTTCGTCCACGGTGGGTTCTGCAGCTTGAGCTTCATGTTGAACATCCTTCTCTTTCTCATGAACATCAACCACGGTAGGTTTTGCAGCTTGAGCTTCATGTTGAGCAGCCTTCTCTTTCTCACGAGCTTCGTCCACGGTGGGTTCTGCAGCTTGAGCTTCATGTTGAGCATCCTTCTCTTTCTCACGAGCATCGTCCACGGTGGGTTCTGTAGCTTGAGCTTCATGTTGAGCATCATTCTCTTTCTCACGAGCATCATCCATGGTATTTGCGATGGCATCTCCCATGTCACGAAGCATAGCAGCCATACGGTTGGATTGCAATCCCTTTAAACTCTGCCCAAACTTGCCTAATGCATCATCAACCTCCGTTGAGAAAATTTCCTTGTGCTTGTCATACAACGATTGGAACTTAGCCGGTACCTACAAAAAGGCATGTGTTTAAAAAACTAGTCATTTCACATGTATCTTGAAACAAAATAATGCATGCATCTTTTGTAGAAAAAGTACCTTGAGATCATCCATGCTAGGAAACAGTTGTTGGAGCCAATCATCGAACGATGAGGATAAATTTGGTTGAACCTCAACATTTGCTTGAGCTTCAGGTGCTTCATTTTGGCTTCCTCGGCCATTAGCTGCTTCAGCACCAGCCCCCTGCCCAGTGGCTGCTTCAGGATCAACTCCTGGACCAATAAGTAGTGGTGCATAGGGCGTGTTGCACAGACTCCGAAACTAGGAACAAAAAGAAACAAAAAAAAACATGAGGAATAATAATTGGTTGCCATGCTGAAATGGAAGCAAACCTATGATGCATCAAAACAGTAGCTAGAAGAAAGCACATATATGCACACGCTAAAAAAAACTGAAAACATGTGCAACAAACAAACTTAAGCTAGCAACAAAAAAATCTGAAACTGGCAGTTTTGATAAGAAAATGTTTCTTAATGTTGTCTGCTAATATGATGTTACATCCATATTGTGCATTTGCTATAGCCAGCATACAAATTTGCTACATGCTGCATCCTATTTGCTGCATCCATATTGTGCATTTGCTACAGCCAGCATACAAATTTGCTACATGCTGCATCCTATTTGCTGCATCCATATTGTGCATTTGCTACAGCCAGCATACAAATTTGCTACATGCTGCATCCTATTTGCTGCATCCATATTGTGCATTTGCTACAGCCAGCATACAAATTTGCTACATGCTGCAACCTATTTGCTGCATCCACTGTGTGCATCCATAGGCTGAATTACTATGACATGCTCATTAACAAACAAAACATATGACACGAAAGAAACATATATGGATGAAGAGATAATACTTGTGTGTGCTTCCCATAGAAAGGCTGCACAAGAGTAAGCTTGTTCTTGTCAACTCTATCCACCCAGTCGAAATCCTTTTGACAAACATAGCGTATCCTTGGCACGAAATAATCTATGATATGCTCATTTGGGAGGCCGGGCGGGATATCGAGATGATCCATGTATATAATCTGCATAACAAATAGACAACAAAAAAGCATGAATGCAAGCTACACAGATGTATTTGCATCAATGAAAAGGAAAGGAGGTGTTTTGTCTTGAAAACGTTGCATACCGCTAACATGGGCAGACATGAGCGGATCTGAAATTCTTTTGGATTTTCAATTGTTGCTTGTGCCCTCTTCTTCTCTTGAAAGACCGAAACCTCCTCCATAGCTCGTGCCAATACGTGCTCATCCCAAGCAAGGTTCTGCACCAAATCCATGTTTTCAAGGGAAGCTAGATACTCAAGGTTGACCATGTTCCCGGTGCCTGGGCAAACAACTATAGCCAATGCGACGAGTGCCCATGTTCTCTTTATCATAGACTCGTCCGTATCGCTGCAATCTTTGAGCAACTTGAAAACATGGGCAATTGGCGCTCTATTCCCGTCCTTGTAAATGCTGCGAAGGTCACGCTCATCGCTCTTCTTAAGAAGTTTCATGGGACTATCACCCGATGGCACATTGAAAATCCTTTTCACCATGTCTTTGCTGAACTTGATAGATTTATTCTTGTACTTGAACTCTCCAAGTGCATGGTTTGTGTTCATCACAACAAACTCAATAAGTGCATGTGGAACCTTGAAGGGCTTGATGTCCAGCAAATCCCCAAAGGGGCCATTGCATATGATACTCTGTTTCGCCGGTGATAGCTGCTCCGCAAGATCACCTAGCCGTTTCGAATTAAACCTCGTCTTGAAGCCGCATAGATTTTCTTTCTTCTTGATCTTCTTCTTAACCTTCTTACTCCCCTCATCCTTAGCAGATGTGCCTGCAACAACTGCACAAAGGAGAGAAAAAAGAACTCAATCAGGACCAATGATGCATCATAACATTAGCTAGAAAACACATATATGACCACGCTAAAAAAAGCGACATGACTTAGACAAAATAAACATACAGGTAAGATTCTCAGTCTACGAAGGAGAAAGGAGATGAGTTACAGCTACACGCGGCCTCGTGTAAATTTGTGACGCAACTGACTTGTTCTTTAAATGTACGCATTCATATACATATAGGACAAGACCCGGAGCCATGAAAATTGATACTATACGCCAAGATAAACGAGCCGCTATTACATTTGCATCATCCAAATAAGGAAGAAAATGAAAGTGCAGCATAACACCAGAGCAGAGCCAGCACCATCTAGTGTCACAACATTCTTGCCAGAAAACCGCAAGAAGCATGATCTAACTGCTCGTGGACTGTCAACAGCATAGCTACGCCTATCTATCAACCATACAAATAAGTACATAAGTTTAAGATTCCAACAACTAGGACCCCTTGCAGGCTGATGATCATTTTGATAGCAACATAGGCAAGATGGCAAGCCCCTGTTGCCGAGATCAAACTGAAATGCCACACCCCTACACGTGAGGAGATCATCTGAATGCCCAATTTGGTGTCCAACCAATTTGTTCAGAAGCAAGCAGCAGTCGCCCAGATCAGACTGAAACAGCACCCCAGATCACACTGCCAATGCCATGCCATGCCATGCCGACAGAGGAACAGATCTCCCTAAAAATCAGCAGCCGAGGGGGGGGGGGGGGGGGGGGGAGGTGTGGCCGCGGGGGAGGAAGGCCGCGCCCACCACCGCGTCCCCCTCCGAGCCCTCGCCGCTCCTCTGCAGCTCCATTGACGACACACCGTGAAACCCTAGCGAGATTGAGGGGAGAGGGGGGAAATTGGGGAGAAGAACAGGGGAAACCTTCCGGGGGAGCCATAGATCGCTGGAGAACGCCGCCGCCGCCGCCGCTTATGGTTTCCAGGCGCGACCGCCGCCGTCGAACTCCAGTCGCCGGGTCCGCCGCTGCCCCTGTCGCCCCCGAAACACGGCCGAAATGGAGTCGCTGTCCCGATGAACGGTTGCAGCAAATGACCCCCCTGGTAGCAATCGGTGGGCACCTGAAAAAAAATGTTTCCACGTGGCGCTGCGGGGGTAATTGGATCGATCTGGATCCAACGCGCCTTGCGCGTCCGGCGCAACGGTTCGGCCGGCGCTCCGGCTGTAAACGTTTCCCCCCAAAAAAAAAGGGATGAAAAAAAGTTTTGGATTGCCAAGCGCATCTATCATGCGCTCGATTTTATCTTGGTGACCCATATTATTGGTAACATTGCGGTTGCAAATTCAGCAATTGTTGGTTTGCTAAGTGCACGTACCGTGCACGGGACCACCATCACACGAGTCTCCTCGTGCTCGGGGCGTGCCTCCATTTGGCACGAACCTGTTGTTCTCTCAGCGTATTTCAGGAGGATATAGCCTCTTTGGCTCTCCGGTATGGGACTAAATTAATACAACGGCCGCTGTCGCCTTCCGCTTTGAGTTTTGATTGACACCGTGCTGGGCTCCGTTTCGACAAAGTGTATGGCTAGCTGGGCTGTGCCCCGTCTCCGAACCTAGGCTTGAACGGGTGAAACTGTGGGCCTACTACCGGGCACTTGGAATCATCTTTTTCCTTTTACTTCGTTGTAATTGTAGCAACATGTTCTTCTAAGGAACACGCTTCATCAAAGAAACATACTCCCTTCGTTCCTAAATATAAGCCTTTTTAGAGATTTCATTACGAACTACATACGGATGTATATAAACACTTTAGAGCATCTATAACCGGAACTTGCAAATCCGGCTTCTCAAACGCTCGTGGATGCGCCTGACCGGGCACTCCCTAAATCCGCGCCTGCACATATGCGCATCTCATATCCAGCACCCTTTATCCTTACATACACATGCAACATAGTACGTAGATCAACAAACGATAAAAATCGACAGTAAACGGACATATAAACCGATACTAAACGGGCATGATTCACATAAACATCACAAAAAAAAACACCAAACTGAAATAGTTCAAAGATCCGGCACATTCTACTAACTACATACAAATAATAGATGAGAGGGCGAGCTTCACCACTTCCTCGCCGGCCCTTTGCCCTTCCGGTCGCCGGCGCTGCTGTAGGCGTCCGCAGCAGGAGGTGGGTCGACGTCGGAGTCAGACCCGTCGTCGTCGGAGGAGAAGTCAGAGATGACGACGAAGCCTTGCAAGCGCCGGACGATGCGGTCTTGCTTGCGCTTCAGCTTGGCCACCCTCGCCGCCTCCGACGCTGCCAACGACGCCTCCCGCTCGGATTTCTCAATGCCGAGCCGGAGGTTCTTGGCATTGATCCTACGGAGCTGCCGGGCGTCCGTCTCCGCCGTGGTCAGTGACCGACGGTACACCCACTGGAGGAGACGGTCCTCCTCGTTGGGCACCGGCATCACGCGGCGGCGTCGGGAGGACTGCCCAGCCGCGTCGGACCCGCTTGCCCTTTCCCTTGCCCTCTGCCTCTCGCGGCGGGCGGCGCATGCCTCTGACTCTGGAGTCTGCATCCGCAGCGCCGGCGGAGCGGGCACTAGAACCCATCGCTGCCCGCGCGGAGCAGCGGCCAGAGGTGGAGGAGGTCGTCGGGCGGGCGGAGCAGACTGCGCAAGCCTCGCAGATCCGCACACGGGGCGGGAATGGCCGGCGCCGGCGCTGTGGCGACGGGCAACAGGAGGCGTCGTAGCGGACCCGAAGCTGCCGCCCGTATCGACCCGCGAGCGCTCATGCGCGATACAGAGCGCCAGCTCCTCGTCGTTAACCTCGCTGCCGTTGGAGTGGCTGCCGGTGCTGGACATGGTCGCCGGCGCGCTGGATTGGGGAAAGTGGAGCGTCGGGGAAGCGGAGCGGAGCGGAGTGAACTAAGCTAGGGTTTGCGCCGGACGGGGATTTTTGTGGGGTCGGGATGGGCCAGAGGTGGGCCGGGCTGACGTGGCGGGCGCGCCCGGGCCGCATCATATTTGGGCTGGATATGAGGGGTGCCGGTCAGCTCGGACGTTTGAGGCCCGTTTGAGACGCCCGACTGGATCGATTTTTTGTGACCGGACACTGACCGGACGTTTGAGGGGGTATGCGGGTCCGGTTGTAGATGCTCTTAAAGTATACATTTATTCATTTTGCTTTGTATGTAATTGTAGTGAAATTTCTAAACAGACTTATATTTAAAAACGAAGGGAGTAGTATATATTAGAGGTAATATCTCCGGTGGTGCTTAAACTTGTCACTGATGTTCACTTTGATGCCTGAACTTGAAAAATACACCGAACTGGTACTAGAACTTGACACAAGCGTCCAAATATAGTGGTAATCCTATCTGTATGACGTATAATGCGCTGACGTGACACGATATTTTGATTAGCATGCATACGTGGCGTGGGAGACACTTCGAACAGAGGGCTTGCTTTATGTATGTCTCTATGACCAACGAGCCCACATGTCAGCACGCATGAAAAAACCCAGATAGAATTTCTTGTACCTAGGATTCAAACTAGCTTCCAAAGGATAGTGGCCAAGCTGTGCTAGCTGCTCCTCCAATTAAGATTAGGTATACAAAGTGTGTAAACCTCATATCTATATAAACAAACTGGCGCGTATGTTTTTTAGGGATACTCGTGTGGTTTTAATGGGCTGAAATCAGTGCGGCCAATATTAGTTTCTTTTTAAATTTGTAAAAGGTACGTAAATTACAATGATAGTCATAAATATAAAGTTGAAATATTAATGTGCTATAAATATTATACATATAAAATATAACTTATTTAGCATAATGTTCAAGTAATTTTAAATAGTATTGATGTACTATTTGTGGACAAATCATACAAACTAAATTGCATTTCTTGTTATAAAAATGTTTGTATAGTTTAGAATATCATAAAAAATCACTATTTAGAAATATATTTTTAATTATACAAATATTTGAATAACTATATGCACATTTTTTGATTCCAAAGTTTTTTGTTTAAGAATTTTTCGTATAACAAAAAATATTCATAACTATGCAAAATTTAAAATTATTTTATTATTATAAATATTTACATCTGACTATATTTCAGTTATGTAAAAATTATGAACATGTGCCACAAGTGAAAGTTATTAAAAGCAAATATTAATAAAAGTGTGAATATTTTAAAAAATTACTTGAACAATTTATAAATAAGTTATGCTATTTTTTAGTATAATATCTATAACACACGAATATTTAAAATTTATTTTTAATACTGTGATCATAGTTGACAAAGTTTTTACAATTTTTTTAAAAAAAAACAGCACGTCTTCCTGGACATACATAAAGTGTTGTTAGAGCATCTACAGCCGAACCTAGCAAATCTGACCCCTTAAACGCCCGTGGACGCGCCCGGTCAGTGACCGGGCGTGTCCGTTTTGAGCCCCTATAATTTGGTCCGCGCAGCCACACTTCTCATTTTTCTTCTCCACGTGATTGGTGGAGAAGAAGAGAGAGAAAGAAAATAATGAATAAGAAAAGAGAAAAGATGGTCCGGAGTGGGGTCGCGTCCTATGTGGCAGACTGACCGAGCGTGTCCGGGCGCGTCCGCGAGCCCTCATATCGTCCCCATATTTGAGATGGATATGAGGGGTGCCAGTCAGTCCGGGCGTTTGAGACGGATATGAGGGGTCCGGTTGGGTCGCATTTTTGTGACCGGTCAGTGACCGGGAGGGCGTTCCGGGCGTTTGAGAAGCATATAGGGGGTCCGGCTGTAGATGCTCTTAGTATGAGAAAACATAGGCAGAGTGGCTAGCTAGTTCTGCTTACAAGCACAACGTGGTCCCCGCAAAAAAAAATACAACCACAACGTGGTGAGTTCGAAGCTGAAAGGCTACAATTTTTATTGTTTATTTTTCCTTCGTGCTGACATATGTGGGCCTGTTGTCATGGAGACACTTATAAAGAAAGCCATCTGTTCTAAGCAGGTCCCATGCCACGTGTGCATGCTTGTCAAAATACGGTGTCACATCAGCGCATTATACATTTTTTTTTTGCCGGGAACATGGGAAGTTTTATTGCTTGAATAACATCCAATTACAATCTGCCCTTAGGCTACTGGTAAGAAAAGGAGGGCACTCCTCCAGCAAGCAGTCTAACACCGACATGGTGCAGGCCTGCTTAGCGCAGAGATCGGCCAAACAATTACCAGTCCTCGGGATATGCCTAATAGAAAAAGAGATAAAATTTGTCGACTTCTCCCCTATTTCATCTAAGATAGGCGCAACAATCGAACGAGAGTTGTTACGCGATAACCAGAGGTTGAGAACCTCTAAACAATCCACCTCCATCACGACGTGTGAGAAGCCGCGAAGTTGGGCAAAAATGACACCTTCCCAGAGTGCCATTGCTTCGGCGATTAGCGCATTATACATTTATGGATGAAATTATCACCGTATGTGCACGGTTGTGCCAAGTTGTAGAACCAGTTCGACGTATTTTTCAAGTTCAGGCATTAAAATGAACATCGATGACAAGTTTAAGCACCAGTGATGATATTACCTCTATATATTAATTGGTCAGTTCCAGGATGTGTTTGGCTTTGCTGGCTGCTAGTTTGCCATAATCCATTTTGTGTGGGACTGAGTTAGCTGTTAACTAAGCTTACGATAGCCCATAATAGAAATGAATTTTAGCTGACACAAAGATAAGCCTCCTTTTTTTGTGAAATTTTAGTGTTTCGGAAAAGGTCCGAGCGTAGTTACCGTACATGACCTCCTTTTGTAGTGTTTCGGAAAAGGTCCGAGCGTAGTTACCGTACATGACCGCGTGACAGACCGATGTGTCACAAAATTTCCGCGAATACCAAGAGATGCTCACTGTAGATCACACACTGTAGTTACTGTCAAGAAAGCGGTGCTGTAATTAACAATTCGCCCTATATATACCAAATAATTTGTCTTTGCTACTTGCATTATCTTAACACGCACACATGCCACATCATCAAAGACCTACCGCAACATGCATACGAATTATTTTCTTAATTAGTTGAGAAATATATGTGTGAGCCTCAGGGCATCTTCAACGTCGACCCTCAAACCATCCGCACATATCCGGACCGCGCGGTCCGGACCCCGAAAGTCATCCAACTCGGGCTTGTATCGGTCTGTCACGCGGTCCGAATCACGTTTTGCCCACAAACCAGAACCAAACATGGGGGCTTTGCAGGAGTCCGGACACGCGCCATGTCGGTGTCTTACACCCATGGCCCACCCAAAAGGAAGGCGGAGCCCGCGCTTTTGTAGCACCCACACTGTTTCCGCGCCAAAATCCTTTACTTTCTTCTCCCATCCCGCCGCTCTCCAAGCATTTTCCGTTCTTTTCTCCCACTTTCTTCTTCGCTCCTGCCACTGCCGCCGAAACATGGAACTAGACGAGGACCTGTCGGAGATGGAGTTGCCGGTGGAGATGGAGGTCCAGGAGGACCTCAACATCCCAATATTGTATCGTTATATTTTCATATTCATAATTAAGAGTTTATATTCATAATTAAGAGCCATGAAAGAGGATCGAATTGCCGGTTTGGCAGGGCAGAAGTTCTCATTTGTTTTTGCACGAACCGCCGGGGCGATTTCCTATGTCAACTTGCATCAAGGCATGAAATAATTTTCTCTTCTTATTTTTTTAACATACTCTTCTTGCTCTTTTGTTTTTGTATATCTGTTCTTCGAAAAATTGCATTTTAATATTATTTCATGATGCAAAGACATTTTCCTTCTTAATATGGCAGAAAACTCTTACTCGCGCTGCGCTGCTGAATGTAATTCTGCAAAGTTCATGTCAGGTGCAGGTTGACCAAATAAGGCGGCGGTCGAAGATTAGTCTGACAAAGAGGCCATCTACGCTGAGCCACAAGGTAGAGGGCAAGCAGGCTAGGAGGAATCGGCGGGCAGCCCGATTGGGGTGGCAGGCGGAGCAGATTGGAAACTGGATGTCTGTTGTCCTGCTTCTGGTGCTGCAGCTGGTTTCTGTGATGAAAAAGGAAAAAAAATCAGACCATCTATGAGATATATCTTGCCTGAAGAATCCTGAAGATCTCAGTGCCAACCTGGTACAAGAGGAGGACGGCGAGCTTGACGGTGAAGAGGAGGATGGCGATTAATGGCGAAGAGGAGGATGGCGAGGTTAACGGCGGTCTTGGTGGTGAACATGGCCACCAAGAGCTTCACCAGAAACACCAACAACACCAGGAGCTTCCAAGTACCTTACCTCATGAGGGAGGGACGGTCTTGCTCCAAGTCCTAAGTCGCACACGCATCCTGCACGCGATGAATCACCACTTCTAGTATATATAGAGATGGAGATAGCTCTGGGAGAAGGTTGGTTTTGGAAGTAGAAGCTGATAATGATGATGGCAGACACGTCACACATGCTATGACGTTTCCAAGGAAGCCAATTTAAGGCCCTTTCCGGTGCTCCATCATGTACAGGTGCTAAGGATGTCACATAGACAAAAAAGTGACGTGGCAAAGTAATTAAAGAGGAGAGAGAGCATTATAATGACCCAGGAAGAAACAGTGCTAAGCGGAGAACCTATACAAAATGACTAGCAACCAATGCATGAAGAAGTTTAATTATTAAACAATTTCACGAGGAAAGCTTAGCAACAAAAATTAAGCACCTATGCAGTGAGAAGACTAGTTGCTAAGATTTTTAATGCAGTTAGCACCTCATCTAAGCACCGATGCATTGGAAGAGGCCTAAGTGGCATGGGCTCCTCGTTTCTTTGAATGACCTTGAAAGAAGATTACTTTCTTTTACATTCATTGAGGATGCCTATCTAATTTATATTTTAGCCCGAGCCATTCTAGTTTGCTTTGTTTGACTATGTCAAAAATCAATTGTTCTACTATAGTTTGTTTGTAATCTGCCTTTCTAATGCCGAGGACATTGTGGTTCTGCTTATTATCTAATACTTTTACCCGGTTGAAAGGACGTGGATGTCGCCTAGAGGGGGGGGGGGTGAATAGGCGCTTTAAAATAATTACGGTTTAGGCTTGAACAAATGCGGAATAAAACTATCGTTTAATTAGTCAAGCACAAAACCTAAAACAACTAGGCTCACCTATGTGCACCAACAACTTATGCTAAGCAAGATAGACAACTAAGTGATAGCAAGATATATAACAAGAAACAATATGGCTATCACAAAGTAAAGTGCATAAGTAAAGGGCTCGGGTAAGAGATAACCGAGGCACGCGGAGACGACGATGTATCCAGAAGTTCACATCCTTGCGGATGCTAATCTCCGTTCGGAGCGGTGTGGAGGCACAATGCTCCCCAAGAATCCACTAGGGCCACCGTAATCTCCTCACGCCCTCGCACAATGCAAGATGCCGTGATTCCACTAAGGGACCCTTGAGGGCGGTCACCAAACCCGTACAAATGGCGACCTTTGGGGGCGGTCACCGGTACCCGTACACTTTGGCAACCCTTGGGGGCGATTCACCAGTACCCGTACAAATTGCTCGGGGCAATCTCCACAACCTAATTGGAGACCCCGACGCTTGCCCGGAGCTTTACACCACAATGATTGAGCTCCGAGGCACCACCAACCGTCTAGGGCGCCAAGGCACCCAAGAGGAACAAGCTCTAGGGTGCTCAAACACCCAAGAGTAATAAGCTTCTCAACTTCTCACTTCCACGTATCACCGTGGAGAACTCAAACCTATGCACCAAATGCAATGGCAAGGGCACACGGAGTGCCCAAGTCCTTCTCTCCCAAATCCCACCAAAACAACAAATGTTATGGAGGAAATGAGAGGAAGAACGAAGAAGAACACGAAGAACTCCAAGATCAAGATCCAAGGGGTTCCCCTCACATAGAGGAGAAAGTGATTGGTGGAAATCTGGCTCTAGATCTCCTCTCTCTTTTCCCTCAAGAACTAGCAAGAATCATTGGAGGGATTGAGAGTTAGCAAGCTCGAAGAAGGTCAACAATGGGGGAAGAACACGAGCTAAAGAGTTAGGGAGCAATGGGGAAGAAGACCCCCTTTTATAGGTGGGGGAAAATCCAACCGTTACCCCCATAGCCCACACACAAGCGGTAGTACCGCTCAAGGGAGCGGTACTTCCGCTTACACTCGTCGTGGAACAACAAAGCGGTAGTACCGCACTGGAGGGAGCGGTACTTCTGCTCAAATAATCCCAAGAAGCCAGAAGAAAAATATAAGCGGTAGTAGCAGCGATAGTACATAGCGGAAGTACCGCCGGAGCGGTACTACCGTGGTACTGAGCGGTACTATCGCTTAGTTCAGAGAAAAACTGCCCTGGAACTGAAACTGCCATAACTTTCGCAAACGAGCTCCGAATTGAGCAAACTCAAGCTTGTTGGATTCAGGACGACAAGAGTTATCCAACAGCGATTCTGCCGCTCTCATAGAAAGATCCCGGAAGCCGACATGCAATACATCACTTCCCTGCACTACCGAAACATATCAACAACAAATGTGATGGGCTTGCTGGGAGATGCACGGTGTTGCGATCCAAGGAGTTTGCCGTATGTTAAGACAGATGTGACGAATGCAAGAGCTAGGCTGCGAAAGGGCCTGTCGGAGCATGACTTGGAGCTTACAATCGAGTACTTTAAGAGGAGGCAGGTTGAGAACCCAAACTTCTTCTTCTCCAAGCTAGAGGAAGATGGGGCTGTTGTGGCGCTGTTCTGGGTTGACGGGAGAACAAGGGCATTGTACCCAAAGTACAGAGATTGCGTGTTTTTCGACACCACATTCTGCACAAATCGCTACAACCTCCCTTTCGCGCCGATTGTTGGGATTAACAACCAAACACACACGGTCTGCTTGGGGTGTGCTTTGCTGCCTGATGAGAAGATTGAAACGTTCAAATGGGTCTTTGAGCAATGGATGTTGGCAATGAATAACGAGCATCCATTAAACATCATGACTGATCAAGACCAAGCAATGGCTACAGCCATCTCCTTGGTGTTCCCAAACTCGACACACAGATGTTGCAAGTGGCATGTCTTTCGGGTTGCGAGGACAAAACTAGGGAAAATGCTGGGCAAGGACGAGCCTTTTGCCGAAGCATTCTACAGTTGTATCAATGGTTCAGATACCATTGAGGAGTTTGAACAAAGATGGCAGCAGATGATTGAATTCTTTGGTTTGGCTGACAAGAGACACCTCAAAAACATGTGGACCACCAGGAAGACATGGGCTCCCGTGTACTTTAGGCATAATTTCTTCCCTTTTACAGGAACAACCGGCAGAGCTCGAAGAAGGTCAACAATGGGGGAAGAACACGAGCTAAAGAGTTAGGGAGCAATGGGGAAGAAGACCCCCTTTTATAGGTGGGGGAAAATCCAACCGTTACCCCCACAGCCCGCACACAAGCGGTAGTACCGCTCAAGGGAGCGGTACTTCCACTTACACTCGTCCTGGAACAACAAAGCGGTAGTACCGCTCCGGAGGGAGCGGTACTTCCGCTTGGGATGGTAGTACCGCTCTGGAGGGAGCGGTACTTCCGCTCAAATAATCCCAAGAAGCCAGAAGAAAAATATAAGCGGAAGTAGCAGCGGTAGTACATAGCGGAAGTACCGCCGGAGCGGTACTACCGTGGTACCGAGCGGTACTACCGCTTAGTTCAGAGAAAAACTGCCCTGGCACTGAAACTGCCATAACTTTCGCATACGAGCTCCGAATTGAGCAAACTCTAGCTTGTTGGATTCAGGACGACAAGAGTTATCCAACAGCGATTCTGCCGCTCTCATAGATAGATCCCGGAAGCCGACATGAAATACATCACTTCCCTGCACTACCGAAACATATCAACAGCAAATGTGATGGGCTTGCTGGGAGATGCACGGTGTTGCGATCCAAGGAGTTTGCCGTATGTTAAGACAGATGTGACGAATGCAAGAGCTAGGCTGCGAAAGGGCCTGTCGGAGCATGACTTGGAGCTTACAATCGAGTACTTTAAGAGGAGGCAGGTTGAGAACCCAAACTTCTTCTTCTCCAAGCTAGAGGAAGATGGGGCTGTTGTGGCGCTGTTCTGGGTTAACGGGAGAACAAGGGCATTGTACCCAAAGTACAGAGATTGCGTGTTTTTCAACACCACATTCTGCACAAATCGCTACAACCTCCCTTTCACGCCGATTGTTGGGATTAACAACCAAACACACACGGTCTGCTTGGGGTGTGCTTTGCTGCCTGATGAGAAGATTGAAACGTTCAAATGGGTCTTTGAGCAATGGATGTTGGCAATGAATAACGAGCATCCATTAAACATCATGACTGATCAAGACCAAGCAATGGCTACAGCCATCTCCTTGGTGTTCCCAAACTCGACACACAGATGTTGCAAGTGGCATGTCTTTCGGGTTGTGAGGACAAAACTAGGGAAAATGCTGGGCAAGGACGAGCCTTTTGCCGAAGCATTCTACAGTTGTATCAATGGTTCAGATACAATTTAGGAGTTTGAACAAAGATGGCAGCAGATGATTGAATTCTTTGGTTTGGCTGTCAAGAGACACCTCAAAAACATGTGGACCACCAGGAAGACATGGGCTCCCGTGTACTTTAGGCATAACTTCTTCCCTTTTACAGGAACAACCGGCAGAGCTCGAAGAAGGTCAACAATGGGGGAGGAACACGAGCTAAAGAGTTAGGGAGCAATGGGGAAGAAGACCCCCTTTTATAGGTGGGGGAAAATCTAACCGTTACCCCCACAGCCCGTACACAAGCGGTAGTACCGCTCAAGGGAGCGGTACTTCCGCTTACACTCGTCTTGGAAGAACAAAGTGGTAGTACCGCTCCGGAGGGAGCGGTACTTCCGCTTAAGGCGGTAGTACCGCTCTGGAGGGAGCGGTACTTCCGCTCAAATAATCCCAAGAAGCCAGAAGAAAAATATAAGCGGTAGTTGCAGCGGTAGTACATAGCGGAAGTACCGCCGGAGCGGTACTACCGTGGTACCGAGCGGTACTACCGCTTAGTTCAGAGAAAAACTGCCCTGGCACTGTAACTGCCATGACTTTCGCATACGAGCTCCGAATTGAGCAAACTCAAGCTTGTTGGATTCAGGACGACAAGAGTTATCCAACAGCGATTCTGCCGCTCTCATAGAAAGATCCCGGAAGCCGACATGCAATACATCACTTCCCTGCACTACCGAAACATATCAACAGCAAATGTGATGGGCTTGCTAGGAGATGCACGGTGTTGCGATCCAAGGAGTTTGCCGTATGTTAAGACAGATGTGACGAATGCAAGAGCTAGGCTGCGAAAGGGCCTGTCGGAGCATGACTTGGAGCTTACAATCGAGTACTTTAAGAGGAGGCAGGTTGAGAACCCAAACTTCTTCTTCTCCAAGCTAGAGGAAGATGGGGCTGTTGTGGCGCTGTTCTGGGTTGACGGGAGAACAAGGGCATTGTACCCAAAGTACAGAGATTGCATGTTTTTCGACACCACATTCTGCACAAATCGCTACAACCTCCCTTTCGCGCCGATTGTTGGGATTAACAACCAAACACACACGGTCTGCTTGGGGTGTGCTTTGCTGCCTGATGAGAAGATTGAAACATTCAAATGGGTCTTTGAGCAATGGATGTTGGCAATGAATAACGAGCATCCATTAAACATCATGACTGATCAAGACCAAGCAATGGCTACAACCATCTCCTTGGTGTTCCTAAACTCGACACACAGATGTTGAAAGTGGCATGTCTTTCGGGTTGCGAGGACAAAACTAGGGAAAATGCTGGGCAAGGACGAGCCTTTTGCCGAAGCATTCTACAGTTGTATCAATGGTTCAGATACCATTGAGGAGTTTGAACAAAGATGGCAGCAGATGATTGAATTCTTTGGTTTGGCTGTCAAGAGACACCTCAAAAACATGTGGACCACCAGGAAGACATGGGCTCCCGTGTACTTTAGGCATAATTTCTTCCCTTTTACAGGAACAACCGCCAGAGCTCGAAGAAGGTCAACAATGGGGGAAGAACACGAGCTAAAGATTTAGGGAGCAATGGGGAAGAATACCCCCTTTTATAGGTGGGGGAAAATCCAACCATTACCCCCACAGCCCGCACACAAGCGGTAGTACCGCTCAAGGGAGCGGTACTTACGCTTACACTCGTCCTGGAACAACAAAGCGGTAGTACCGCTCCGGAGGGAGCGGTACTTCCGCTTGGGGCGGTAGTACCGCTCTGGAGGGAGCGGTACTTCCGCTCAAATAATCCCAAGAAGCCAGAAGAAAAATATAAGCGGTAGTAGCAGCGGTAGTACATAGCGGAAGTACCGCCGGAGCGGTACTACCGTGGTACCGAGCGGTACTACCGCTTAGTTCAGAGAAAAACTGCCCTCGCACTAAAACTGCCATAACTTTCGCATACGAGCTCCGAATTGAGCAAACTCAAGCTTGTTGGATTCAGGACGACAAGAGTTATCCAACAGCGATTCTGCCGCTCTCATAGAAAGATCCCGGAAGCCGACATGCAATACATCACTTCCATGCACTACCGAAACATATCAACAGCAAATGTGATGGGCTTGCTGGGAGATGCATGGTGTTGCGATCCAAGGAGTTTGCCGTATGTTAAGACAGATGTGACGAATGCAAGAGCTAGGCCGCGAAAGGGCCTGTCGGAGCATGACTTGGAGCTTACAATCGAGTACTTTAAGAGGAGACAGGTTGAGAACCCAAACTTCTTCTTCTCCAAGCTAGAGGAAGATGGGGCTGTTGTGGCGCTGTTCTGGGTTGACGGGAGAACAAGGGCATTGTACCCAAAGTACAGAGATTGCGTGTTTTTCGACACCACATTCTGCATGAATCGCTACAACCTCCCTTTCGCGCCGATTGTTGGGATTAACAATTAAACACACACGGTCGTCTTGGGGTGTGCTTTGCTGCCTGATGAGAAGATTGAAACGTTCAAATGGGTCTTTGAGCAATGGATGTTGGCAATGAATAACGAGCATCCATTAAACATCATGACTGATCAAGACCAAGCAATGGCTACAGCCATCTCCTTGGTGTTCCCAAACTCGACACACAGATGTTGCAAGTGGCATGTCTTTCGGGTTGCGAGGACAAAACTAGGGAAAATGCTGGGCAAGGACGAGCCTTTTGCCGAAGCATTCTACAGTTGTATCAATGGTTCAGATACCATTGAGGAGTTTGAACAAAGATGGCAGTAGATGATTGAATTCTTTGGTTTGGCTGACAAGAGGCACCTCAAAAACATGTGGACCACCAGGAAGACATGGGCTCCCGTGTACTTTAGGCATAATTTCTTCCCTTTTACAGTAACAACCGACAGAGCTCGAAGAAGGTCAACAATCAGGGAAGAACACGAGCTAAAGAGTTAGGGAGCAATGGGGAAGAAGACCCCTTTTATAGGTGGGGGAAAACCCAACCGTTACCCCCACAGCCCGCACACAAGCGGTAGTACCGCTCAAGGGAGCGGTACTTTCGCTTACACTCGTCCTGGAACAACAAAGCGGTAGTACCGCTCTGGAGGGAGCGATACTTCCGCTCAAATAATCCCAAGAAGCCAGAAGAAAAATATAAGCGGTAGTAGCAGCAGTAGTACATAGCGGAAGTACCGCCGGAGCGGTACTACCGTGGTACCGAGCGGTACTACCGCTTAGTTCAAAGAAAAACTGCCCTGGCACTGAAACTGCCATAACTTTCGCATACGAGCTCCGAATTGAGCAAACTCAAGCTTGTTGGATTCAGGACGACAAGAGTTATCCAACAGCGATTCTGCCGCTCTCATAGAAAGATCCCGGAAGCCGACATGCAATACATCACTTCCCTGCACTACCGAAACATATCAACATCAAATGTGATGGGCTTGCTGGGAGATGCACGGTGTTGCGATCCAAGGAGTTTGCCGTATGTTAAGACAGATGTGAAGAATGCAAGAGCTAGGCTGCGAAAGGGCCTGTCGGAGCATGACTTGGAGCTTACAATCGAGTACTTTAAGAGGAGGCAGGTTGAGAACCCAAACTTCTTCTTCTCCAAGCTAGAGGAAGATGGGGCTGTTGTGGCGCTGTTCTGGGTTGACGGGAGAACAAGGGCATTGTACCCAAAGTACAGAGATTGCGTGTTTTTCGACACCACATTCTGCACAAATCGCTACAACCTCCCTTTCGCGCCGATTGTTGGGATTAACAACCAAACACACACGGTCTGCTTGGGGTGTGCTTTGCTGCCTGATGAGAAGATTGAAACGTTCAAATGGGTCTTTGAGCAATGGATGTTGGCAATGAATAACGAGCATCCATTAAACATCATGACTGATCAAGACCAAGCAATGGCTACAGCCATCTCCTTGGTGTTCCCAAACTCGACACACAGATGTTGCAAGTGGCATGTCTTTCGGGTTGCGAGGACAAAACTAGGGAAAATGCTGGGCAAGGACGAGCCTTTTGCCGAAGCATTCTACAGTTGTATCAATGGTTCAGATACCATTGAGGAGTTTGAACAAAGATGGCAGCAGATGATTGAATTCTTTGGTTTGGATGACAAGAGACACCTCAAAAACATGTGGACCACCAGGAAGACATGGGCTCCCATGTAATTTAGGCATAATTTCTTCCCTTTTACAGGAACAACCGGCAGAGCTCGAAGAAGGTCAACAATGGGGGAAGAACATGAGCTAAAGAGTTAGGGAGCAATGGGGAAGAAGACCCCCTTTTATAGGTGGTGGAAAATCCAACCGTTACCCCCACAGCCCGCACACAAGCGGTAGTACCGCTCAAGGGAGCGGTATTTCCGCTTACACTCGTCCTGGAACAACAAAGCGGTAGTACCGCTCCGGAGGGAGCGGTACTTCCGCTAGGGGCGGTAGTACCGCTCTGGAGGGAGCGGTACTTCCGCTCAAATAATCCCAAGAAGCCAGAAGAAAAATATAAGCGGTAGTAGCAGCGGTAGTACATAGCGGAAGTACCGCCGGAGCGGTACTACCGTGGTACCGAGCGGTACTACCGTTTAGTTCAGAGAAAAACTGCCCTGACACTGAAACTGCCATAACTTTCGCATACGAGCTCCGAATTGAGCAAACTCAAGCTTATTGGATTCAGGACGACACGAGTTATCCAACAGCGATTCTGCCGCTCTCATAGAAAGATCCCGGAAGCCGACATGCAATACATCACTTCCCTGCACTACCGAAACATATCAACATCAAATGTGATGGGCTTGCTGGGAGATGCACGGTGTTGCGATCCAAGGAGTTTGCCGTATGTTAAGACAGATGTGATGAATGCAAGAGCTAGGCTGCGAAAGGGCCGGTCGGAGCATGACTTGGAGCTTACAATCGAGTACTTTAAGAGGAGGCAGGTTGAGAACCCAAACTTCTTCTTCTCCAAGCTAGAGGAAGATGGGGCTGTTGTGGCGCTGTTCTGGGTTGACGGGAGAACAAGGGCATTGTACCCAAAGTACAGAGATTGCGTGTTTTTCGACACCACATTCTGCACAAATCGCTACAACCTCCCTTTCGCGCCGATTGTTGGGATTAACAACCAAACACACACGGTCTGCTTGGGGTGTGCTTTGCTGCCTGATGAGAAGATTGAAACGTTCAAATGGGTCTTTGAGCAATGGATGTTGGCAATGAATAACGAGCATCCATTAAACATCATGACTGATCAAGACCAAGCAATGGCTACAGCCATCTCCTTGGTGTTCCCAAACTCGACACACCGATGTTGCAAGTGGCATGTCTTTTGGGTTGCGAGGACAAAACTAGGGAAAATGCTGGGCAAGGACGAGCCTGTTGCCGAAGCATTCTACAGTTGTATCAATGGTTCAGATACCATTGAGGAGTTTGAACAAAGATGGCAGCAGATGATTGAATTCTTTGTTTTGGCTGACAAGAGACACCTCAAAAACATGTGGACCACCAGGAAGACATGGGCTCCCGTGTACTTTAGGCATAATTTCTTCCCTTTTACAGGAACAACCGGCAGAGCTCGAAGAAGGTCAACAATGGGGGAAGAACACGAGCTAAAGAGTTAGGGAGCAATGGGGAAGAAGACCCCCTTTTATAGGTGGGGGAAAATCCAACCCTTACCCCCACAGCCCGCACACAAGCGGTAGTACCGCTCAAGGGAGTGGTACTTCCGCTTACACTCGTCCTGGAACAACAAAGCGGTAGTACCGCTCCGGAGGGAGCGGTACTTCCGCTCAAATAATCCCAAGAAGCCAGAAGAAAAATATAAGCGGTAGTAGCAGCGGTAGTACATAGCGGAAGTACCGCCGGAGCGGTACTACCATGGTACCGAGCGGTACTACCGCTTAGTTCAAAGAAAAACTGCCCTGGCACTGAAACTGCCATAACTTTCGCATACGAGCTCCGAATTGAGCAAACTCAAGCTTGTTGGATTCAGGACGACAAGAGTTATCCAACAGCGATTCTGCCGCTCTCATAGAAAGATCCCGGAAGCCGACATGCAATACATCACTTCCCTGCACTAGCGAAACATATCAACAGCAAATGTGATGGGCTTGCTGGGAGATGCACGGTGTTGCGATCCAAGGAGTTTGCCGTATGTTAAGACAGATGTGACGAATGCAAGAGCTAGGCTGCGAAAGGGCCTGTAGGAGCATGACTTGGAGCTTACAATCGAGTACTTTAAGAGGATGCAGGTTGAGAACCCAAACTTCTTCTTCTCCAAGCTAGAGGAAGATGGGGCTGTTGTGGCGCTGTTCTGGGTTGACGGGAGAACAAGGGCATTGTACCCAAAGTACAAAGATTGCGTGTTTTTCGACACCACATTCTGCACAAATCGCTACAACCTCCCTTTCGCGCCGATTGTTGGGATTAACAACCAAACACACACGGTCTGCTTGGGGTGTGCTTTGCTGCCTGATGAGAAGATTGAAACGTTCAAATGGGTCTTTGAGCAATGGATGTTGGCAATGAATAACGAGCATCCATTAAACATCATGACTGATCAAGACCAAGCAACGCCTACATCCATCTCCTTGGTGTTCCCAAACTCGACACACAGATGTTGCAAGTGGCATGTCTTTCGGGTTGCGAGGACAAAATTGGGAAAATGCTGGGCAAGGACGAGCCTTTTGCCGAAGCATTCTACAGTTGTATCAATGGTTCAGATACCATTGAGGAGTTTGAACAAAGATGGCAACAGATGATTGAATTCTTTGGTTTGGATGACAAGAGACACCTCAAAAACATTTGGACCACCAGGAAGACATGGGCTCCCGTGTACTTTAGGCATAATTTCTTCCCTTTTACAGGAACAACCGGCAGAGCTCGAAGAAGGTCAACAATGGGGGAAGAAGACGAGCTAAAGAGTTTTCTTAAGAAGAGGCAGTATAAAAATGCCAATGGTATAGAGATGTGAAACCTCTATCAATGAAGAACCGGCAAAAACTCCAACATCGAAAACATCATAGAAGATGCACATGGACTCCGTTTTCGATGAACTTGAGCTTGTCATGAAGCTGACCATAAGCTCAAGAAACCTCAAAGAGAAAAAGCAACCAAGAACCAAGAAAGATGATGATGCCAAGAATGCAATGGTTTGAGCTCTCAACGAACGATACGATCAAGCTACTCACTTGAGAGCCCCCTTGATAGTACGGCTATCTATCCTATAACCCAGTCTCCCAACTATCACTATGAGACCGGTAAAATAGAAAACCCTATCAAGGTCAAACCTTAGCCTTGCGCATGGTCCACTTGAGCTAGATGATGACGATCTTGACTTCCTCAAGATGGACCACCTTTCTTGATTGCGTTGGCTCGATGAAGACTGGTTGATTGCTCCCTCATACTCCACTATGGGTGAGCCACTCTTCGGCACATCTTCACAAGTCCATTGTCACCACAATGGACGGCAAGCTTGAAGCATGATCTCTCCGTGATGCTCCACTTGAACTTGCACACCACAACCTTGATGACGAACACCACTTGATGTCATCCTCCATGGATTGTATGGGATCTTCTTATTGATGCTCGCCCATGGAAGCATACCTAACCCCACAAAGAACACTCACAGGGAACATGGGTTAGTACACAAAGCGTAATGGACAATGCTTACCATACCATGGGATCACTTGATCCCTCTCGGTACATCTTGTACGCTTTGTGTGTTGATCAACTTGATTCACTCTTTGACTTAGTCTTGATCAACCTTGTATCTTATCTTCTCTATGACCAATCTTTGGATAAAACCTTGAATACCACCTTGGTCACCATATAAACTCCTTGAAACCAACAGATGGACTTCAAGAAGTGCCTATGGACAAATCCTTGGAATATAACTTAAGGCAACCATTAGTCCATAGGGATTGTCATCAATTACCAAAACCACACATGGATAAATGTGCTCTTACACCGGTCTCTCAACATTCTTTGATATATTTATTTATTTAATCAAGCATCATTAATTGATTTTGTTTCTCCCACTTCGGCATGATGTGGCATGTGCCAGAGCAGAGATCGACGTACGAGGGCACCAACCACAAACACATCAACATAAAATGGCATATTCAATGCTTCAATTTTTTTGCAAGATGAACGTACTTCCAACTTATTTATTTGTGTTTTTGTGAGCACCAGCCAGGAACATAAAGAAACAACACCCATGTCATGTAGGAGTAGTTAGTAACGATTTTCAAGATGTTCTCTAGAAAGAAAAAACACCCATGTCATGTAGAAGTAGTCAGAATGATTTTCAAGATGCTCTCCAGAAAGAAACAAGGTGTAACGATTTTGCTATTGACATCAAAATCGAGTTCTCCAGAAGGAGGATTTGTACAATTCATTCGTATTTCACATGACACTAATGTATGTATTGCACAACCATCTTGGACAGATATCCCATTGAAGAATTTGGAATTTACAACATGAATGAATGAATGAAACAATAGGAGGAGGCGTACAATCTTGCAAAGCCATCATCACGCATGAAGGACGCCTCTCCAGCCAAGACCAGACTTTATTTCCAGCAGCTGCACAACTCTGATTGCTTGCCATCCAACACTCACAAAACCAACTTAGCTGATCACCCACTCACTGTTGTGTCCCTCTCCTCCGCCTTGTAACCATCCTTCTCAAACCCGATAAAATCCATGCATAAACATGAGCCTAGTGTGTCAACTTACAAGGAGCACAGAGCAAAGCAACAACGAATATCACATCAACTAGAATATGCCTCTTTAGTGTCATACACATGCACAGCACAAATACTTCACAATATGCCTCACATCATGCATTCTTTTTGGGTTTGGATGGAAACCAACTTAACTGGAAGGCCAACTGTGGTCGGACGGACAACACTTATATAGAGTACAACCCAGTAATTGGCTGGCTGCAACAAACCGAGCTAATTAAGCTAACCAATTCTGCACTCAGTCCTGCAAAAGCCTCAAGCAGAGACGGCTCAAGTTAAGACGATAGATTTCCAGAAGTTTGCGTCTACAGGCTACCAAAAGGGCTACCAACTGAAACACTTAAAACTATTTACTAGGTTTATTATCCATGTACAACTGCAACATCTTGTTACAGATGGTCATATGCCTGGAATGGAAGTAATACAAATTACATTCAGGTCCGTAGACTACCTAACAATGACTACAAGCACTGGAGCTAGTCGAAGGTGCGCGCCGTCATCGCTCCTCGCACACCAGAGACCTTGTTGTAGTAAACAGTCGGAAAGTTGTCGTGCTACAACCTCACAGGGTCAGCGCCCCAGAATAGCAACTGTCGGCAAATGAAGAGAAGTGTAGATCGGAAAGATCCAACTTGCAGACACACAAACAAAGACAAATAAACACCAGATCCAAGCAGATCCACTGAACACCAACGCCGACCGAATCCCACGAGATTTGTCTAAGACACACCTGCACGTGCCCTCCGATGACCGTGGATGCACCATCGAAACGTGGATAGGCGGGGCGAACCTTGTTCCATCTCTAGGGAGCCGCTGTCTCCTCGCCATCCCGAGTAGGACAAACCCTAACAAAACAAACAAAAAAACGGAAGTACTCCCTCCAACAAGGGCTGGGATCTATCCTACCTCCATGGCCCTAAGGCCACATAAGACAAGGCAAATCGACGGCACCGCCGCCGGGAAATAGGGAGACTCGTTGCCTGTTTGCTTTGAGTCGCTGATGAAGATGTATAGTAACTGGCCCGTTGTTCCCCTTTCAAATTCTATATCTCAAAATAGTTGATCCCCAATTTTATTTAATTTTATCAACATGTAGCCTCCCATCTCACCAAATGTGCCACGCATAAACATCCATCAACACTATTTTTAGCCCATGTAGACCCCAATTTAACCGTTGCAACAGCTATGTCCCAAATTACATGCATACTCTTTTGCTTGCACACAATGCAAGTACACAACATTTCTATTTTCCAAAAATAGCTTTTGATTCACGTCATTCCCTTCATACATAGTTCATCTTAAATTAATCTTTGAATTTTCATGCTAGCACACGTCAAAATCACCTAGTTACTAAAGTTGAAAATACACAAACCCGTAGCCACTAGAGTGAATAATTTTGTTTTAGTTATGTGAATGTTGTGGATTTCAACCATCAAAAATCAACCAATGATTCTGGGCGTGGATTGCAGCTTTTTCATGAGGAAAAAAAGAGGGATGCACATTATTTGAACCCTTGACTTTTCATCAGAATTGTGGTGAACCTCTTCTTCCATTATTGAGCTACACTGATAAGGATCGGGTCTAGGTGTCAAGTTTTAATGCCCACAATAAGCATTACCGTTGTAAAAGATCGGATGTGCACCATAAACACCACTAGAATTGAAGCTCCTAGTTATTTCTACATTATAAGGTTAGCATTTTTTAGATTTACTTTGATAGTAAATTAAACCAATAAAAATTGTGCACCATATCACAAAAAACATATTATGTACCATAAAAACAAGTATGCTATTGAAAACTTCTGCAAACACACTCGAATGACATACTTTTCTTTAGAAGAAGAAGAAGAAGGGGAGGAGAGGGGGCATACGATGCACAATTTATTGGTGAAATCGATTGTCAGAGAAATATATGTGTGGGCCTCACAAACCCGGAAGGAGGGGCAGTAACCTTCCCCATACACAAATGATCAGTGACATCAGAAACAAAAGATGTGAAAAAAAAGAAACACAAAAGGGATCGCCAAGAGCGTATGCAATGCGCCCGATTTGACCAATTCTATCATCATCGTTAACACTTTCGGCAAGAAAATAAGGGGTTAAAAATATATTTTGGATTGGCAAGCGTGTATGCAATGCGTTCGATACACATTCGGCAAGAAAATCAAGAAGAAAATACAAAAAAACATAAAAGGGATCACAAGAGCGTATGCAATGCGCCCGATTTGACCAATTTTATCATCATCTTTAACACTTTTGGCAAGAAAATAAAGGGTTAAAAAAATATTGGATTGCCAAGCGCGTATGCAATGCGCCTCGGTAAGAAATTCAAGAGAAAATAAAAAAACATAAAAGGGATCACAAGAGCGTATGCAACGCGCCCGATTTAACCAATTTTATCATCATCTTTAACACTTTTGGTGAGAAACTAAAGGGTTCAAAAAAACATTTTGTATTGCCAAGCGCGTATGCAATGCGCCCGATACACGCTCGGCAAGAAAATCTAGAAGAAAGTAACAAGAACATAAAAGGGATCGCAAGAGCGTATGCAATGCGCCCGATTTGACCAATTTTATCATCATCTTTAGCACTTTTTGCAAGAAAATAATGGGTTGAAAAAAATTTATTTTGGATTGCCAAGCGCATCTGTCATGCGCTCGAGCTTGTCTTGGTGACCCATATTGGTAACATTCCAAATTCAGCATTTTTTGGTTTGCTAAGTGCACATTCCGTGCACAAGACCAACGGGATCACCGGCACACGAGTCTCCTCGTGCTCGGGGTGTGCCTCCATTTGGCACGCACCTGTTGTTCTCTCAGCGTATTTGAGGAAGAGATCGCCTCTTTGCCTGTCCGGTATGGGACTAAATAAGTAAAGCGCGACAGTCCCGTTCCAGTTTGAGTTTCTGTATAGCTAGCTAGCTGGGCCGTGCCCCGTCTCCGAACTTGCCTTGAACGGTGGAACTGTGGGCCTATTATGACCGACTAATGTATGGAGCACTTGGAATCATCTTTCTTTTTCTACTTCGTGTAGTAAGAGCACCTACAGCTGGATTTGGTAAATCCGACCCCCTATATGTCCGTGGGCGCATCCGGACACGTCCGCGGACATCGTCTGTCGGGTCCTCATATGTTGCGCTGCACATCTACATACCTCAAATGTAATTCTCAAATCCATGCAATCCTCCTGCGCCCTACGGTCGTTGAACTCCTTCTTCTTCTCCGCAAGCCACTTCTTCGCATGTGCATCCAAGAGGGTTTCGTCCGCCAACATGATTTTCGCATCCTTCGTCTCCCTTGCGAGTTGCAACCTTTCCTTCTCGAGTTCCCATTTGATCGCCGCCTCTTGCTTCTCCAACTCGATCTTCTTCCTCTCTATTTCCAGCCTCCTTTTCGCCCTCATCCGGTCCCAATCCATCCTCTCCTTTTGCGCATCCAACATGAGTTTGTACCTCTCTTCTTTCTTGTTCTCCCTTGCCGAAAAATGCCCGTCCATGTGGACGACATTTTTGTAGTCGCGACATCACGGGAGATCCTTGCCTTCTCCCATTTGTTGCCCATGACTTGTCGGCTACACTTTGGCACGGTGGCTCTTCCATTGACGACGACAACCTCGTCTTCCTGATCGTCCAACCCAATGGATTGGTGGGAGTTTGAGCCATCATTCCTCTTCTTGCCGGCTTTGAGATCGGCCACAACTTGTATCCACTTTGGCTTGCCATTCAATAAGAGCCAACAATGGCTAAAAGCAAATGGCTTCTTCTCGACCTCGTGATACAAAGTGGCCGCCACCGCCATCTAGCAAACAACATAAATATGAGCACAAGAATGCAAACACATGAAACATATTGAAATGACAATAGGATGAGGCAATTGAGCTTACATGAGTTGCCACTACCATCCCACTTTGAGGCCGTTTGGTCACTTGTGAGTAGTAGCGGACGTACTTGTTCACTTTTCCTTGAATAATCCCCCATCGATGTTGGAGACATGCCACATTGCGGGTGGTCACGATAGGATGCGGCTCCACATAATCCTTTCGTTCATGATAGTCCTTCCAAATCTTCTCCCAATATGTGCTCCCCTTTTGCCTGGTGCCGCTTATTGGATCCAATGTTGCGTTCAACCAAGATTTGACCAACAAGATGTCCTCAAATCTTGTGAAAGCCGGACCTATTTCCTTAGCCATTTTGACCTTCTTGTTCTTCTTGCTCGGATTGGGATCGGATGTTTCCCCAACTACAAATGCGGTGGTCTCCTCCAATTCATAATCCATTTCGGCCGGAACTTCATTGTCATTGATCATGCTTGCCACGTACGCCTCCTACACGTTCATGGTTTGCAAGCATTCTTCATGTGCGAACTAGTAATCTATGCAAAAAATTGAACATTTAATCGGATAGGAGCAAACGTACCCAGTCTTGTTTATTCATTCCGTTGAACATGTAGAGTGCAGCCCGGGCGGTGGCGGTGCCCGTGCTCATCCGCTCCCGAACAAGCTGTGGCGACTCACATTCGTCGACCGACGGCTTCTGCATGGGCGGAAAGCTATCCGAAATGGCCCAACCGACCGTCAGATCCTCCTCCATACCAACGACGTCGGACGACATAATCCGCGTCGGCACTTGGATGGATGGGGTGCGGGGAGACGGACGTGCCAGGGGAGACATCTCCTCGACGATGTCCGCACCTACCCGCGACACCGTCTCCGCCTCCCTCTCTTGCTGTTGGCGACATCGCATCTTTCGGGCGACGTTCTGCGGCTTGCAAGACGAAGTGGAGGAAGGGACGCTGATGGACGGGGCGGACTGCGTCTCCGTCGCAACGGTCGTGGATGGGCTGGAATACATCACGACGGCGGATCAGGACCGGTGGTGAGGATGTGGAGCAAGGGTGATGGACGGCGAGGGCTTGGGCGCGGAAAATGTTGGAGGGCGGCGGGAGGAGGAGGAATGGTTTGGAGAATTTGGGGCAATTTGCGTTGGGGTCGGGCTGTCGGGTCCAACGTGGCGGGCGTGCCCGGGTGCGCCTGGGCTCCCCCATATCCTCCTCATATTTGGGCTGGATATGAGGGGTGCCGGTCAGCCCGGGCATTTGAGGCCCGTTTTAGAAGCACGTCTGGGTCAAAATTTCGTGACCGGTCAGTGACCGGGCGGCCTTCTCGGGCATATGAGGAGGGTTTGGGACACCCGGCTGTAGATGCTCTAATAAGTGTAGAAACAGGGTCTATCAAGAAAGGAAAATATATCATTGTCTAGTCCCAGGATGAGCTTTGGCTTGCTTGCTGCCTGCTGCATTGCCATAAGGCTACTCGTAGTGGGAAGTATTATATACTAGTATCATGTATATGATATTAGTGTATGATACTACATTCATAATGCATAGTATCATATAGAGTAGTATCATATATGATCTTATTTATTGTCATGCATGACACAAAGTAGCATAACATTTAACATGATATGGTATATATCTATGTTACTCTTACCCCCTCTCTCTTCTTTAATTCTCTGCCACATCAGCATATTTGTTATTCCCGAGTCATGATACTGGCTAAAATACCACCACTATGGCCAACCTAAGTCATTTTGGTACGGGGCTGAATTAGCTGTGTAATTAAGATTATGATACCCTAAAATGGAAAACAAGTTTAGCTGTCACAAAAATAAACCTCCAAGAACCCTGCCATCACATTATTTAGATCAAGACATCTCGAGCCTGGGAGTTTACAAGATTTCGTGCCGCAACCTAGTGTTTCCAAATGTTTTTTCTTTTTGTAATTTTAGCGGTTCGAGCAAGGTCCAAGTGTAGTTAACACATTAGACTTTTTTACCAAGATTTATTAACAAGGTTCGTTGAATATCGACTACTCAACAAACAATGTCCCCTACGCAGTGCTAGGGTTTCTTTCTTATTTGGCGACTCGTCGCCATTGAGTCTCTTCTCGCCTAGCACGGAAGATCATGACTGTAGTCTGAATGGCTGAAACTTTGGCTTCTTTCTACAGTCTGAATATGACTGTGATGTGAGATACACATAGTTATCCATATCGTAGATGCGAACGATAGGTTTGTGTTAACCGTCATATTATTTTGAGCTGATCTTCAATTTTGGTAGCTAACACAAGAGAGCTTTATTGATCAATGATATAATTAAAATCAAGCTTGGTACATATCCTCCCCTCCCTCCCTCCCTCCTCGCCCCGCATGCCGACAGGGAGGAATCCCTAGATCTCATTGTCGGTACTCTCCCCTCCCCCTCCTCCTCCCTAGCCGCCGCCAAAGGGCGTGGCTGGGCCAAGCCCGGTCTACGTCGGCGGCTGATACGTCTCCAATGTATCTATAATTTTAGCTTGTTCCATGCTGTTATATTATCATTCTTGGATGTTTTACAATCATTTTATAACAACTTTATATCATTTTTTGGGACTAACCTATTGACATATTGCCAAAGTGCTAGTTGTTGTTTTTGCTTGTTTTTTACTTCGCAGAATATCAGTACCAAACGGAGTCCAATCGCGATGAAACTTTTTGGAGATTTTTTTCTGGACCAGAAGACACCCAGTGGGCCAAAGAAGTGCCAGATAGGTGGGCTGTGGAGGCCACAACCCACATGGGCGCGCCAGGGGGCCCCCGGCGCGCCCTGGTGGGTTGTGCCCTCCACGGGGCCCCCCTCCACCGCCTCTGACGCCTTTAAATTCCCAAATATTCAGAAAACCCTAGGGGAGTCGACGAAACACAATTCAGCCGCCGCAAGTTCCAGAACCTCGAGATCCAATCTAAACACCATCACGGAGGGGTTCATCTTCTTCATAGGTGCCTCTTCGATGATGCGTGAGTAGTCCACCATAGACCTACGGGTCCGTAGGAAGTAGCTAGATGGTTTCCTCTCTCTCTTTTGATTCTCAATACAATGGTCTCTTGGAGATCTATTTGATGTAAACTTTTGCGGTGTGTTTGTTGGGATCCGATGAATTTTGAGTTCATGATCAGTTTCTATCCATGAATATTATTTGAGTCTTCTTTGATCTCTTATATGCATGATTACTTATAGCCTCGTATTTCTTCTCCGAATCTTTGGTTTAGTTAGGCCGACTAGATCGATTTTTCTTGCCATGGGAAGAGGTGCTTTGTGATGGGTTCGATCTTGCGGTGTTCTTTCCCAGTGACAGAAGGGGCAGCAAGACATGCATGTATCGTTGCTATTAAGGATAACAAGATGGGGTCTATTCCTACATGAATAGATCTTGTCTACATCATGTCATCGTTCTTATTGCATTACTCCGTTTTTCCATGAACTTAATACATTAGATGCATGCTGAATAGCGGTCGATGTGTGGAGTAATAGAGGTAGATGGAGGCAGGAGTCGGTTTACCTATCTTGGACGTGGTGACTATATAATGATCATCGCCTTGGATATCATCACGACTATTCAATTTTCTATCAATTGCCCAACAGTAATTTGTTCACCCACCGTGCGCTATACTCATGAGAGAAGCCACTAGTGAACCCTACGACCCCCGGGTCTACTTTTCCATCATATTGCTTTCCGATCTACGTTTTTGCACTCTTTGTTTTCAGATCTACAAAACCAAAAACCCAAAAATATATTGCTGCATATTTACTCTTTCTATTTGTGTTTTTGAGAGATCTATCTCTCCTATCTATCACTACCTAATCTATCTTATTACCGTAGAGAGATTGACAACCTCTCTTTCGCGTCGGGTTGCAAGTATTTGTTGTTTGTGTGCAGGTGCTGCTTATTGGGTGGTGGTGATCCTCCTACTGGTTCGATAACCTTGGTTTCATAACTGAGGGAAATACTTACCGTCGCTGTGCTGCATCATCCCTTCCTCGTTTGGGAAATTCCGACGCAGTCTCAAGCCACGTCAAAGGAATTTCTAGCGCCATTGCCGGGGAGGAAGCGGTCTCTTCTACGTGCCTATCGTGGGCGCCGAGGGGACTCCATCATCATCTACCAGGTTCCTAATCACAAATCTTATCTCCTTGCAATTACATTATTTGCCATTTGCCTCTCGTTTCCCTCTCCCCCACTTCACAAAAAATGCCGTTTTATTCGCCCTCTTTTCTGTTTGCAGGAGTCGGTCTACTTATCTTGGACGTGATGCCTATATAATGATCATCGCCTTGGATATCGTCATGATTATTTGATCTTCTATCAATTGCCCAATAGTAATTTGTTCACCCACCGTGTGCTATACTCATGAGAGAAGCCACTAGTGAAACCTACGGCCCCCGGGTCTACTTTTCCAACATATTGCTTTCCGATCTATATTTTTGCCTCCTTGTTTTCAGATCTACTAAACCAAAAAGCCAAAAATATATTGCTGCACTTTTTATTTGCCCTTTTTATTTTGTGCTCTTGAGAGATCTATCTCTCCTATCTATCATTACCTAATCTATCTTTTTACCGTAGAGAGATTGACAACATCTCTTTCGCGTCGGGTTGCAAGTATTTGTTATTTGTGTGCAGGTGCTGCTTATTGGGTGGTGGTGATCCTCCTACTGGTTTGATAACCTTGGTTTCATAACTGAGGGAAATACTTACCGTCGTTGTGCTGCATCATCCCTTCCTCTTTGGGGAAATACCGACGCAGTCTCAAGCCACGTCAAAGGAATTTCTGGCGCCGTTGCCGGGGAGGAAGCGGTCTCTTCTATGTGCCAATATCTGGCGCCGAGGAGACTCCATCATCATCTACCAGGTTCCTAATCACAAATCTCATCTCCTTGCAATTACATTATTTGCCATTTGCCTCTCGTTTTCCTCTTCCCCACTTCACCAATGTGACGCCCCCAATTTCGACCGTACGCTAATCAAACACGCAATGCGTACGACCAAGATTAGGGACTCACTGATTGATATCACAACACAACACTAGACACAAATTAAAGTCATACAACTTCATATTACAAGCCAGGGGCCTCGAGGGCTCGAATACAAAGCTCGACAAGCACGAGTCAGCGGAAGCAAATAATATCTGAGTACAGACATAAGTTAAACAAGTTTTGCCTTAAGAAGGCTAGCACAAACATAAGCAGCGGATCGAAAGAGGCGAGGCCTCCTGCCTGGGAGCCAACCTAACTACTCCTTAGCGTTGGCACTCTCCACGTAGTAGTAGGCTCCAGCGGTGGTGTAGTAGTCGTCTCCGGCGTACTCCATCTCTTGGGCTCCATCGTCTGAACGCAGAATCGTATCGAGGGATAAAGAGAAATGCGAAGCAACGGTGAGTACTCATCCAAAGTACTCACAAGACTGACATCAGAACTATGCTAAGTATGCATCAGTATCAAGGAATGGGGTTATATCTGGGATGACTGCAGAAAGCAAGAATAGGGGGAAGGTCTAGTCCTATCGAAGACTAGCATCTTCAGCATCTTGCAGCATTAGAAGAGAGTAGACTGGTACCTCATATATAGTCATATTATTGTAGCAATTTTATTAAGTAACCACGCCCAGAGATTCTTCCTCGACTCCCTGCGAGGAAGCAATATCAGAGCCAATTCATTTCAAATTAAGTCACAATTATAGTTGTATAAGGTCAAGGTACAACTCCAAGTCGTCCTGTTACCGTGGACACGGCTATTCGAATAGATAAGTTTCTTCCCTGCAGGGGTGCACCACATTCCCCAACATGCTTGATACCTCTGGCCGGACACACTTTCCTGGGTCATGCCCGGCCTCGGGACATCAAAACGTCGTCGCCCCACCTAGGCTCAACGAAGAGGCCAGCCCGCCGGTCTAAATCCTAAGCGCGCTGGGGTCATGGGCCAATCGCCCTTTGCACACCTGCACGATGCGAGGGCGGCCGAGGTCAGCCCTAGCACACTCTAGTCCAAGAGCTGTACCGTCCAGTCCACTCGGGCGCGCGCCACTTCATTGCTGACGTCCGAAGAGCTTCGGCTGATACAACTACGCTGAGTATCCATAACTTCTCCCACGTGAAGGTTAGTGCGTATTAGGTCAAACGACCAACTCAGATCAAATACCCAACCCATTAGCATTTTATTAATGCGGGGCAAGCGCGACCCATGAAGTGCGGTCCCGTCGCCCCGTCTCGAGGATGTGTGGCAAGGGCCTCTCCTGCCCGACCACGCCTCATCATCATCAAACCGTGGGTACCCCTCAGGGCCGACCCATCACCAACATGTTTCTGTATCCAGGTCATAGTAACTGTGTGTATAAAACATCAATACGGAACCTGAGGAATCACCCTCAAAGGGTCCCGCTCGATGACCTTCAAGGTGGACTTAGAGGAATCACCCTCGAGGGTTCCACACTTGAGGGGTTGCATGACAGAGCCATCGTCGGGAGTGGTGAAGGAGGAATCACCCTCGATGACCACGACCGACTAGTTGCACTACACAGATAGCATCATGAGTACTTCACGAGGTGTCATCCTCGGTACTCGATAGTAGCTCTGCAGAGTCGTACAACAAAGGGGGTGTGCGGTGATGTGAGGGGCCTGGCTTGTCGGTCGATTGACCGAGTCTTCGAGTCGTCGATGAAGAAGCAAGGGCAACTAGGACTAAGGGGTCACAGGGGATTCATTGATCAACCTATACTAAGCAGTTGATATGATTGCAGGTATAGTAGCAGTTTATTAAAAACAGACTATGCATCAGAATAGGAGCTAACTAATACAGTAGCAAAAATCTAATGCAAGAATGAGAGGGAAAGAAATGGGCGATATCGGAATGCTCAAGGGGGGGTTGCTTGCCTTGCTGCTCTGCGGCAAAAAGGCTGATCTTCAACGGTGTAGTCGTACCCGACATCACCGTCATTCTCGGGGTCTACCGGTAAGAAGAGGGGGGAAGAAACAATAAATATAAAGCACAAATGCAATCACAATGCATGACATGGCAATATGCAGGGCTAGGCATGCACTAACGCTGTATTATACGTCGTAGACGGGTCGGAAGAATATCTGACGATATTTCTCGGGTCTCTGGCTTTTACCGGATAGATGAAAACGATGGAAAAGTTCCATGTTCGCTATGCTAGGAGCACGTGACAGACTAACGGACGGCGTATTCGGATTCGTGGGATTTTTGTGATCAACTTTCATGTATAAATTATTTTCATCCGAGTTACAGTTTATTTTATATTAATTTTCAAAGTTTTATTAATATTCTGAAATTACAGAATTAATATTAATTCGAAAATGCTTTTATGACGTCAGCACGAGGTCAGCATTGCGTCAGCAGTCAGCTACACAGAGCCCAGGTCAAACCTGACCTGTGGGGCCCTGCTGTCAGTGACTCAGGGTTAACCCAGGTTTAATTTAATCTAACCAGAGATTAATTAGCAAGTGGGGTCCATCTGTCAGCGACACATTAGGCTAACTTAATTATTTCTCTTAATCTAATTAACCAGATTAGCTAATGACAGGGCTGGTCCACATGTCATTCACAGGGGGGGGGGTCGGGCCCCACCTGTCATTGACTGGGCGGTGCCCAGTCAGCACAGTTGACCAAGTCAACTGGTCAACTGGGCCCCCGGGGCCACTGGCAGGGTCACTGGGGGGTGGCCCCAGCCGGGCCAGGTCAGCGGTGGCCGGCGAACGTCACCGGAGCAACTCCGGCGAGCTCCCGAATCGCCGGCAGGGCTCGGGTTTGGCCTACGGTGGGCCAAATCAGGTGTTCTTTGGCGCGTTCGGTAGCTGGAGCTACCGCCGTTCCATCCCGGCAAGCGGGGGAAGTGGAGGCGGGCCAGAACGGCGCCGGCGACGAGCAGAGGTGGCGGCGTGGTTCGGGCTCCGACGGGGACGGCGCTACGGCGGGCTAGCGAGCAACGGAAAGGGCGTTGAGCTCCGGCGGAACCGAGCTTCGGCTCCGGTGCAAACCTATGCTACGGGCTCGAAACGGACGGGGGAAAGGAGGGAAGAGGAGCGGGGCCTCACAGCGGTCCTGTAGGTGAGCTTAGCGGGCTCGGGGAGGGCCTGCCGGAGCGAATCGAGGCGGCGGAGCTCCGGGCGCCCGAGGAGGAAGACGACGGCGCGGGGACGATGCAGGGGCTCCGGGCTCGTGCTTGTGGTCGGGATGGATGCGCCGGTCGGCGGCGGAGCTCCTGGGCGAGGTGACGAGGCGAATGGAGGTCGGGGGCCGTGGCTACGCCGGAGCCATGGCGACGGCGGCGCTCGGATGCGGGCGAGGGAGGAGAGCGGCGGCGCGAGGAGAGAGCGAGGGGGAAATCTAGGGCTAGGGTTTGCCAAGGGGGGCGCGGGGGCAGCCTTATCCCCACCGGGCCATCGCCGGTGAGCTGGGCCGGCAGGGACGCGCCCGGTCGCGTGCGCGCCTCGGTCGCCACCTCCTGTAGCGAGGTTGGGGACTACCGAGGGGGCCGCTGGGCCGGCCTGGGCCTGCCACTGTGGCCTAAGGCCCGGGGCAGGGGGCCCTTTTCTTTTTATTTATTTTCTGTTTTGTTTTCTGTTTTATTTATTTTTAGCAATAATTTCCTATGGCAAAAATGTGTAACTTGGTCCAAATAATACCTTGCATTATTAAGTGTGGACACAAAAAGTTTGGGCACTTTTGGAAACTGTTTGAAACAATCTTGAATTTAAAAGTGCTTTTAAATTGCATTTGGGCTCTGTTTTGCAAGGTGGGGTCCACACCAACATCAAGGTGATGTTGTTTTCCTTTACACCATTTGTTTTGTGATTTATCACAAGTGTGCAACATTTTTCCTTTGCTGTTTGCAAACTTATTTTATCACAATAAAATTCAATGCCCTTTTAAAGTGGATTTTGAAATGAGATATGATTTTCAACTTGATCATATCTTGGTTAGCAAAATGATTAGGCACTGATCATGGTCATCACTGTGCTTAATTACAACGATCATTGTAGCCAAAATCCAGGGTGTCACAATTCTCCCCTACTAAAAAGAATTCTCGTCCCGAGAATTAAGAAGTAGAAGGAAAGAGCCCGGGGTATTCTGCATGAAGATGATCTTCGCGTTCCCAAGTGGCTTCATCTTCAGAATGATTTGCCCACTGCACTTTCAAGACCTTAGTAACCTTCTGACGAGTCCGACGTTCAGTTTCATCAAGAATGCGGACTGGTTGCTCTTTGTAAGAGAGGTCTTGTTGCAGTTCAAGCATATCATGATCCACTGCTCGGATAGGATCCTTGAAGCAGCGACGAAGTTGTGACACATGGAACACATCGTGAACCTGAGAAAGGTTTGGCGGTAGTTCCAGTTGATATGCCACCTTACCATGCCTTTCGAGAACAGTGAAAGGGCCAATATATCGAGGAGCCAGCTTGCCCTTGATTCCAAAACGGTGTGTACCTCTCATTGGCGTGACTCGAAGATAAGCCTTTTCGCTAGGTTGATAGACCATATCTTTGTGATGACGGTCATACTGACTCTTTTGACGAGACTGAGCAGCCTTCAGATTTGCATGAATAATGCGGACTTGATCTTCGGCATGTTGGATAATATCTGGACCGATAATTGTACGTTCCCCAGTTTCTGACCAATTCAGAGGAGTCCGACACTTACGTCCATATAACACTTCAAAGGGAGCCATCTTCAGACTAGCTTGATAGCTATTGTTGTAGGAGAACTCAGCATACGGGAGAGATTCCTCCCATTTCTTGCCGAAAGAAATGACACAAGCTCGAAGCATGTCCTCGAGAATCTGATTGACTCTTTCAACTTGTCCCTGGGATTGAGGGTGAAAAGCGGTGCTAAAGGAAAAATGAGTTCCCATAGCTTCCTGGAAACTTGCCCATAATCTTGAAGTGAATAAACTGCCACGGTCTGAACTAATCACCAATGGAATACCGTGGAGCGAAACAACTCTGGACATGTAAAGATCTGCTAGCTGACTAGCAGTAATAGTTTCCTTGACAGCCAGAAAATGTGCAACTTTGGACAGTCGGTCAATGACGACAAGAATAGCATCATTACCTTTCTGCGACCTGGGAAAGCCAGTGACGAAGTCCATTTCAACATGGTCCCATTTCCATTCAGGAACCGTAATAGGTTGTAGAGTTCCGGCTGGCCTTTGATGTTCTGCTTTGATACGACGGCAAACATCACATTCAGCAACATAGCGAGCAATGTCTTGCTTCATGTTAGACCACCAGAATCTTTGACGAATGTCTTGGTACATCTTGGTACTACCAGGATGAATAGACAGCGGAGTGTCATGTGCTTCCTTCATGACCTCTTGAGTCATATCATTGTTTTTCTCCTTACTCGGTACCACTAGGCGGCCTTTGAAGTACAAAGCGCCATCCTCAACAATAGTGAAGGATGAGGGCTTTCCTTCTGCGAGATCGTGTTTAATCCTCTCGACTTCATTGTCACACTTCTGGATCCACTTGATGACGTCCACAAGATCTGGTTTAGCAACCAGGGTATTAAGAGAACCCTGGGAAACAACGTGGAGGTTCATTTTGTAGGACCCTTCAGGAGGGGGAGTGAGATAACCCTGAGGAACAATATGGAGGTTCAGTTTGCGAAATTCCTTTTGAAGAAGGGGGTGAACCTTGTGAACCTAAAGGTGGTTGCAGTAAGACTTGCGGCTCAATGCATCAGCCATTACATTAGCCTTTCCTGGTGTATAAGAAATACCCACGTTGTAATCTGCTATGCGCTCCATCCATCTCTGTTGACGGAGGTTCAGATCTGGCTGAGTAAACAGGTACTTCAGACTTTGGTGATCGGTGTAGATCTCGCAATGATTACCAACAAGGTATTGCCGCCACTCTTTCAGTGCGTGAATTACTGCAGCGAGTTCAAGATCATGAACTGGGTAGTTCTCTTCATGAGGACGCAATTGATGAGATGCATAAGCAACCACCCTGCGTTCTTGCATTAGGACACAGCCCATTCCTTGACATGAAGCATCATAATAGATGACGAAGTCCTTACGAGTATCCGGAGGAGCAAGCACTGGAGCAGATGTCAGCTTGTCCTTAAGTGCCTGGAAGCTTTCCTGACATTTTTCTGTCCACTCATATTTAACACCTTTGTGAAGCAGATTGGTTAAGGGCTTTTAAGTCTTGGAGAAGTTCTCGACGAATCGACGGCAATAGCTGGCGAGTCCGAGAAAACTTCTGACTTGCTTGACATTCTTCGGGGTAGTCCAGTCAAGAATAGCCTGAACTCGTTCAGGGTTGACCGCAATACCATCCTTGGAGATCACATGACCAAGGTAGGTTACTTTGTCCATCTAGAACTCACACTTTGAATACTTTGCATAAAGTTGATGTTCTCGAAGCCTCTCCAGTATAAGACGAAGATGTTCAGCATGCTCTTCTTTATTCTTGGAGTAAGCCAGGATATCATCCAGATAAACCACGACAAATTTATCGAGGTAATCCATGAATATATAGTTCATCAGGCGAGAGAAGGTTGCTGGGGCATTGGTTAAGCCAAAGGACATGACGGTGTACTCGTATGAACCATAACGAGTAACGAATGCAGTCTTCGGAATATCCTCTTCATGTACCCGGATCTGATGGTAACCCAACCTCAAGTCGAGTTTGGAAAACACTGACGAACCAGCAAGTTGATCATACAGATCGTTGATCCGTGGAAGCGGATATTTGTTTTGAATCGTTGCTTTGTTGATGGGACGGTAATCTTGGACCAATCGATTCGTACCATCTTTCTTCTTGACAAAGAGAGAAGGTGCTCCCCAAGCAGAGGAACTTGGCGAATGAACCCTTGACGAAGCGAATCATCGATTTCTTGTTTCACTTCAAGGAGTTCATGTGGAGGCATCTTATATGGCCGCTTACAATAGGGGTGGTGCCAGGTACCAAGTCGATGACAAACTCGACAGCTCTGGCAGGGGGAATCCCTGGAAGTTCTTCCAGAAAAACATCTTGGAAATCCCGGACAACTGGAATGTTTTCAATCCCTTCGAGAGGTGTCTCATTTAATGCATTCAAGGCATATAGGCGGGCTTCAGCATCTCGAACAAGATGAGCATGGTCAAGCTCTAGCATGACGATAATGATGGGGCCTAACAGCTTGGAAAGACATGATTGTGTACAACTCATAACCAAAGAAGATTACTAAGAGTTGTTGAATCGCAAAGCATACTCGATTCAGATATCGGTGTCCCTGAGTGTCCCACAACTCAGAACACGAGGAAACTAGAATCAGTGAAATATCATAGTTGATGAGGAGCTCATAAAAAGTTATATAGCTCCGTGATATTCTCGAGATACCAATGATAAAACTCGGAGGTAGATCAGAATAAAGGTTAGACTAGTGTATTGATCTGTGGAAGACAAACACTTTAACTTGTCTGAGAATGAAACCAAAGTAGAACAACATGGTCGGAACCACGATTGCAAAGGGCAAGATCAAAGATACAAGATCAAATCATACAATGAATGATTATTGAAAGGAGAAGCTCCTATGATAAGATCAACATTGTTTCCATGGGCATGAACACAAGGTTCAAGGTCGACTCCCACTTCATCAATGCATCACCTTCCATTTACACCTCGCCTTTGGTGAAGTTATAGATTTGAAAGATTAACTGGCAAAACACCAGGAGAGTAAGACTCGTGAAAACTGTCGGGTTCACACGAATTAAGGAAGGCATAGGTCCAACCCATCGGGGCATCTTAGGAACATATACCACAAGCTTCAAGAGTAATTAACACATGCTTGACAACAGAGCATGGCTGACAAGAGCATAGGATACAACTTATCAGAGGGAGAAAGAATGCAAGGCATCAGATTATAGAACATCCAATTAATTTGATGCTTAAATAACCAAAGGAATTAAGATTTCCAAATTGGTGTATTGGAAACAGATGTTCCAATCAAATACAAGTAAGATGAAAGGACTTAGATGGGCAATCAATCAAGGTTGATTTGTTGGGAACCAACTCATGTTTGGAAAGACGTCTGAGCCGGACGGATAATTTATAATAAACAACTGATGACTGCGTGCATTCACACACAGGTTGAAGCAATAAAATCAAATGAAAACCACAAAGGATTTAATTAATATTGCTAGACATATGGAATTAACCATAATGCAAGCAGGTGAGAAAGGTCAAGAGCAAAAGGCTACTGAGGATTATGGAAGATCGAATAGCGTTTCAAAGAATTCTGAGAAACACATGATCAACCGAGGAAGAACGAATCTCCGGTAAGATAATTCGATGTACCCTGTAATAACAAGAGCAACTGGATATGAAAGTATGAGCGACAATTGCATGTAGTCATCCATAGGGGTTGACAGTGGAAGGGAATCGCAAAAGCAATGAGCACAAGTTCTCGGGAGAACATCGGAGAGTATCTTCGAAGTCTTCTGATGAATCGAGCCATCGTCTGAAATGAGGGGCTCTCCGGGAGTAGTTACGAGAACCTAGAGTTAGAGTTAGCAAAATCTTTAACCCGAAAGAGAAGAGGGATCATAACCCAGAGTATAGATGAGGAATAAAAGATCCTAATACCACCCAATTGAGATGTGGGCCCGTAAGCCACACAACAATGTTAGTAAAAGTTTTTCAAGTACTAGACTCAACTTCGGCCAAGGAGTTGGAAAGGGGGCTACCTACAGGCAGTCGACTCTGATACCAACTTGTGACGCCCCCAATTTCGACCGTACGCTAATCAAACACGCAATGCGTACGACCAAGATTAGGGACTCACTGATTGATATCACAACACAACACTAGACACAAATTAAAGTCATATAGCTTCATATTACAAGCCAGGGGCCTCGAGGGCTCGAATACAAAGCTCGACAAGCACGAGTCAGCGGAAGCAAATAATATCTGAGTACAGACATAAGTTAAACAAGTTTTGCCTTAAGAAGGCTAGCACAAACATAAGCAGCGGATCGAAAGAGGCGAGGCCTCCTGCCTGGGAGCCAACCTAACTACTCCTGAGCGTCGGCACTCTCCACGTAGTAGTAGGCTCCAGCGGTGGTGTAGTAGTCCTCTCCGGCGTACTCCATCTCCTGGGCTCCATCGTCTGAACGCAGAATCGTATCGAGGGGGAAAGAGAAATGCAAAGAAGCGGTGAGTACTCATCCAAAGTACTCGCAAGACTGACATCAGAACTATGCTAAGTATGCATCAGTATCAAGGAATGGGGTTATATCTGGGCTGACTGCAGAAAGCAAGAATAGGGGGAAGGTCTAGTCCTATCAAAGACTAGCATCTTCAGCATCTTGCAGCATTACAAGAGAGTAGACTAGTACCTCATATATAGTCATATTATTGTAGCAATTTTATTAAGTAACCACGCCCAGAGATTCTTCCTCGACTCCCTGCGAGGAAGCAATCTCGGAGCCAATTCATTTCAAATTAAGTCACAATTATAGTTGTATAAGGTCAAGGTACAACTCCAAGTCGTCCTGTTACCGTGGACATGGCTATTCGAATAGATAAGTTTCTTCCCTGCAGGGGTGCACCACATTCCCCAACACGCTTGATACCTCTGGCCGGACACACTTTCCTGGGTCATGCCCGGCCTTGGGACAGAAAAACGTCGTCGCCCCACCTAGGCTCAATGAAGAGGCCAGCCCGCCGGTCTAAATCCTAAGCGCGCAGGGGTCATGGGCCAATCGCCCTTTGCACACCTGCACGATGCGAGGGCGGCCGAGGTCAGCCCTAGCACACTCTAGTCCAAGAGCTGTACCGTCCAGGCCACTCGGGCGTGCGCCGCTCCATTGCTGACGTCCGAAGAGCTTCGGCTGATACAACGACACTGAGTACCCATAACTTCTCCCACGTGAAGGTTAGTGCATATTAGGTCAAACGACCATTTCTGATCAAATACCCAACCCATTAGCATTTTATTAATGCGGGGCAAGCGCGACCCATGAAGTGCGGTCCCGTCACCCCGTCTCGAGGATGTGTGGCAAGGGCCTCTCCTGCCCAACCATGCCTCATCATCATTAAACCGTGGGTACCCCTCAGGGCCGACCCATCACCAACATGTTTCTGTAACCAGGTCATAGTAACTGTGTGTATAAAACATCAAGACGGAACCTGAGGAATCACCCTCAAAGGGTCCCGCTCGATGAAACCATCAAGGTGGACTTAGAGGAATCACCCTTGAGGGTTCCACACTTGAGGGGTTGCATGACAGAGCCATCGTTGGGAGTGGTGAAGGAGGAATCACCCTCGATGACCACGAGCGACTAGTTGCACTACACAGATAGCATCATGAGTACTTCACGAGGTGTCACCCTCGGTACTCGATAGTAGCTCTGCAGAGTCGTACAACAAAGGGGGTGTGTGGTGATGTGAGGGGCCTGGCTTGTCGGTCGGTTGACCGAGTCTTCGAGTCGTCGATGAAGAAGCAGGGGCAACTAGGACTAAGGGGTCACAGGGATTCATTGATCAACCTATTCTAAGCAGTTGATATGATTGCAGGTATAGTAGCAGTTTATCAAAAACAGGCTATGCATCAGAATAGGAGCTAACTAATACACTAGCAAAAATCTAATGCAAGAATGAGAGGGAAAGAAATGGGCGATATCGGAATGCTCAAGGGGGAGTTGCTTGCCTTGTTGCTCTGCGGCAAAAAGGCTGATCGTCAACGGTGTAGTCGTACCCGGCAGCACCATCAGTCTCGGGGTCTACCGGTAAGAAGAGGGGGGAAGAAACAATAAATATAAAGCACAAATGCAATCACAATGCATGACATGCCAATATGCAGGGCTAGGCATGCACTAACGCTGTATTATACGTCTCAGACGGGTCGGAAGAATATCTGACGATATTTCTCGGGTCTCTGGCTTTTACCGGACAGATGAAAACGATGGAAAAGTTCCATGTTCGCTATGCTAGGAGCACGTGACAGACTAACGGACGGCGTATTCGGATTCATGCGATTTTTCTGATCAACTTTCATGTATAAATTTTTTTTATCCGAGTTACGGATTATTTTATATTAATTTTCAAAGTTTTTTTAATATTCTAAAATTACAGAATTAATATTAATTCGAAAATGCTTTTATGACGTCAGCACGAGGTCAGCATTGCGTCAGCAGTCAACTGCACAGAGCCCAGGTCAAACCTGACCTGTGGGGCCCTGCTGTCAGTGACTCAGGGTTAACCCAGGTTTAATTTAATCTAACCAGAGATTAATTAGCAAGTGGGGTCCATCTGTCAGCGACACATTAGGCTAACTTAATTATTTCTCTTAATCTAATTAACCAGATTAGCTAATGACAGGGCTGGTCCACATGTCATTCACAGGGGGGGGTCGGGCCCCACCTGTCATTGACTGGGCGGTGCCCAGTCAGCACAGTTGACCAAGTCAACTGGTCAACTGGGCCCCCGGGGCCACTGGCAGGGTCACTGGGGGGTGGCCCCAGCCGGGCAAGGTCAGCGGTGGCCGGCGAACGTCGCCGGAGCAACTCCGGCGAGCTCCCGAATCGCCGGCAGGGCTCGGGTTTCGCCTACGGTGGGCCAAATCGGGTGTTCTTTGGCGCGTTCGGCAGTTGGAGCTACTGCCGTTCCATCTCGGCGAGCGGGGAAGCTGAGGTGGACCGGAACGGCACCGGCGACGAGCAGAGGCGGCGGCGTGGTTCGTGCTCCGACGGGGACGGCGCTACGGCGGGCTAGCGAGCAACGGAAGGGGCAGGGAGGTCCTACGCGATGCGCGGAAGCGAGCGGCGGCGAGTGCAGGACCAAAAGGTCACCGGAGGCTCGCCGGCGTTGAGCTCCGGCGGAACCGAGCTTCGGCTCCGGTGCAAACCTACGCTACGGGCTCGAAACCGACAGGGGAAAGGAGGGGAGAGGAGCGGGGCCTCACAGCGGTCCTGTAGGTGAGCTTAGCGGGCTCGGGGAGGGCCTGCCGGAGCGAATCGAGGCAGCGGAGCTCCGGGCGCCCGAGGAGGAAGACGACAGCGCGGGGACGATGCAGGGGCTCCGGGCTCATGCTTGTGGTTGGGATGGATGCGCCGGTCGGCGGCGGAGCTCCTGGGCCAGGTGGCGAGGCGAATGGAGGTCGGGGGCCGTGGCTACGCCGGAGCCATGGCGACGGTGGCGCTCGGATGCGGGCGAGGGAGGAGAGCGGTGGCGCGAGGAGAGAGCGAGGGGGAAATATGGGGCTAGGGTTTGCCAAGGGGGGCGCGGGGGCAGCCTTATCCCCACCGGGCCATCGCCGGCGAGCTGGTCCGGCGGGGACGCGCCCGGTCGCGTGCGCGCCTCGGTCGCCACCTCCTGTAGCGAGGTTGGGGACGACCGAGGGGGCCGCTGGGCCGGCCTGGGCCTGCCACTGTGGCCTAAGGCCCAGGGCAGGGGGAGGGGGGCTTTTCTTTTTATTTCTTTTCTGTTTTCTTTTCTGTTTTATTTATTTTTAGCAATAATTTCCTATGGCAAAAATGTGTAACTTGGTCCAAATAATACCTTGCATTATTAAGTGTGGCCACAAAACGTTTGGGCACTTTTGGAAACTGTTTGAAACAATCTTGAATTTAAAAGTGCTTTTAAATTGCATTTGGGCTCTGTTTTGCAAGGTGGGGTCCACACCAACACATAGATGATGTTGTTTTCCTTTACACCATTTGTTTTGTGATTTATCACAAGTGTGCAACATTTTTCCTTTGCTGTTTGCAAACTTATTTTATCACAATAAAATTCAATGCCCTTTTAAAGTGGATTTTGAAATGAGATATGATTTTCAACTTGATCATATCTTGGTTAGCAAAATGATTAGGCACTGATCATGGTCATCACTGTGCTTAATTACAACGATCACTGTAGCCAAAATCCAGGGTGTCACAACCAATTTGCCGTTTTATTCGCCCTCTTTTTCCTTTGCCTTTTTCCCACCAGATCTCTTGCTTGCTTGCAATATTGTTTGCGTAGCCACGCTGACTCAAGAAAACACCAAGTTGTGTGATTTTGCCAATACTAATAACAATGATTTTATTAGTACTCCTATTGCTCCTCCCGCCACTAGTGCGGAGTCTTGTGATATTAATGCCGCTTTGTTGAATCTTGTCATGAAAGATCAATTTACCGGTACTCCTAATGAGGATGCCGCGTCCTATCTAAACACGTTCGTAGAATTGTGTGATATGCAAAAGAAAAAAAGATGTGGACAATGATATTGTGAAGTTGAAATTATTTCCTTTTTCCTTGCGGGATCGTGCAAAAATTTGGTTTTCCTCTTTGCCTCGCAATAGATTCGATTCTTGGAATAAGTGCAGGGATGCTTTTATTAATAAGTATTTTCTGCCCGTGAAAATTATTTCCCTTAGGACACAAATAATGAATTTTAAGCAACTTGAGGAAGAACATGTTGCACAATCTTGGGAAAGAATGAAGTTGATGCTAAGAAAATGTCCTACTCTTGGTTTAAATCTTTGGATGATCATATAAATTTTTTATGCGGGATGGAATTTTATCTCTAGAAATCTTTTAGATTCCGCCGCAGGTGGTACTTTTATGGAAATTACTTTGGGTGAAGCTACTAAGTTTCTAGATAATATCATGGCAAATTACTCACAATGGTATATCGAAAGAGCACCTACTAGTCAAAAAGTTAATTCGGTTGAAGAAATTAGTACTTTGAGTGATAAGGTTGATGCTTTGATGAAGTTGGTTGCTAGTAAAAATGCTCCTATTGATCTTAATGATGTGCCTTTGTCTACCTTGATTGAGGAAAATAGCGATTCCGTAGATGTGAACTTTGTCTCGCAAAACAATTTCAATGACAATGCTTATAGAGGTAATTTTAATCCTAGGCCTTTTCCTGGAAATTCCTCTAATAATTATGGTAATTCCTATGGTAATTCCTCTTACAATTATAATAGTAACACCTCTGATCTTGAGAGTAATATTAAAGAATTTATCAATGCGCATAAGGCTGTCAATACTACGATAGAAGAAAAGTTTAATAAAATTGATGATATGTCTAGAAGCATTGATAGAATTTCTCATGATGTTGAAAATCTCAAGTTGATAGCTTTTGTGCCTAAGATTGATGAATCAATTAAATCTTTATATGTCTCTATGGATGAAAGTAAGAAAAGAACCGCTATGCTTAGAGCTAAAAGAGAAATCTTAGAAAAATTGTTTTCTAGTGATTGCCTTTATAAAAATGATGAACATCTTAAAGTGATTGGTGTTTCTTCTATTGATTCCTTGTCTAGTAATATTAATATTGATGGTAAAGGGACTTAAGTAGAGTCAACTTTAGCTAGAAGGCGTCCCAATAATTTGGAGGGTGAAAATCTTGATGAAATTTTTGATAAAAGTGGATTTGAAGAGGTCAAAACTTGAACTAGTGATGTGCCCACTATTTTGGATTGCAAAGACTTTAATTATGATAGTTGTTCCTTGATTGAATGTATTTTTTTGCTGCAATCCATGTTGAATTCACCCCATGCTTTTGAGCAAAATAAAGCTTTTACTAAACATATCGTTGATGCCATGATGAAATCTTTTGAAGAAAAGTTTGAGTTGGAGATTTCTATTCCTAGAAAATTACATGATGAGTGGGAACCTACCATTAAGGTCAAGATTAAAAATTATGAGTGCTTTGCTTTATGTGATTTGGGTGCTAGTGTTTCCACGATTCCGAAATCTTTATGTGATGTGCTTGGTCTCACCAATATTGAAGAATGTTATCTTAATTTGCACTTGGCAGATTCTACTATTAAAAAACCTTTGGGAAGAATTAATGATGTTATTATTCTTGCAAATAGGAACTATGTTCCCATATATTTTATTGTGCTTGACATTGATTGCAATCCGTCTTGTCCCATTATACTTGGTACACCGTTTTTACGTACTATAGGTGCCATGATTGATATGAAAGAAGGCAATATTCGTTTTCAATTTCCACTAAGAAAGGGTATGGAACACTTCCCTAGAACAAGAATTAAGCCACCATATGAATCAATCATGAGGGCATCCTATGGATCCAAAACCAAAGATGACAATACTTGAAACTATGCGTTATGCCTAGCTAGGGGCGTAAAACGCTAGCGCTTGTTGGGAGGCAACCCAATAAATAAATAATTTTTTGCTTTTTTGCTTTCTGTTTTTGAGTGTTGACACAATTATGCCTCTGTTATGATTGTGTTTTTATGGTTTATTTAGTGTTTGTGCCAAGTAGAGCATTTAGGATGATTCATAAGATGAGTAGTAGCGATGCTGAATCTGAAACAGAAACTTTGCGCCCAGTATTTGAATTTTAATTTTTTACTGGAACGTGATATTGAGCTGAAATTTTAACAAAGTATTTCTATACAAATTCTTTACGTTGTCCTAATTTTTCAGAATTGTTTGAGTTACAGAAGTATGGTTAGAATACATATTACTACAGACTGTTCTGTTTAAGACATATTCTGTTTTCGTTGCATTGTGTGCTTGTTTTGATGAATCTATGGATTATATTGAAGGGTATGAGCCATGGTAAAGTTAAAATACAGTAGGTATAAGGCAATAACAAAATATTAATGGGTTTGCAACAGCACTTAAAGTAGTGATTTGCTTTATTATACTAACGGATCTCACGAAGATTTTGTTGAGTTTTGTGTGATTGAAGTTTTCAAGTTTTGGGTGAGATCATGATGGATGAAGGAATAAGGAGTGAAAAGAGCCTAAGATTGGGGATGCTACAGAACCCCCAAGATATATCCAAAGAGGAACAAGCAACTAAGCTTGGGGATGCCCCCGAGTGGCATCCCCTCTTTCTTCTAACGACCATCGGTATTTCACTTGGAGCTATATTTTTATTCGTCATATATCATGAGTTTTGCTTGGAACGTCTTGTATCATTTGAGTCTTTGCTTGCTTTGCTTGTTAGTTGGTCACTTGTATCCTTGCTGGACACACCTATTTGGGAGAGCCAAAATTATGCTACGATTTGTTAGAATTGCTCTCTATGCTTCACTTAAACCTTTTGAGCTATAGAATCGCTCTAGTGCTTCACTTATATCTTTTTGAGCACGGTGTGCTTGGATTTTTTTTGTAGAAATACTCTCATGCTTCACTTAGATTAATTTGAGATCTAGTAAATTTTGAAGAAATCCTCTCATGCTTCACTTATACTATTTTGAGAGATGAAATCTTTATGCTCATGTGCTTCACTTAAATTTGTTTGAGCTTGTCAAAAGCAATGGCAATATATGAAACTAGTCCCAAAGTGATACATATCCAAGGAGGATATAATAAAAACTTTCATGAAGATCATTGGACAAATTAAACTTGATTCCTTGTAATAGTTTTGAGACATGATGATAGTAATATTTGAGTCATGTTAGTGAGTAATTATGCTTTAGTAGGAATATTGGTGTTAAGGTTTGTGATTCCCTATGCAAGTACGAAAGTCAATAGTTATGCAGTGAAATTACATCCTACTTGTGGTGCATTATTCGGTGTTAGTTATGCTCAATGCTCGCTTATGTGAATTTTCGTTTCTTGGTTTGGTTGCTTCTCAATCTATTTGCTAGCCTCCATTTGTACTAAGTAGAAATACTACTTGTGCATCCAAAATCCTTAAACCAAGTTTTGCCTTATGAGTCCACCATACCTACCTATATGCGGTATTTCCATGCCGTTCCAAGAAAATTTGTATGTGCCATCTCAAATTTTCAAAATAAACTTCTCTTTTGTGTGCTTGTACCTCTCACGAAACGGTGGGGAGTGTCCAATATTTTTCCATGCTAGATGTGTTATTTTCAAGATGAGTGTTTATTCACTTGTCATTGCACGAGAGTGTGGCGGTAATAGGGATGCCCATTCCTGAAATGAAAAAGAAAAAAAATATTTACTTTATGTTGTCAAATAATAAATTCCTTGGAAAGTGTTGGTTTGGAAGGCAACCGTGGATACGGCCCGCCATGGAATGTGAAAGAATGGTGGAAAAAGGAATAAACTTTATTTTCTGTTTGGGAACCGCCTATGATATATCTAGCATGGAAAGTATTGTGAGCTACTTCGTCGTTTTCGTTGAAAGGAAAGGCATGCCACCCAAAATATTTTTTCTCTCTCAATTTAAAACCTTGAGCTCTGGCACCACTACAAAGCCCTACTTCCCTCTGCGAAGGGCCTATCTATTTACTTTATGCAATTTTTATTTTTTTACTTTGAGTCTCCATCTTCTCTTATAAAGCACCAACTAGGGGGCACTATGATCGTACATGAGCATTGGGTGTTGCTAATATTTGAGTTTGTTTCATGAATGGATCAATGATTGAGCATGATGGGCTAGGGATAACTTTCTTTAGTGTTGATATTTTGAAAGACATGGTTGCTTGTTGGCATGCTTGAGTATTGAAGTCATTATGTTAAAACTAGACTATTGCTTTGAATCATCTAAAGTCCAAATGTCCATGCTACAAAAGAAAAAGAATATGAGATGAACATGTTAGGCAGCATTCCACATCAAAAATTCTGTTTTTATCATTTACCTACTCGAGGACGACTAGGAATTAAGCTTGGGGATGCTGATACGTCTCCAACGTATCTATAATTTTTGCTTGTTCCATGCTGTTATATTATCATTCTTGGATGTTTTACAATCATTTTATAACAACTTTATATCATTTTTTGGGACTAACCTATTGACATAGTGCCAAAGTGCCAGTTGCTGTTTTTGCTTGGTTTTTACTTCGCAGAATATCAGTACCAAACGGAGTCCAATCGCGACGAAACTTTTTGGAGATTTTTTCTGGGCCAGAAGACACCCAGTGGGCCAAAGAAGTGCCAGAGAGGTGGGCGGTGGAGGCCACAACCCACATGGGCGCGCCAGGGGCCCCCGGCACGCCCTGGTGGGTTGTGCCCTCCACGCCCCCCTCCACCGCCTCTGACGCCTATAAATTCCCAAATATTCACAAAACCCTAGGGGAGTTGACGAAACACAATTCCAGGCGCCGCAAGTTCCAGAACCTCGAGATCCAATCTAAACACCATCACGGAGGGGTTCATCTTCTTCATAGGCGCCTCTCCGATGATGCGCAAGTAGTCCACCATAGACCTACGGGTTCATAGGCAGTAGCTAGATGGCTTCCTCTCTCTCTTTTGATTCTCAATACAATGGTCTCCTGGAGATCTATTTGATGTAAACTTTTGCGGTGTGTTTGTTGGGATCCGATGAATTTTGAGTTCATGATCAGTTTCTATCCATGAATATTATTTGAGTCTTCTTTGATCTCTTATATGCATGATTACTTATAGCCTCGTATTTCTTCTCCGAATCTTTGGTTTAGTTAGGCCGACTAGATCGATTTTTCTTGCCATGGGAAGAGGTGCTTTGTGATGGGTTCGATCTTGCGGTGTTCTTTCCCAGTGACAGAAGGGGCAGCAAGACATGCATGTATCGTTGCTATTAAGGATAACAAGATGGGGTCTATTCCTACATGAATAGATCTTGTCTACATCATGTCATCGTTCTTATTGCATTACTCCGTTTTTCCATGAACTTAATACATTAGATGCATGCTGAATAGCGGTCGATGTGTGGAGTAATAGAGGTAGATGGAGGCAGGAGTCGGTTTACCTATCTTGGACGTGGTGCCTATATAATGATCATCGCCTTGGATATCATCATGACTATTCAATTTTCTATCAATTGCCCAACAGTAATTTGTTCACCCACCGTGCGCTATACTCATGAGAGAAGCCACTAGTGAACCCTACGACCCCCGGGTCTACTTTTCCATCATATTGCTTTCCGATCTACGTTTTTGCACTCTTTGTTTTCAGATCTACAAAACCAAAAACCCAAAAATATATTGCTGCATATTTACTCTTTCTATTTGTGTTTTTGAGAGATCTATCTCTCCTATCTATCACTACCTAATCTATCTTATTACCGTAGAGAGATTGACAACCTCTCTTTCGCGTCGGGTTGCAAGTATTTGTTGTTTGTGTGCAGGTGCTGCTTATTGGGTGGTGGTGATCCTCCTACTGGTTCGATAACCTTGGTTTCATAACTGAGGGAAATACTTACCGTCGCTGTGCTGCATCATCCCTTCCTCGTTTGGGAAATTCCGACGCAGTCTCAAGCCACGTCAAAGGAATTTCTAGCGCCATTGCCGGGGAGGAAGCGGTCTCTTCTACGTGCCTATCGTGGGCGCCGAGGGGACTCCATCATCATCTACCAGGTTCCTAATCACAAATCTTATCTCCTTGCAATTACATTATTTGCCATTTGCCTCTCGTTTCCCTCTCCCCCACTTCACAAAAATTGCCGTTTTATTCGCCCTCTTTTCTGTTTGCTTTTTTGCTTGTTTGCTATCTTTGCTTGTGTTGCTATGTGCCTTCTATTTGCTTTCATCTTCGCTTGCTAAAAATCTATTGATATGGATCCTCATCCACTTGCTAATCATTTCAAAAGGCCAAATTATGATGAACCAATTGCTAGTGAGTTGAGTGCACTTGATTATCTCTATGAAGTTTTGTTTGAAAATCATGAATCTGAAAATTTTGATGAAGTGTTGAAAGAAGAAATTTATAAGGGGATTCATGATAGTTCCTTGAATGATGAGCATGATTGCAATGTTGCTAGTATGAATTCGCTAAATATCCATGATGCTAATGATATGCAAAGCCACAAGCTTGGGGATGCTATGTTTGATGAAGATGATATTTCTAGTGTTGGAAATATGCCCTGGAGGCAATAATAATTTAGTTATTATCATATTTCCTTGTTCATGATAATCGTTTATTATCCATGCTATAATTGTATTGATTGGAAACTCAAATACATGTGTGGGTACATAGACAACACTGTGTTCCTAGTATGCCTCTAATAGACTAGCTCGTTGATCAAAGATGGTCAAGGTTTCCTAGCCATAGACATGAGATGTCATTTGATAACGGGATCACATCATTAGGAGAATGATGTGATGGACAAGACCCAAACTATGAACATAGCATATGACCGTGTCAGTTTTTTGCTATTGTTTTCTGCATGTCAAGTATCTGTTCCTATGACCATGAGATCAAGCAACTCACTGACACCGGAGGAATACCTTGTGTGTATCAAACGTCGCAACGTAACTGGGTGACTATAAAGATGCTCTACAGGTATCTCCGAGGGTGTCTGTTGAGTTGGCATGGATCAAGACTGGGATTTGTTACTCCGTATGACGGAGAGGTATCTCAGGGCCCACTCGGTAATACAACATCACAACAAGCCTTGCAAGCAATGTGACTAAAGTGTTAGCCACGGGATCTTGTATTACGGAACGAGTAAAGAGACTTGCCGGTAACGAGATTGAACTAGGTATAGAGATACCGACGATCGAATCTTGGGCAAGTAACATACCGATGAACAAAGGGAACAACATACGGGATTAACTGAATCCTTGACATAGAGGTTCAATCGATAAAGATCTTCATAGAATATGTAGGAACCAATATGGGCATCCAGGTCCCGCTATTGGTTATTGACCGTAGAGGTGTCTCGGTCATGTCTACATAGTTCTCGAACCCGCAGGGTCTGCACACTTAAGGTTTGGTGACGTTTCGTTATAGTAGAGTTATGTATGGTGGTGACCGAAGGTTGTTCGGAGTCCCGGATAAGATCCTGGATGTCACGAGGAGCTTCCGAATGGTCCGGAGGTAAAGATTGATATATAGGAAGTCCCGTTTTGGTCACCGGAAAAGTTTCGGGTATTTCGGTAGTGTACCGGGAGTGCCGGGAGGGGTACCGGGGACCATCGGGAGGGGTGTCTCGACCCAAAGGGCCTCATGGGCTGTGGGAGGAGTCAAGCCAGCCCGTAGTGTGCTGGCCGAGCCCCCCACTAAGGCCCATGCGGCTAGGGGTGGGAAAACCCAAAGGGGGAAAGGTGGAAAGGGTTTCCAAGTGGAGAGGAGGAATCCTACTCCTAATAGGATTGGAGTAGGACTCCTCCACGTCCAATTTCGGCCAGCCCTTGAGGGTTTGAGGCTGCCTCCTCCCCTCCCTCCCTCCTATATATACTAGAGGATTTAGAGGAGAAAAATAACCCTAATTGCCACGTGCTCCCTCTACTTCCTCTAGATCGTTTTCTCCTCTAGTCTAGTTTCGGCAGTGTTTAGGCGAAGCCCTGCCGGAATAGTTCCACCACCACCGCCGCCACGCCGTCGCGCTGCCGGAGAACTCATCTACCTCTCCGCTCCCTCTTGCTGGATCAAGAAGGCGGAGATCGTCATCGAGCTGTACGTGTGCTGAACGCGGAGGTGCCGTCCGTTTGGCGCTAGATCGGAAGGACCGTGATCAGGATCGTGAGACGGTTCGTGATTTGATCGCGGGACGGATCATGATGGGATGGCGGGACAGATCGTGATTGGATCGCGAGACGGATCGTGATGGGATCGCGGGACGCTCGTCGATTTGGATCGCGAAGACGTTCGACTACATCAACCGCGTTTCTTAACGCTTCCGCTTAGCAATCTACAAGGGTATGTAGATCCACTCTCCCTCTCGTAGATGCTCATCACCATGGATAGATCTTGCGTGTGCGTAGGAAATTTTTTGTTTCCCATGCAACGTTCCCCCACAGTGGCATCATGAGCTAGGTCTATGTGTAGATGAGATCTCGAGTAGAACACAAAGGAGTTTGTGCGCATTGATATTCAGATTGCTTCCTCCCTTGGTATTTTCTTGATTCGGCGGTATTGTGGGTTGAAGCGGCCCGGACCAACATTACTCGTACGCTTACGAGAGACCGGTTCCATCAACTGACATGTAACTTCGTTGCATAAAGATGGCTGGCGGGTGTCTGTTTCTCCCACTTTAGTCGGATCGGATTTGACAAAGGCGGTCCTTGAGAAGGTTGAATAGCAATTTTTGTATCACCGTTGTGGTTTTTGCGCAGGTAAGAATTGTTCTTGCTAGATACCCGTAGCAGCCACGTAAAACTTGCAACAACAATTAGAGGACGTCTAACTTGTTTTTGCAGGGTATGTTGTGATGTGATATGGCCAATTACATGATGAGATATATGTGATGTATGAGATGATCATGTATTGTATAGAATATCACGACTTTCATGTCGATGAGTACGGCAACTGGCAGGAGCCATAGGGTTGTCTTTAATTATTTTCGCCGTTTTTGCTTTACTTTATCGCTATAAGTTAGCAATAGTCGTGGAAGCAACAGTCGGCGCGACAACCTCATGGCGACACATTGATGGAGATCAAGATGATGGAGATCATGGTGTTATGCCGGTGACGATGGAGATCATGCCGGTGCTTTGAAGATGGAGATCAAAAGCACAAGTTCATGGCCATATCTTGTCACTTATGATTTGCATGTGATGTTAATCCTTTTATGCATCTTATTTTGCTTAGGACGACGGTAGCATTATAAGGTGACCCCTCACTAAAATTTCAAGATAAAATTGTGTTCTCCCCGAGTGTGCACCGTTGCGAAAGTTCGTCGTTTTGAGACACCACGTGATGATCGGGTGTGATAGACTCTACGTTCACATACAACGGGTGCAAGCCAGTGTTGCACGTGCGGAACACTCGGGTTAAACTTGACGAGACTAGCATATACAGACATGGCCTCGGAACACAAGAGACCGAAAGGTCGAACACGAGTCATATAGTAGATATGATCAACATGAAGGTGTTCACCATTGAAACCACCTCAACTCACGTGATGATCGGACTTGAGTTGGTGGATTTGGATCATGTGTCACTCGAATGACCGGAGGGATGTCAATTTGAGTGGGAGTTTTTAAGTAATATGATTAACTAAACTCATTATCATGAACATAGTCAAAATGTCTTTGCAAATTATGTTGTAGATTACTAGCTCGCGCTGTAGCTCCCTTGAATTTTTATATGTTCCTAGAGAAATAGAGTTGAAAGATGATGGTAGCAATAATGCGGACTAGGTCCGTGATCTGAGGATTGTCCTCATTGCTGCACAGAAGGCTTATGTCCTTAATGCACCGCTCGGTGCGCCACCCCCTCTGGCGTCGTCTGTAGATGGTGTGAACATCTGACAGGCACGTTTTGATGACTACTTGATAGTTCAGTGCGTCATGCATTACGGCTTAGAATTGAGGCTCCAAAACATTTTGAATGTCACGGAACATATGAGATGTTCTAAGAGCTGAAATTGGGATCTCAGGCTCGTGCCCGTGTTGAGAGGTATGAGACCTCCAACAAGATTCTTTGCCTGCAAGATGAAGGAGAATAGCTCAATCGTTGAGCATGTGCTCAGATTGTCTGTGTGCTACAATCGCTTGAATCGAGTGGGAGTTGATCTTCCAGATAAGATAGTGATTGATATAGTTCTCCAAGTCACTATCACTAAGCTACTAGAGCTTCGTGATGAAATATAAAATGCCAGGGATGGAAATAATGATCCCTGAACTATTCGCGATGTTTGACACCGCGAAGGTAGAAATCAAGAAGGAGCATCAAGTGTTGATGGTTAGTAAAACCACTAGTTTCGAGAAGGGCAAGGGCAAGGAGGGATACTTCATGGATGGCAAGCCAGTTGCTGCTCCAGTAAAGAAGCCCAAGGTTGAACCCAAACCCGAGACTAAGTGCTTCTATTATGAGGAGAACGGTCGCTGAAGCGGAACACCCCTGGATACTTGGTAGATAAGAAGGCTGGCAACGTCGACATAAGTATATTTGATATACGTGTTATTGATGTGTACCTTACTAGTGCTCCTAGTAGCACCTGGGTATTGGATACCGGTTCGGTTGCTAATTGTTAGTAACTTGAAATAAAAGCTACGGAATAAAAGGAGACTAGATAAGGGTGAGGTGACGATGAGTGTTGGAAGTGTTTCAAAGGTTGATGTGATCACCATCGCACGCTCTCTCTACCTTCGGGATTAGTGATGAACCTAAATAAATGTTATTTGGTGTTTGCTTTAAGCATGAACGTGATTAGATCATGTTTATTGCAATACGGTTATTCATTTAAGTTAGAGAATAATGGTTATTCTGTTTACATGAATAATACCTTCAATGGTCATGCACCCAATGAGAATGGTTTATTGAATCTTGATCGTAGAGATACACATGTTCATAATATTGATGCCAAAAGATACAAAGTTAATAATGATAGTACCACATACTTGTGGCACTGCCGCTAAATGTCATATTGGTGTAAAGCGCATGAAGAAACTCCATGCTGATGGATCTTTGGACTCATTCGATTTTGAATCGGTTGAGACATGCGGACCATGCCTCATGGGCAAGATGACCAAGACCCCGTTTTCCAGTATGATGAAGCGGGGAAGTGACTTATTGGAAATGATACATGTTGATGTATTCGGACCAATGAGTGTTGTAGTGTGCGGTGGATATCGTTATTTTCCTACCTTCACTGATAATTTGAGTAGATATGGGGATATTTACTTAATGAAACACAAGTCTGTGACGTTTGAAAAGTTCAAACAAAATCAGAGTGAAGTTTGAGATCATCGTGACAAGAAGATAAAATGTCTACGATATGATCGTGGAGGTGAATATCTAAGTTACGAGTTTGGTATACAACTTAAGACAATGTGGAAGTTGTTTCACAACTCACGCCACCTGGAACACCATACTGTGATGGTGTGTCCGAACGTCGTAGTCGTGCTCTACTGGATATGGTGCGAACTATGATGTCTCTTATCGATTTGCCATTATCGTTTTGGGGTTATGCATTAGAGACAACTACATTCACTTTAAAAGGGGGCACCATCTAAGTCCGTTGAGATGACACCGTATGAATTTTGGTTTGGCAGAAACCTAAGCTGTCATTTCTTAATGTTTGGGGCTGCGACACTTATGTGAAAAAGGGTTTTCACCTAATGAGCTCGAACCCAAAGCGGACAAATGCATCTTCATAGAATACCCTAACGTAACAGTTGGGTAAACCTTCTATCTTAGATCCAAGCACAAAGTGTTTGTTGCTAAAACGGGTCATTTCTCGAGAAAGAGTTTCTTTCGAAAGAATTAAGTGGGAGGAAGATAGAACTTGATGAGGTTGTTGATCCTTTGTTTCAACTAGAGAGTAGCGTAGCGCAGAAAGTTGTTCCTGTGGAGCCTACGTTAGTTGAAGGGGAAGTTAATGATGATGATCATGAAGCTTCGGATCAAGTTACTATCGAACCTCGTAGGTCGACAAGGATGCGTACTGCTCCTGAGTGGTACGGCAACCCTGTCTTAGAGGTCATGTTGTTGGACAACGATGAACCTACGAGATATGGAGAAGCGATGATGGGCCTGGATTCCGAGAAATGGTTAGAGGCCATAAAATCCGAGATGGGATCCATGTATGAAAACAAAGTATGGGCTTTGGAAGTATTACCTGAAGGGCGAAAGGCCATTCAGAACAAATGGATCTTTAAAAGGAAGACTAACGCGGACGGTAATGTCACCGTCTATAAAGCTCGACTTGTGGCAAAGGGTTTTTCACAAGTTCAAGGAGTTCACTACGATGAGACTTTCTCACCCGTAGCTATGCTAAAGTCTGTTGGAATTATGTTAGCAGTTGCTGCATTTTTCGATTATGAAATCTGGCAGATGGATGTCAAAACATCGTTTCCTTAACGGTATCCGTGAGGAAAGGTTGTATGTGATACAACCGGAAGGTTTTGTCAGTCCTAAGGATGCTAAAATGTATGCAAACTCCAGCGATCCTTCTATGGATTGGAGCAAGCATCTCGGAGTTGGAATATACGCTTTGATGAGGTGATCAAAGTTTTTGAGTCTATACAAAGTTTATGAGAAACTTGTATTTACAATAAAGTGAGTGGGAGCACTATAGAATTTCTGATAAGTATATGTGGATGACATATTGTTGATCGGAAATGATGTAGAATTTCTGGAAAGCATAAAGGGTTGTTTGAAAGGAGTTTTTCAAAGAAAAACCTGGAATGAAGCTACTTAAATATTGGGCATCAGGATCTATAGAGATAGATCAAGACGTCTGATAACACTTTCAATGAGTACATACCTTGACAAGATTTTGAAAGAGTTCAAAATGGATCAGTCAAAGAAAGAGTTCTTTCCTGGTTTGTAAGGTGTGGAGATGAGTGAGACTTAAAGCTCGACCACGGCAGAAGAAAGAGAAAGGACGAAGGTCGTCCCCTATGCCTTATCCATAGGCTATGTATAGTATGCCATGCTGTGTACCGCACCTAGTGTGTGCCTTGCCATGAGTCTGTCAAGGGGTACAAGAGTGGTCCAGGAGTGGATCACTGGACAGCGGTCAAGATTATCCTTAGTAACTAGAGGACTATGGAAATATTTCTCGATTATGGAGGTGATAAAGAGTTCGTCGGAAAGGGTTACGCCGATGCAAGCTTTGACACCTATCCGGACGACTCTGAGTAGCAGTCAGGAAACGTATAGTGGAGCAACCATTAGGAATAGCTCCAAGTGGAGTGTGGTAGCATCTGCAGTATGACATATAGATTTGCAAAGAACACACGGATCAGAATGTTGCAGACCGTTGACTAAAGACCTCTCTCACATGCAAAGCATGATCGAACCCCAGAACTCATTGGGTGTTAGATTCATAACAATGTAAATCACATGGTGATGTGAACTAGATTATTGACTCTAGTGCAAGTGGGAGACTGTTGGAAATATGCCCTAGAGGCAATACTAATTTAGTTATTATCATATTTCCTTGTTCATGATAATCGCTTATTATCCATGCTATAATTGTATTGATTGGAAACTCAAATACATGTGTGGGTACATAGACAACACTGTGTCCCTAGTATGCCTCTAATAGACTAGCTCGTTGATCAAAGATGGTCAAGTTTTCCTAGCCATAGACATGAGATGTCATTTGATAACGAGATCACATCATTAGGAGAATGATGTGATGGACAAGACCCAAACTATGAACATAGCATATGATCGTGTCAGTTTATTGCTATTGTTTTCTGCATGTCAAGTATCTGTTCCTATGACCATGAGATCATGCAACTCACTCACACCAGAGGAATACCTTGTGTGTATCAAACGTCGCAACGTAACTGGGTGACTATAAAGATGCTCTACAGGTATCTCCGAGGGTGTCTGTTGAGTTGGCATGGATCAAGACTGGGATTTGTTACTCCGTATGACGGAGAGGTATCTCAGGGCCCACTCGGTAATACAACATCACAACAAGCCTTGCAAGCAATGTGACTAAAGTGTTAGCCACGGGATCTTGTATTACGGAACGAGTAAAGAGACTTGCCGGTAACGAGATTGAACTAGGTATAGAGATACCGACGATCGAATTTTGGGCAAGTAACATACCGAAGAACAAAGGGAACAACATACGGGATTAACTGAATCCTTGACATAGAGGTTCAACCGATAAAGATCTTCATAGAATATATGTAGGAACCAATATGGGCATCCAGGTCCCGCTATTGGTTATTGACCGTAGAGGTGTCTCGGTCATGTCTACAAAGTTCTCGAACCCGCAGGGTCTGCACACTTAAGGTTCGGTGACGTTTCGGTATAGTAGAGTTATGTATGGTGGTGACCGAAGGTTGTTCGGAGTCCCAGATGAGATCCTGTACGTCACGAGGAGCTTCGGAATGGTCCGGAGGTAAAGATTGATATATAGGAAGTCCCGTTTTGGTCACCGGAAAAGTTTCGGGTATTTCGGTAGTGTACCGGGAGTGCCGGGAGGGGTACCGGGGACCATCGGGAGGGGTGTCTCGACCAAAAGGGCCTCATGGGCTGTGGGAGGAGTCAAGCCAGCCCTTAGTGGGCTGGCCGAGCCCCCCACTAAGGCCCATGTGGCTAGGGGTGGGAAAAACCCAAAGGGGGAAAGGTGGAAAGGGTTTCCAAGTGGAGAGGAGGAATCCTACTCCTAATAGGATTGGAGTAGGACTCCTCCACCTCCAATTTCGGCCAGCCCTTGAGGGTTTGAGGCTGCCTCCTCCCCTCCCTCCCTCCTATATATACTAGAGGATTTAGAGGAGAAAATAACCCTAATTGCCACGTGCTCCCTCTACTTCCTCTAGATCGTTTTCTCCTCTAGTCTAGTTTCGGCAGTGTTTAGGCGAAGCCCTGCCGGAATAGTTCCACCACCACCGCCGCCACGCCGTCGCGCTGCCGGAGAACTCATCTACCTCTCCGCTCCCTCTTGCTGGATCAAGAAGGCGGAGATCGTCATCGAGCTGTACGTGTGCTGAACGCGGAGGTGCCGTCCGTTCGGCGCTAGATCGGAAGGACCGTGATCAGGATCGTGAGACGGTTCGTGATTTGATCGCGGGACGGATCATGATGGGATGGCAGGACGGATCGTGATTGGATCGCGAGACGGATCGTGATGGGATCGCGGGACGCTCGGCGATTTGGATCGCGGAGACGTTCGACTACATCAACCACGTTTCTTAAAGCTTCCGCTTAGCGATCTACAAGGGTATGTAGATCCACTCTCCCTCTCGTAGATGCTCATCACCATGGATAGATCTTGCGTGTGTGTAGGAAATTTTTTGTTTCCCATGCAACGTTCCCCAACATCTAGTCCCCCAAGTTTTGATGAGCAAATTTATTATGATGATTGCATGCCTCCTATTTATGATGATGGTGATGACACGTATGATATAATGAGTAATGATATCCATGAAGCTTATCATCATGGTTTTTGTGGTTATGTCAATCAAGTATCTCATGATAGTTATTTTGTTGAGTTTGCTCCCACTACCATGGATGATAAGGAATTTGCTTATGAGGAGAGTAATGAAAATTCTATGCTTGTGCATCATGCTACTTCTCGAGCATGCGTTGGTTTTCCCTTGAAGAGGAAAGGGTGATGCAGCAAAGTAGATAAGTATTTCCCTCAGTTGTAGAGAACCAAGGTATCAATCCAGTAGGAGATACAAACAAGTCACCAATGGATATACCTACACAAATAATCAAACACTTGCACCCAACGCTATAAAGGGGTTGTCAATCCCTTCACGGTTACTTGCAAGGATGAGATCTGATAGAGATAGATAGATATGATTACTAAAACGAAATAGTAAAACAAAAGTAAAAAGAATTGCAACAAGTATTTTTGGTATTTTTGGTTTATAGATCTGAAAATATAATGTGGAAAATAGACCCGGGGGCCATAGGTTTCACTAGAGGCTTCTCTCATGAAGGAAAATAATACGGTGGGTGAACAAATTACTGTCGAGCAATTGATAGAAAAGCGAATAATTATGAAGATATCCAAGGCAATGATTATGCATATAGGCATCACGTCCGTGTCAAGTAGACCGAAGCGACTCTGCATCTACTACTATTACTCCACACATCGACCGACTCCTGCCTGCATCTAGAGTATTAAGTTCATGAAGAACAGAGTAACGCAATAGGTAAGATGACATGATGTAGAGGGATAAACTCAAGCAATATGATGAAAACCCAATCTTTTAATACTCGATGGCAACAATACAATACGTGCCTCGCTACCCCTACTTTGTCACTGGGTGAGGACACCGCAAGATTGAACCCAAAAGTAAGCACTTCTCCCATTGCAAGAATTACCAATCTAGTTGGCCAAACCAAACCAATAACTCGAAGAGACTTGCAAAGATATGAAATCATGCATATAAGAATTCAGAGAAGATTAAAATAATATTCATAGATAATCTGAACATAAACCCACAATTCATCGGATCTCGACAAACACACCGCAAAAGAGTATTACATCGGATAGATCTCCATGAAGATCATGAAGAACATGGTATTGAAGAAAAAAGAGAGAGAAGAAGCCATCTAGCTACTAGCTATGGACCCGAAGGTCTGTGGTAAACTACTCACGCATCATCGGAGGGGCAATGGAGTTGATGTAGATGCCCTCCGTGATCGAATCCCCCTCCGGCAGATTACCGGAAAAGGCTCCAAGATGGGATCTCACGGGAACAGAGGCTTCCGGCGGCGGAAAAGTATTTTCGTAGCTCTTTTTAGTATCCAGGGAATATTTGGGAATTTATAGGCCAAAGAATAGGGTTAGGAGGGCTGCCGTGGGGCCACAAGCCAGGGGGGTGCGCCCCCCCTAGGGCGTGCCCCTGTGGCTTGTCGCCACACGGCGGCTCTCCTGCCTTCATCTCCAAGTTTGTTGGGTTGCTTCTGGTCCAAGAAAAATCATTCCGAAGATTTTATTCCGTTTGGACTCCGTTTAATATTCCTTATCTGCAATACTCAAAAACATGGAGAAAACATAAACTGGCACTAGGCTCTAGATTAATAGGTTAGTCCCAAAAATAATATAAAATAGCATATTAATGCATATAAAACATCCAAAACAGATAATATAATAGCATGGAACAATAAAAAATTATAGATACGTTGGAGACGTATCAAGCATCCCCAAGCTTAATTCCTGCTCGTCCTCGAGTAGGTAAATGATAAAAACAGAATTTTTGATGTGGAATGCTACCTAACATATTTATCCATGTAATATTCTTTATTGTGGCATGAATATTCAGATCCATAAGATTCAAAACAAAAGTCTAATATTGACATAAAAACAGTAATACTTCAAACATACCAACAAGGTAATTGTGTCCTTTCGAAATAACATGGCCTTAGAAAGTTATCCCTACAAAATCATATGGTCTGGCTATGCTGCATCTTCCCCACACAAAGTATCTAAATCATGCACAACCCCGATGATAGGCCAAGCAATTGTTTCACACTTTTTATGTTCTCAAACCTTTTCAACTCTCACGCAATACATGAGCGTGCGCCATGGATATAGCACTATAGGTGGAATAGAATATGGTGGAGGTTGTAAGGAAAAAGGAGAAGATAGTCTCACATCAACTAGGCGTATCGACGGGCTATGGAGATGCCCATCAATAGATATCAATGTGAGTGAGTAGGGATTGCCATGCAACAAATGCACTATAGCTATAAGTGTATGAAAGCTCAAAAAGAAAACTAAGTGGTTGTGCATATGATGAAAAATTCCACTAGCTATATGAAAGTGACAAAATAGGAGACTCTCTATCATGAAGATCATGGTGCTACTTTGAAGCCCAAGTGTGGAAAAAGATAGTAGCATTGTCCCTTCTCTCTTTCTCTCATTTTTTTCTATTTTTTCTTTTTTTTTCTCTTTTTTTTTATTTTGGTGGGCATCTTTGACCTCTTTTTTTTTATATGGGCTTCGCTGGCCTCTTTTATTTTTTTGTAAAGTCCGAAGACTCATCCCAACTTGTGAGGGATTCATAGCTTCCATCATCCTTTTCTCACACGGGACAAATGCTCTAATAATGGAAATCATCACACTTTTATTTACTTACAACTCGATACCTAGAACAAAATATGACTCTATATGCAATATGAAAGTGATGATGCATGTCATGAAAAACGAATCGGTGGAAGTTGCATGGCAATATATCTCAGAATGGCTATGGAAATGCCATAATAGGTAGGTATGGTGGCTGTTTTGAGGAAAGTATATGGTGGTTGTTTTGAGGAAAGTATATGGTGGCTGTTTTGAGGAAGGTGGGTTTTATGCACCGGCGAAAGTTGCGCGGTACTAGGGAGGCTAGCAAAGGTGGAAGGGTGAGAGTGCGTATAATCCATGGACTCAACATTAGTCATAAAGAACTCACATACTTATTGGAAAAGTCTATTAGTTATCAAACAAAGAATTAGACGCATGCTCCTAGGGGAGAGGTTGGTAGGAGTTAACCATCGCGCGCTCCCGACCCTCACACAAAGGTTGACAATCATTAAACAAATCATGCTCCGACTTCGTTACATAACGGTTCACCCTACGTGCATGCTACGGGAATCACAAACTTCAACACAAGTATTTCATCCAATTCACAACTACTCACTAGCATGACTCTCATATTACCATCTTCATATCTCAAAACTATATGCAAGGAATCAAACTTCTCTTAGTATTCAACGCACTTAATATGAAAGTTTTTATTATATCCCTCTTGGATGCCTATTATATTAGGACTAAATTCACAACCTAAACCAATTACCATGCTGTTTAAAGAGATTCTAAAAATAATATAAGTGAGGTACGAGAGTTCAATAATTTCTACAAAATAAAACACCACCGTGCTCTAAAAGATATAAGTGAAGTACTAGAGCAACATTGCCTAGCTCAAAAGATATAAGTGAAGCACATAGAGTATTCTAATAAATTCACAATTCAGCGTGTTTCTCTCAAAAAGATGTGTGCAGCAAGGATGATTGTGGCAAACTAAAAAGCAAAGACTCATATCATACAAGACGCTCCAAGCAAAACACATATCATGTGGTGAATAAAAATATAGCCTCAAGTAAATTTACCGATGGATTGAAGACGAAAGAGGGGATTGATGGGGATATGTACCTAGGGTAGGGTCATAGGCCTGACCTACATGCCCTACCTAAGGACACTACCCCAGAAAGTTTAAGAGCTACAAGGAAGTCTCCGACTGAGATCACCAAGTCATACAAGTCACTCGACAATATACACTCGGAGGTACCTTTCACTCGACGCTTACCTTTCACTCGGAAGGACCAGAAGACAGTCGACCACAGAAGCCCAGAAGTCACCCCAGGGAGGCTAACGGGCAGGCATTCATCAAGACCATTAATAGCATTTATGTTGTACGTTACCAGTAACGTACGTCTTTATAACCACGATCTGACCCTTAAACGCCGGTCACTTATGAGGGGCAGCGCACTCTATATAAGCCACCCCTCCCCTCTGGCATAAGGGTTGGTTCGCACCCCCTGTAGCGATACTCCAATTACACTCGACAAAGAGCTCCCGAGCACCTGAGACGTAGGGCTATTACCTCCACGAGAGGGGCCTGAACTCATACATCTGTGTGTACACCCTCGCCGTAGCTAGGACTCTGCCCTCTCCTTACGTACCCCTACCTTCTACTGTCAGACTCGCTCCCACGACAGTTGGCGCCCACCGTGGGGCAGGCGTCTAAGCGACTTCCGGCGAGGTTGCATTTGTTTTCCTTCGTCATGTCATCCGGCAGTGATTTGTTCCTGGGCCGCGAGATCCGTCTCGGAGCGCTGACCTTCATCGCCGACGATTCGGCATGGCTCCGGGAGGCGCCTCGGGCAGAAGCGGCTGCTCTGGCGGCTCAGGCCAAAAATAAAGGAAAGTCCAAAGCTAAGTTCACCCCCAAGAAGTCAAAGAATTAGTCGGGTACAGATGTTATGGATTTACCGTGTGCAATCCACACGAGGAAAGATGAATAGGGCAATTTAATATTGCCAAAGCATACCACCCGACAATGCCGTTTGCTGATCGAACAGTTCAAAGAGAGCCAGTCGAGTGAAAAAGACCCTGAAAAGGGAGATGAAGAAGATAAAGAAGAGTTTCCTGAGATCAATGCCACTCTGTTGATTTTTGCTGATGTTGAGGGCAAGAGTCGACTGAAGTTATCAACAGGGAGGTTAACATGGCGGTTCCCTCTACCCCCACATATCTCAAGTGGTCTCTGACTGCTATCACGTTTGATCAGTCAGATCACCCTGTGCATATTGCTACCCCCGGGCGGCAAGCGCTGGTGGTGGACCCAGTTGTGAGGGGCACTCGACTCCGCAAGGTTTTGATGGACGGTGGAAGCGGTCTGAACATCCTATATGCAGATACCCTCAAGGGGATGGGCATTCCGATGTCCCGACTCAGTGAAAGCAACATGCAGTTCCATGGCGTTATCCCTGGGAAAAAGGCCCGTTCACTCGGTCAAATAGCGTTGGATGTTGTGTTTGGTGACAATAAGCATTTTCGCAAGGAAAAATTGACATTTGAAGTGGTGGACTTCCAGAGTGCATACCACGCCATCCTTGATCGTCCGGCTTATGCCCGTTTCATGGCCCGTCCATGTTACGTGTATCTCAAGCTGAAGATGCCCGGACCCAAGGGTGTGATCACAGTCACTGGCAATCGACAGAGGGCTGAGGAGTGCCTTCAGCAGGGCTCCAAGATCGCCGATCATCAGATGGCCATGGTCGAATTGGAAGAATACAAGAAAAATGCTGATCCTTCCGACCTGTTGCGCGCTAAGAAGCCCGCTTCTGAGTCAGCTTTTCAGTCGGCAGGAGAAGTGAAGAAAGTGAACATTCACCCGACAGATCCAACAGCTACCCCGACCAACATCTCGACGACACTCGACAGCAAATAGGAAGCCGAGCTCATCCAGTTCCTCCGTGAGAACTGGGACATCTTCGCATGGAAGCCTGCTGACATGCCTGGTGTACCCAGGGAACTGGCTGAGCGCCGGTTGAGAGTTGACCCGAAGGCCAAGCCTGTGAAGGAGCATTTGCGTCGGTCGGCAACGGAGAAGCGAAAAGCAATCGGCGAGGAGGTGGCTCGTCTCTTGGCGGCTAAGTTCATACGTGAGATTTACCACTCCGAGTGGTTATCGAACGTCGTTATGGTCCCTAAGAAGGACAAGTCACTCCGCATGTGTATTGATTTCAAACATATCAATCGGGTCTGCCCGAAAGATCATTTTCCACTCCCCCGCATTGATCAGATTGTCGACTCAACTGCGGGGTGTGAGCGTCTATCTTTTCTGGATGCTTACTCTGGCTACCATCAGATCCGTCTGTTTGGTCCGGATGAAATAAAGACAGCCTTCGTCACCCCTTTCAGGTGTTTCTGTTATATCACCATGCCTTCTGGTTTGAAGAACGCCGGCGCTACTTTCATGCGCATGATTCAAAAATGTTTACTCGATCAGATTCCTCGGAATGTTGAAGCCTACATGGATGACATTGTCGTCAAGTCTCGCAAAGGTTCCGACCTGTTGTCTGACTTGGCTGAAACATTCGCCAATCTGAGGAGATATGATATCAAGCTAAATCCGACTAAGTGCACTTTCGGTGTTCCTGGCGGCAAATTACTCGGTTTTCTCGTTTCTGAAAAGGGAATCGACGTTAATCTTGAAAAGATCGGTGCCATCACCCGAATGAAAAGCCCTGAGCGTGTGCACGATGTCCAGAAGCTCACAGGTTGCTTGGCAGCATTGAGTCGATTTATTTCTCGTCTCAGTGAAAAGGCATTGCCGTTATACCGACTGATGAAGAAGTCTGATACATTCGAGTGGACTTCTGAAGCTGAAGCAGCGTTTGTCGAGCTCAAAGCTCTGCTTTCCACCTAGCCGGTGCTTGCTGCTCCGCGCAGTAAAGAGCCATTGCTATTGTACATAGCGGCTACTAATCAGGTCGTCAGTACAGTTCTCACTGTCGAGAGGGAACAGGAAGGTAAAGCTTACAAAGTCCAGCGTCCTGTTTATTACGTCTCTGAAGTGTTGACTCCTTCAAAGCAAAGATATCCACATTACCTGAAGCTTGTGTACGGTATATATCTGTCAGCTAAGAAGGTGGCACATTATTTTCAAGATCACTCAATTTCAGTCGTCAGTGATGCTCCATTGTCTGAAATTCTCCACAATCGAGATGCGTCTGGTCGAGTGGCCAAATGGGCTATTGTACTCCTCTATTTTGACATCAAGTTTGAAGCAAAGAAAGCAATCAAGTCTCAAGCCCTCGCTGATTTCTTGGCCGAGTGGACTGAACAGCAGCAACCGATCCAAGTTTACTCGGCACACTGGACCATGTTCTTTGATGGCTCGTAGATGCTGAATGGGTCTGGTGCTGGCGTAGTACTGGTGTCCCCAAAAGGCGACAAACTCAGTTATGTCTTGCAGATTCACTTTGATTCCTCCAACAATGAAGCTGAATATGAAGCACTCTTGTATGTGTTGCGTATGGCCTTTTCACTCGGCGTCCGGCGCCTGATGGTATATGGCGACTCTGATTTGGTGGTCAATCAAGTGATGAAAGAGTGGGATGTCAGGAACCCCGCTATGACAGGATACTGCAATGCAGTAAGGAAACTTGAGAAGAAATTCGAAGGTTTGGAACTCCATCATGTTCCCCGAATGAAGAATCAAGCAGCTGATGAGCTGGCAAAGATTGGATCCACTCGGAAACCTGTCCCCAGCAATGTATTTCTCGAGCACCTTCATTCTCCTTCGGTACAGGAAGATCCTTTCACTGAAGAGCCCTCGCAAGCAAAGAGCGCCTCAGATCCGACTGAAGTCGACGGCCCAGCAGTTATTGATTTGGTTATGGAGGTTTTAGTGATCATCCCCGACTGGACTGTTCCTTATATTGCGTATATTCTGAGGCAAGAACTCCCAGATGATGAAGATGAAGCTCGACAGATAGTCCGCAGATCCAAGGCATTTACTGTTATGGATGGACAACTCTACAGAGAAAGTGTGACTGGCGTGATTCAGCGGTGTATTTCTCCTGAAGAAGGTCGACTGATTTTGGAGGAGATTTACTCGGGAACTTGTGGTCATCATGCGTCCTCTAGGACAATTGTTGCCAAAGCCTACCGAGCGGGTTTCTTTTGGCCACGCGCCAATGAGATGGCCAAAGATATAGTCGATCACTGCGAAGGATGCCAGTTTTATTCGAACCTGTCACACAAACCTACGTCTGCCTTGAAGACTATTCCACTCGTCTGGCCGTTTGATGTATGGGGCTTGGATATGGTTGGACCCCTTAGAACAGGCCAGAGTGGATTCACTCACTTACTGGTTGCAGTCGACAAGTTCACTAAGTGGATTGAAGCTAAACCCATCAAGAAGCTGAACGCCCGCACTGCTATCAAATTCATGAAAGAAATAACCTTCAGATATGGAGTCCCCCACAGTATCATTACAGACAATGGTTCTAACTTTGACTCGGAAGAGTTCAGACACTTTTGCTCCTCTCAAGGCACTCGGGTGGACTACGCATCCGTTGCGCACCCCCAGTCTAACGGTCAAGCTGAGCGAGCGAATGGCCTTATCCTCCAAGGACTGAAGCCTCGGCTCATGCGAGATCTTGATCATGCTGCTGGAGCTTGGGTCACTAAATTGCCGTCTGTTCTGTGGGGCTTGAGGACGACTCCTAACAGGTCGACTGGATGCACTCCTTTCTTCCTTGTGTATGGAGCTGAAGCCGTTCTGCCAAGTGACGTCCTTCACAATTCCCCCCGAGTAGATCTATACTCTGAAGACGAAGCTGAGCAAGCTAGACAAGATGGTGTGGATCTCCTAGAGGAAGAACGGGAGATGGCCCTGATCCGGTCGACTGTATATCAACAAGACCTTCGCCGCTTCCATGCGAGACACGTCAAAAGCCGTTCATTCCACGAAGGTGATCTGGTGCTCCGAGTGGATCAGCAACGGCCCCACAAGTTGGCCCCAGCGTGGGAAGGCCCATTCGTCGTCACCAAGGTGCTGAACAACGGGGCGTACCATCTTTTCAACTTGAAGAAGAATATTGATGAGCCACGCGCCTGGAACGCGGATTTGCTTCGACGCTTTTATACTTGACGACTGAGTTGTTTTGATGTAATAAGAGTGCTCGAGACGATGTCGTTTGTTAAGTTATGACTTCCGCAGTCTATTGTCGATTCCGATCGCACAATTTCACATTCAAAGACTTCTCCGAGTGAAGAGCAACCCTCTCTCTCGGGGGCTTAGCTGCGAATCCGTTTCGCCTAAGTAAAAAACCCTTCCGAGTGTATAGCATTCAATACACTCGGAGACTTAGCCGCGAACCAGTCTTCGCCTAAGTTCAAAAAATTCTCCAAGTGAAGAGCAACCCTCTCTCTCGGGGGCTTAGCTGCGAATCCGTTTCGCCTAAGTAAAAAACCCTTCCGAGTGTATAGCATTCAATACACTCGGAGACTTAGCCGCGAACCAGTCTTCGCCTAAGTTCAAAAACTTCTCCGAGTGAAGAGCAACCCTCTCTCTCGGGGACTTAGCTGGGAATCCGTTTCGCCTAAGTAAAAAACCCTTCCGAGTGTATAGCATTCAATACACTCGGAGACTTAGCCGCAAACCAGTCTTCGCCTAAGTTCAAAAACTTCTCCGAGTGAGGAGCAACCCACTCTCTTGGGGGCTTAGCTGCGAATCCATTTCGCCTAAGTAAAAAACCCTTCCGAGTGTATAGCATTCAATACACTCGGAGACTTAGCCGTGAACCAGTCTACACCTAAGTTCAAAAACTTCTCCGAGTGAAGAGCAACCCTCTCTCTCGGGGGCTTAGCTGCGAATCCGTTTCGCCTAAGTAAAAAACCCTTGAGAGTGTATAGCATTCAATACACTCGGAGACTTAGCCGCGAACCAGTCTTCGCCTAAGTTCAAAAACTTCTCCGAGTGAAGAGCAACCCTCTCTCTCGGAGGCTTAGCTGCGAATCCGTTTCGCCTAAGTGAAAAACCCTTCCGAGTGTATACCATTCAATACACTCGGAGACTTAGCCGCGAACCAGTCTTCGCCTAAGTTCAAAAACTTCTCCGAGTGAAGAGCAACCCTCTCTCTCGGAGGCTTAGCTGCGAATCCGTTTCGCCTAAGTGAAAAACCCTTCTGAGTGTATAACATTCCATACACTCGGAGACTTAGCCGCGAACCAGTCTTCGCTTAAGTTCAAAAAAACTTCTCCGAGTGAAGTGCAACCCTCTCTCTCGGGGGCTTAGCTGCGAATCCGTCTTGCCTAAGTGAAAAACCCTTCCGAGTGTATAACATTCAATACACTCGGAGACTTAGCCGCGAACCAGTCTTTGCCTAAGTTCAAAAACTTCTCCGAGTGAAGAGCAACCCTCTTGCTCGGAGGCTTAGCTGCGAATCCGTTTCACCTAAGTTAAAAACCCTTCCGAGCGTATAACATTCAATACACTCGGAGACTTAGCCACGAACCAGTCTTCGCCTAAGTTCAAAAACTTCTCTGAATGAAGAGCAACCCTCTCTCTCGGGGGCTTAGCTGCGAATCCGTTTCGTCTATGTGAAAAACCCTTCCGAGTGTATAACATTCAATACACTCGGAGACTTAGCCGCGAACCAGTCTTCGCCTAAGTTCAGAAAACTTCTCCAAGTGAAGAGCAATCCTCTTACTCGGGGGCTTAGCTGTGAACCAGTTTTCACCTAAGTTAAAAAATTCTGCCGAGTGTAAGGTATTCCTAACACTCGGAATTTAGCTGCGAACCAGTCTTCGCCTAAGTCCTAAATTCAACCAAGCAAAATGTCGGAAAGCAAAATGCGAGTAAGACTAGAATCTCTAGCGCAGCAAAAACTTGTTCGCGCAAAGGGAAGTTCTCAGGCTTAAGGCCTGAAAGAAGTTTTAATCGGTTACACCATCACTCGGCATACCGAGGCAAATAAAGTTTTAACTGAAAGCAACATACTTCTTCAAGCTCCGGTAGGGCTTGAAGGCTCGACAAAAGTATCCAGGTCAATTCCGTCGGCGATCCGAGTGGCTGCTTCGATGAAAGTCTCCATGAAATCTTCAAACTGCAGTTTCTTTGTGTTGATCACTCGGAGAGCCTTCAGTTTGTCCTCCCTGGCCTCCTTGCAATGAACCCTGACGAGTGAAAGTGCCACATCAGCACCACAATGAGCAGCGGATTTCTTCCACGCCTGCACTCGACTGGGAATTTCGTTGAGGCGAGTCATCATAGACTCGAGGTCAGTCTGGAGAGAATCTTCAGGCCACAACTCCTTGTCGACCTTCTCGAATGCAGCCTTCAGCCGAGTGACATATCCTTGGACACTCTTAAGACGAGCTTCGAGTCGAAACATATCCATGGCCACGGCGTCTCCGACGAATGACTCCGTGGGGTCCAGATTGGGCTCGATTTCTTCGGTTTCCTTCTCAAAGTCTTGACAGAATTCTGCGTGAAGAGAAAGAGAAAAGGTGATCACAATGCCGTTCTGAGGAAATCAAAGAAATTCATTCGATAGAAGAAAGTCACCTTCAAGCATGTTGAACATTTTCTTCGCAAAGTCTCCTAAGTGTTTTTCCAGAGCACTCTTTCCCTTGGTCTGCACTTCAAGTTTCTTGATCCAGTCGGATCGTTCCTGCTTGAGTTTGGCGTTCTCTTCTTCCAGTTTACTGGCTGCAGCAAGTTTCTTCTCAGCGGCTTCAGTTTTCTCCTTCGCTTCCTTCTGAGCATCAGCAAGTGATTTGTCCTTGTCCTCGAGCGCCTTCTTCATGGTATCTAAAGAAATAACATTGTTGAGTCGCGCTCGGAGACGACGGTTCTCATCACGTACGTCTGTTCGAGTGGATTCACTCGGTTCAAAGGATGGAAGATGAAAGTGATAATGCAATTGATCGACAAAGATTACCTCCAAAAGTCTTCAGTTCGGTCTATGCACGGTCCAGGTTGTTATTCGTCAGCTCCAGATCCAGCAGAAGTCGATTCTTTTCCTTCTCCAGCTCGACGTACTTGGTCCCGAGCCCACAGGCTTTCTGAAATCAGCAAAGAAGGGGATCAGTCGACATGGATATTTCTCTACTTCCGAGTGGAAAAGTACAAGTGCAGTCGACTGAAAGGCGGCCCGCCGCTCCACCCCACAACCCTATACAGCGTCATATCATGGTTGATGGAAATGATGTCCATGAAACCTGCAGAATGGTTCTTAAGACTACTGCCCATCGTCAACGATTGACAGTAGTCTCGGGGACTACACCCAGTGGGTGCACTCAGCGTGCCCCCACTGGATACAAAAACACTCGACCAGGTCTGGCCTATCAGAGTATAAAAGAAGCAAGCAAGCGAACATTGTTTCTATCAGACCCCCGCCGATGCACGCACTCGACGGCGGTCTCGGGGACTACACCCAGTGGGTGCACTCAGCGTGCCCCCACTGTACTGTCGAATGGAAAACAACTTTCAAACCAACTCTAAGACCCCTGTCGATGCCTTCGTCATTCGACAGCGGTCTCGGGGACTACACCCAGTGGGTGCACTCAGCGTGCCCCCACTGGACCAGAGACTACCTGATCTACTTGCGAAGAAAACACCCAGTGGGTGTAAAATCAAGATGGACAGGAATTCAATCGGAAATGAACTTACAATAGCACTTACTCGGACGTTGGCTTGAAGCGCTGAGCTGGCATCATAGGCTAACTTGCTGGCTTCATACGCCTCCTTTGTTCGCAGCATCATCTGCCCAGCCTGAATCATAGCTTCCTTGGCAGCTCCAGTTTGGTCCTCCGGGACGTGATACAAAGGGTATGCGGGCGTCGAATGAGTTGGTGCTGTAACTGAGGCAGCAGGTGGTGCTTCAAGTTGTCCAATAGGTGCTGAAGCCACCAGAATTGAAGTGGCTGGCGGAGCACTCGACAGCGGGGCCACAAGGGCTGGAGGCGTCGCAGCAGTCGACCCATGGGGCGTCTGTCCTGACGATGTTCTCCGAGTGTGTACGTGTGGAGCTTCCAGAGGCACAGCTTCATCTTGCGTTCCTCGCTGCAGCTCCTCGTCATCTTCCAGTTCGATGACTTCGTCAGCTATCAATCGGCAATTTTAATCAAGTCATCCGACGATTATTCTTCAAAAATAGAGTAGAGTGTGGGTTTGTTATACCTCGTTGGGAGGTGGCCGCATCAGGAGTGTCCACTTCCATATGGTCCCCCTCATTTCGCTGGGGCGACGTCACAGAGGTAGCAGCTCTGGCGGATAAACTCCACTCGGTCAGCAGAGACATGAAGTGCCACAATCACAATTGCGGGAAATAAACACTTACGTTGAGGCAACAGGCATAGCAATCTTGATGCGAGGCAGGGCCTTCCGAGGTTTTGGCGCGTCCGGCTTGAGTTGTTTCGCAGCTTTTTCAGTCGACCCCGGTGTTGCGGTGCGGTCGCGTTTTGGGTTCCTTGTGCTCGACGCCACAGTTTTGCTTGGGGCAACCTCTGGGTCTTCCTGATGCTTGGTGCGACGCCCAGGGCGCAGAGGGACCTGAGCTTCCACCTCGCCTTCCTCCAGGTCGTCATCGCTGCTCTCGCTGTTGTTGGCATAATCGCCGTCTGCGCTGTCATCTACGCTCCCTTCTTCTTCGTCAGACTGTTCTCCGTTTGGCACGGGCGAGTACATGTTTGTAAATTCCTGCAAGATACAAGCTTCAAAGTCAGTCGACTGAAGATCCAGTTACTCGACAGATATTAAAATAATCGACGGAGGTATAACTCACAAGATTCTTTGGTGGGTTCAAAGCAGAAAAGGGCGGAATTCGCTTCGCTCCCTCGGGATTGTCACAGGCTCCGGTGATGCTCCTGAGCCACTGGGAGACGGTCTCGTCGGAAACTTCTTCAGGATGAGTCCGAGTGGTATCCTCAGGGCCCGAGTCATGCCACATGGTGTGATCCCGGGCCTGGAGAGGCTGGATCCGTCGACTGAGAAACGTTTCAAGGAGATCCAAGCCAGTCACTCCGCCGCGGATGAGATCAGATACAGCGTTCACTAGGATCCCTACCTGGATTTTCTCTACCTTTGTCACATACAGTGGTTTGGGAGTGGTAGGTCGATCCAAGGTGAAAGGAGGAAGTCCAGTCGACATATTTGGTGATGCAACATCCTTGCAATAGAACCATGTCGACTGCCAACCCCGGACAGAATCAGGAAAGGTCATAGAGGGAAATGCACTCCTACCTCTCTTTTGGATCCCTAAGCCACCACACAGTTGGATTACATTGGTTTTGCTATCACTGGGATTGGCTTTCTTGATGGATTGAGATCTAACAGAGAATATGTGTTTAAACAAACCCCAATGCAGAGGACAGCCCAAGAAGCATTCGCACAGGGTTATGAAACAGGAAAGATAGGCAATCGCATTCGGAGGAAAATGGTGGAGCTGCGCCCCGAAATATTTTAGGAAACTGCGGATGAACGGGTGGGGTGGCATGGAGAAACCTCGTTCGATGTGAGTGAGAAGCAGAACTCGCTCGCCGTCGCGTGGCTCTGGTTCGGTCTCCCCCTTGGGCAATCTCCAGGACTCCGCAGCTATCAACCCGTCAACGACGAGATTTTGTACATCCTCCGCCGTGACCGTCGATTGGAGGAAATCCCCCTGGATCCACCCCGGCAGCACCGTCGACCGGGCGCCCGACGGCTTCTTTGCCTTGGCTCCTCCCTTCTTGGCACGCTCGAGCTTCTCCGTCTTGCCCTTCGTCATGGCGGCGGCGGTCGTCAGAGCGGAGCTGAGCAGAGGAAGAGGAGGAGAAGAGCAGATTTGGGGGAAGAATACTGTACCAAGCACCGGCGTCGTCGCCCCTTATATCCGCCCGTGTGGGTCACTGACCTGCGGGCCCGTCAGATCTCTGGGTATCCCGAATCCAGAGGAGGCGCGGTACGTGGCGATTTTGGCGGCGCGGTAATCGAGGCGTCGGGCCCTCACTTGCCTTTGCGGTTGCGTCATCCCCGCTCGGCGCGCGTTTATCCAATTTTTGAATCCCGTAAAATCCGGACCCGACGGAGCGAACCATCACATCAGAAGACTCTGCAGACAACTCGAACCTGATTTCGAGCTCAGTTTCACTCGGACCTGATTTGGAGCTCAGTTTCACTCGGATATACTTCAAGACAGAATCGATCAGGGCGAACGATAAAGGTTCCAATCAACGCAGATTTCTAAGAAGCCTCAAAATGCACTCGGAATTTTTGTGTCTTGTCAGAACCTGCATTGACACTTTTTACACTCGAACCCCGATCCTTTCGGGGGCTAATGATGGGGATATGTACCTAGGGTAGGGTCATAGGCCTGACCTACATGCCCTACCTAAGGACACTACCCCAGAAAGTTTAAGAGCTACAAGGAAGTCTCCGACTGAGATCACCAAGTCATACAAGTCACTCGACAATATACACTCGGAGGTACCTTTCACTCGACGCTTACCTTTCACTCGGAAGGACCAGAAGACAGTCGACCACAGAAGCCCAGAAGTCACCCCAGGGAGGCTAACGGGCAGGCATTCATCAAGACCATTAATAGCATTTATGTTGTACATTACCAGTAACGTACGTCTTTATAACCACGATCTGACCCTTAAACGCCGGTCACTTATGAGGGGCAGCGCACTCTATATAAGCCACCCCTCCCCTCTGGCATAAGGGTTGGTTCGCACCCCCTGTAGCGATACTCCAATTACACTCGACAAAGAGCTCCCGAGCACCTGAGACGTAGGGCTATTACCTCCACGGGAGGGGCCTGAACTCATACATCTGTGTGTACACCCTCGCCGTAGCTAGGACTCTGCCCTCTCCTTACGTACCCCTACCTTCTACTGTCAGACTCGCTCCCACGACAAGGATGCCTTCCGGGGCATCCCCAAGCTTAGGCTTTTTGGTATCCTTGAATATGGCTTGGGGTGCCTTGGGCATCCCCAAGCTTAGGCTCTTGCCACTCCTTATTCCATAGTCCATCAAATCTTTATCCAAAACTTGAAAACTTCACAACACAAAACTCAACAGAAAACTCATGAGATCCTTTAGTATAAGAAAAATAAATCACCACTTTAGGTACTGTTGTGAACTCATTATTTATTTATATTGGTGTAATATCTACTGTATTCTAACTTCTCCATGGTTCATACCCCCCGATACAACCCATAGATACATCAAAATAAGCAAACAACACAAAGAAAACAGAATCTGTCTAAAACAGAACAGTTTGTAGCAATATATAGACTTCGAATACTTCTGTAACTCTAAAAATTCTTAAAAATTAGGAAAATCATCACAATTTGTATATAAATCTTGTGTAAAAATTTCAGTTCAAAAGCACGTTCCAGTGAATTTACAAAATTCCTGGACTGAGAGCAAAAGTTTCTGTTTTTCAGCAAAATCAAATCGCAAACACCGTAGACCATCCCAAATGTCTTACTTGGCTCAAACACTAACTTAAACAAGAAAACACAATTATTACAGAAGTAATAATGTGCAAAACACACAAAAACAGAAACAAAATGAAAGAATAAAAATAAAATTGGGTTGCCTCCCAACAAGCGCTATTGTTTAACGCCCCTAGCTAGGCATAACGCAATAGATCTAGGTATTGTCATCTTTGGTATGCAATCCATAAGTAGGTCTCATAATAGATTCATAAGGTAATTTTATTTTCTTTCTAGGAAAGTATTCCATGCCTTTCCTTAATGGAAATTGGAATCTAATATTTCCTTCCTTCATATCAATAATTGCACCAATCGTTCTAAGGAAAGGTCTACCAAGAATAATAGGACATGTAGGATTGCAATCTATATCAAGAACAATGAAATCTACGGGCACATAATTACTATCTGCAACAATAAGAACATCATTAATCCTTCCCATAGGTTTCTTTACAGTGAAATCCGCAAGATGCAAATTCAAAGAGCAATCATCAAATTCACGGAAACCTAGCACATCACATAAAGTTTTTGGAATCGTGGAAACGCTAGCACCCAAGTCACACAAAGCATGGCACTCATAATCTTTAATTTTAATCTTAATAGTAGGTTCCCACTCATCATAAAGCTTCCTAGGTATAGAAACCTCCAACTCAAGTTTTTCTTCAAAAGATTTCATCATAGCATCAACGATATGTTTAGTAAAAGCCTTATTTTGATTATAAGCATGCGGAGAATTCAACATGGATTGCAACAAGGAGACACAATAAATCAAAGAACAACTATCATAATTAAAGTCCTTGAAATCCAAAAGAGTGGGTTCATTGCTATCTAAAGTTTTGACCTCTTCAATCCCACTTTTATCAATCTTAGCATCAAGATCTATAAACTCCGAATCATTGGGACGCCTTTTAACTAAAGTTGACTCATCTCCAGTCCCATCTTTATCAAGATTTATATTGGTAAACAAAGATTCAATAGGAGTCACATCAATCACTTTAATATCTTCATCATTATTTAAAGATTCTGGCTTCGCGGCCATTTTGTTGACTAAGGTGGCTTGTTTATCAGAAATTTGGCCTACTAAGTTTTCAAGGTGAGCAAATTGAGATTTCAAACCATAAAACTCTTTAGACATATCATCAAGTTCCTTATTCATGTATTCCCACATAGTCTTTTGTTCTTTAAGCTCGTTCCTAAAGAAGCTATTGTGGTCATATTGGAGCCACATGAAACTTTTAACGTTATCCTCAATATCTTCCAACTTCCTAAGATAAGGATCAAAGCTTTTGGGTTGAGCCATAAAGACGAGCAACCGATTTAACACACAAGCAAACAAAAAGCAAACGAAAAGACGAACGGAAGAAGGGCGAATAAAAAGGCAAATATTTTTGGTATTTTATAAAAATCGTTTTAGAAGTGGGGGAGAGGAAAACGAGAGGCAAATGGCAAATAATGTAAATGCAAGAGATGAGTTTGTGATGGGTACTTGGTAGGCTTGATGTAGATCTCCCCGGCAATGGCCCCAGAAATCCTTCTTGCTACTTCTCGAGCATGCGTTGGTTTTCCCTTGAAGAGGAAAGGGTGATGCAGCAAAGTAGATAAGTATTTCCCTCAGTTGTTGAGAACCAAGGTATCAATCCAATAGGAGATACAAACAAGTCACCAATGGATGTACCTACACAAATAATCAAACACTTGCACCCAACGCTGTAAAGGGGTTGTCAATCCCTTCACGATTACTTGCAAGGATGAGATCTGATAGAGATAGATAGATATGATTGCTAAAACGAAATAGTACAAAAAAAGTAAAAAGAATTGCAGCAAGTATTTTTGGTATTTTTGGTTTATAGATCTGAAAATATAATGTGGAAAATAGACCCGGGGGCCATAGGTTTCACTAGAGGCTTCTCTCATGAAGGAAAATAATACAGTGGGTGAACAAATTACTGTCGAGCAATTGATAGAAAAGCGAATAATTATGAAGATATCCAAGGCAATGATTATGCATACAGGCATCACGTCCGTGTCAAGTAGACCGAAATGATTCTGCATCTACTACTATTACTCCACACATCGACCGATTCCTGCCTGCATCTAGAGTATTAAGTTCATGAAGAACAGAGTAACACATTAGGTAAGATGACATGATGTAGAGGGATAAACTCAAGCAATATGATGAAAACCCCATCTTTTTATCCTCGATGGCAACAATACAATACGTGCCTCGCTACCCCTACTTTGTCACTGGGTGAGGACACCGCAAGATTGAACCCAAAACTAAGCACTTCTCCCATTGCAAGAATTACCAATCTAGTTGGCCAAACCAAACCAATAACTTGAAGAGACTTGCAAAGATACGAAATCATGCATATAAGAATTCAGAGAAGATTCAAATAATATTCATAGATAATCTGAACATAAACCCACAATTCATCGAATCTCTACAAACACACCGCAAAAGAGTATTACATCGGATAGATCTCCATGAAGATCATGAAGAACATGGTATTGAAGAACAAAGAGAGAGAAGAAGCCATCTAGGTACTAGCTATGGACCCGAAGGTCTGTGGTAAAATACTCACGCATCATCGGAGGGGCAATGGAGTTGATGTAGATGCCCTCCGTGATCGAATCCCCCTCCGGCAGATTACCGGAAAAGGCTCCAAGATGGGATCTCACGGGAACAGAGGCTTCCGGTGGCGGAAAAGTATTTTCGTGGCTCTTTTTAGTATCCAGGGAATATTTGGGAATTTATAGGCCGAAGAATAGGGTTAGGAGGGCTGCCGTGGGGCCACAAGCCAGGGGGCGCGCCCCCCCCCTAGGGCGCGCCCCTGTGGCTTCTCGCCATAGGGCGTCTCTCCTGCCTTCATCTCCAAGTTTGTTGGGTTGCTTCTGGTCCAAAAAAAATCATTCCGAAGATTTTATTCCATTTGGACTCCGTTTAATATTCCTTATCTGCAATACTCAAAAACATGGAAAAAACAGAAACTGGCACTAGGCTCTAGATTAATAGGTTAGTCCCAACAATAATATAAAATAGCATATTAATGCATATAAAACATCCAAAACAGATAATATAATAGCATGGAACAATCAAAAATTATAGATACGTTGGAGACGTATCACATCATGAAACGAATGATTTATGTGAAAGTTATATTGTTGAATTCCTTCATGATGCTACTGAAATTTATTATGAGGGAGGAACATATGCTTGTAGGAATTGCAATAATATCAAGTTTCCTCCCTATGTGTTCAAACTTTTGAAGTTATGCTTGTTTGGCCTTCCTATGCGAGTTGATTCTTGTTCCCATAAATTGTTTTCTCACAAAATCCCTATGCATAGGAAGTGGGTTAGCCTTAAATATATTTGTCATGCTATTCATGATGCTCTTTTGCATATTTCAACTACTACTTTCTATGAGAGCATCATTGAAATCGTTATGCCTAGCTAGGGGCGTAAAACGATAGCGCTTGTTGGGAGGCAACCCAATGTATGAATAAATTTTTGCTTTTTCCTTTCTGTTTTTGTGTGTTGACACAATTATGCCTCTGTTATGATTTTGTTTTTATGGTTTATTTAGTGTTTGTGCCAAGTAAAGCCTTTAGGATGATTCATAGGATGAGTAGAAGCAATGCTGAATCTGAAACAGAAACTTTGCGTCCAGTATATGATTTTTTTTCTGGAACGTGATATTGAGATGAAATTTTAACACTTTGTTTCGATACAAATTCCTTACGTTGTCCTAATTTTTCAGAATTTTTTGACTTACAGAAGTATGGGTAGAGTACAGATTACTACACACTATTCTGTTTAAGACAGATTCTGTTTTTGTTGCATTGTGTGCTTGTTTTGATGAATCTATGGGTTATATTGAAGGGTATGAGCCATGGTAAAGTTAAAATACAGTAGGTATAATACAATAATAAACTATGAATGGGTTTGCAACAGTACCTAAAGTAGTGATTTGCTTTATTATACTAACGGATCTCACGAAGATTTTGTTGAGTTTTGTGTGATTGAAGTTTTCAAGTTTTGGGTTAGATCACGATGGATGAAGGAATAAGGAGTGATAAATGCCTAAGCTTGGGGATGCTACCGCACCCCCAAGATATATCCAAAGAGAAACAAGCAACTAAGCTTGGGGATGCCCCCGAGTGGCATCCCCTCTTTCTTCTAATGACAATTTGTATTTTACTTGGAGCTATATTTTTATTCGTCACATATCATGAGTTTTGCTTGGAGCATCTTGTATCTTTGCTTCACTTATACCTTTTTGAGAGATGAAATATTTATGCTCATGTGCTTCACTTAAATTTGTTTGAGCTTGCCAAAAAGCAATGGCAATATATGAAACTAGCTTAGTCCCAAAGTGATAGATATCCAAGGAGGATATAATAAAAACTTTCATGAAGATCATTGGGCAAATTAAACTTGATTCCTTGTAATAGTTTTGAAACAAGATGATAGTAATATGTGAGTCATGTTAGTGAGTAATTATGCTTAGTAGGAATATTGGTGTTAATGTTTGTGATTCCCTATGCATGCACGAAAGTCAATAGTTATGCAATGAAATTACATCCTACTTGTGGTTCATTATTCGGTGTTAGTTATGTTCAATGCTCGCTTATGTGAATTTTTGTTTCTTGGTTTGGTTGCTTCCCAATCTATTTGCTAGCCTCCATTTGTACTAAGTAGAAATACTACTTGTGCATCCAAAATCCTTAAACCAAGTTTTGCCTTATGAGTCCACTATACCTACCTATATGCGGTATTTCCATGCCGTTCCAAGCTAATTTGTATGTGCCATCTCTAAATTTTCAAAAGAAAATTTCTCTTTTGTGTGCCCGTACCGCTCATGAAACGGTGGGGAGTGTCCAATATTTTTCCATGCTAGATGTGTTATTCTCAAGATGAGTGTTTATTCACTTGTCATTGCACGAGAGTGCGGCGGTAATAGGGATGCCCATTCCCGAAATGCAAAAGAAAAAAATATTTACTTTATGTTGTCAAATAATAAATTCCTTGGAAAGTGTTGGTATGGAAGGCAACCGTGGATACGGCCCGCCATGGAAAGTGAAAGTTTGGTGGAAAAAGGAATAAACTTTATTTTCTGTTTGGGAACTGCCTATGCTATATCTAGCATGGAAAGTATTGTGAGCTACTTTGTCATTTTCGTTAACAGGAAAAGCATGCCACTCAAAATATTTTTCTCTCTCAATTTAAAACTTGAGCTCTGGCACCTCTACAAATCCCTACTTCCCTCTACGAAGGGCCTATCTTTTTTACTTTATGCAATTATTATTTTTGCTTTGAGTCTCCATCTTCTCTTATAAGCACCAACTAGGGGGCACTATGATTGTACTTGAGCATTGGGCATAGCTAATATTGGAGTGTGTTTGATGAATGGATCATTGATTGAGCATGATGGGCTAGGGATAACTTTCTTTAGTGTTGATATTTTGAAAGACATGGTTGCTTGTTGACATGCTTGAGTATTGAAGTCATTATGTTAAAACTAGACTATTGCTTTGAATCATTATAAGTCCAAATGTCCATGTTATACAAAAGAAAAGAATGTGATGAACATGTTAGGCAGCATTCCACATCAAAAATTCTGTTTTTATCATTTACCTACTCAAGGACGAGTAGGAATTAAGCTTGGGGATGCTGATACGTCTCCAATGTATCTATAATTTTTGCTTGTTCCATGCTGTTATATTATCATTCTTGGATGTTTTACAATCATTTTATAACAACTTTATATCATTTTTTGGGACTAACCTATTGACATAGTGCCAAAGTGCCAGTTGCTGTTTTTTCTTGTTTTTTTACTTCGCAGAAAATCAATACCAAATGGAGTCCAATCGCAACGAAACTTTTTGGAGATTTTTTCTGGACCAGAAGACACCCAGTTGGCCAAAGAAGAGCCAGGAAGATGGGCTGTGGAGAGCACAACCCACCAGGGCGCGCCAGGGGACCCCCGGCTCGCCCTGATGGGTTGTGCCCTCCACGGGGCCCCTCCGCACCCCCTCTGATGCCTATAAATTCCCAAATATTCCAAAAACCCTAGGGGAGTCGACGAAACACAATTCCAGCCGCCGCAAGTTCCAGAATCTCGAGATCCAATCTAAACACCATCACGGAGGGGTTCATCTTCTTCATAGGTGCCTCTCCGATGATGCATGGGTGGTCCACCATAGACCTACGGGTCCATAGGTAGTAGCTAGATGGGTTCTTCTCTCTCTCTCTTATGATTCTCAATACAATGGTCTCTTGGAGATCTATTTGATGTAAACTTTTGCGGTGTGTTTGTTGGGATCCGATGAATTTTGAGTTCATGATCAATTTTTATCCATGAATATTATTTGAGTCTTCTTTGATCTCTTATATGCATGATTACTTATAGCCTCGTATTTCTTCTTCGAATTTTTGGTTTAGTTAGGCCGACTAGATCGATTTTTCTTACCATGGTAAGAGGTGCTTTGTGATGGGTTCGATCTTGCGGTGTTCTTTCCCTGTGACAGAAGGGGCAGCAAGACACGCATGTATCGTTGCTATTAAGGATAACAAGATGGGGTCTATTCCTACATGAATAGATCTTGTCTACATCATGTCATCGTTCTTATTGCATTACTCCGTTTTCCCATGAACTTAATACACTAGATGCATGCTGGATAGCGGTCGATGTGTGGAGTAATAGAGGTAGATGCAGGCAGGAGTCGATTTACCTATCTTGGACGTGATGCCTATATAATGATCATCGCCTTGGATATCATCATGAATATTCGATTTTCTATCAATTTCCCAACAGTAATTTGTTCACCCACCGTGCGCTATACTTATGAGAGAAGCCACTAGTGAACCCTACGGCCCCCGGGTCTAGTTTTCCATCATATTGCTTTCCGATCTACGTTTTTGCACTCTTTGTTTTCAGATCTACAAAACCAAAAACCCAAAAATATATTGCTGCATATTTACTCTTTTTATTTTTGTTTTTGAGAGATCTATCTCTCCTATCTATCACTACCTAATCTATCTTATTGCCGTAAAGAGATTGACAACCTCTCTTTCGCGTCGGGTTGCAAGTATTTGTTGTTTGTGTGCAGGTGCTGCTTATTGGGTGGTGGTGATCCTCCTACTGGTTCGGTAACCTTGGTTTCATAACTAAGGGAAATACTTACTGTCATTGTGCTGCTTCATCCCTTCGTCTTTGGGGAAATACCGACGCAGTCTCAAGCCACGTCAGGCGCGGAGATGGGGCTGCTAGCCGGCGTAGCGATGGGCGCGGGGCTGGCTGGTGTGTGACGGGTTGTGAGGCGGCAGTGCGTGCTCGGGGGCTGGATGAGTGGTAGGGGGTTGTGTTGCTACGCTCAACTCCTATGTGTCCCGCCTTAGATGTGTGCGTGTGTTAGGGTGACGTGTATTTGTATTGGGTTGTCGATGGTCGTTGCTTTATATATTAATCGGGAAAAAGCCTATTGGGCTCAGCAACTTAGAAGGGGGAAAATAATGTCGGCCGTAGGCAACGGCAGAGGAACAAATTGACCGGCGCGGCTATACGTGCTCACTCTCCAGCTGCCACAGTTTTCACCCACAATCGATGGCGGCAGTCCCTCCACCCCCTCCTCTTTGACCTCCAAATCAGGTAAGTACCGTGCTACAACTTTGACGATGGCCTTCTTTCACTGCCTTGCCTTCCAGATGGCCATCGGTGTTTGGCCCTTGCACTTGAGCTATTCGATGAGCACCTTCCTGCCCGTGCTTGACAACCTGCTCAAGGAGGAGTATAAGCTATAGAAGAACACCATGGCTGAGATCAAAAGCATGGAAGCTGCTCTCATCAAGGTTTTGGAGGCACCACTGGATCAGCCACCTAACATTCAGGCCAAGCTCTGGGCTAGGGATGTCATGGAGACATGGACTTGTGATATGAGATCGAAGACATCACTGACAAATTCCTGGCACTCCTTGAGTGTCGGCAGCTGATACTTGTGATCTGCGTTGGGTTTTCCGTGAAGAGGAACGGGTAATTGCAGCACAAAGTGGGTAAGTGTTTTCCTCAGTTATGAAACCAAGGTTTATTGAACCAATAGGAATATCAATCCTCAACCGTCTTCAGCGGCTACACACAAAAGAGCAAACAACTTGCACCCAACGCGGGCAAGAGGGTTGTCAATCCCCTTGATCTCGTTATTTGCAAGCAAATGAGTTGTGTAGATAATTGTAAATTGCAAAATAAAATAAAAGACAAATAAGGGCAGCAAGGTAATAGTAGTGTTTCTGAATTTATAAGTGAATAGACCCGGGGGCCATAGTTTTCCCTAGCGGCATCTCTCATGTAGGCAACATACGGTGGGTAACAAATTACTGTTGGGCAATTGATAGAAAAGCGGATAGTTATGCGATTTTGACGGCAATGATCATGTGTATATAGGCATCACGTCCATAAACAAATAGGACGACTCCTGCATGCACCTATTACTATTACTCCACTCATCGACCGCTATCCAGCATGCATCTAGAGTATTAAGTAAAACAGAGTAATGCATGGAGAACGATGAGTAAACTCAAGCAATATGAATAAACCCCATCGTGTTATCCTTAGTAGCAACAACACAATGATGCAACTTGTCCCCTTCTGTCACTGGGATATATAAACTCGTCAGGTTGAACCTACTACAACGCACCTCTCTCACTGAAGAAAGATTATCTACTTGGCCAAAGCAAATCAATAGATCAGAGAAAATTATGAAGCTATAATGATCATGCAAATAAGAATCATAATATTCAGAGGTGACTCAAATACTTTTCATGAATAATCTGAACATAAACCCACAATTCATCGGATCCCAACAAACGCACCGCACAAAAGAATTACATCGGATAGATCTAAGCGAAGATGCCATGATCATTGTATTGAAGATCAAGAGATAGAGAGATTGCCATCTAGGTACTAGCTATGGACCCATAGGTCTGTGGTGAACTACTCACACATCATCATGAGGGCAGAAAGGTTGATGAAGAGGCCCTCCGTGATCGATCCCCCCACCGGCAGGTTGCCGGAATGGAGCTCCATATGGCCTCCCGACGGAACAAAGAGTTGCGGCGTCGTAAAAAGAGTTTTGGGACTGCCTCCAGGGTTTTCACGATATATTAGAATTTATAGGCCAGAGAACGATGTCGGGGAGCCGCCAGGGGCCCACAAGCCATCAGGGCACCCCCCTAGGGCACGCCCTGTTGACTTGTGGGGCCCTGGTGTGGCTCCCGGCTTCCTTCTGAATCTCCCAGGTCTTCTTTTGTTCCAGAAAAACTCATCAAAAAGTTTTGTGGCAATTGGACTTCGTTTCGTACTGTAAACCTGAGAAGTGAAAAACATGCAGAAAACAACATCTGGCCCTGGGTACTGGGTCAATAGGTTAGTGCTAACAAATAATATAAATTGGTAAATAAATACGTCTCCAACGTATCTATAATTTTTGATTGTTCCATGCTGATATATTATCATTCTAGGATACTTTTTAAGTATTTATTTATCAATTTATATTATTTTCGAGCACGAACCTATTGACCCAGAGCCTAGTGCCAGTTGCTGTTTTCTGCGTGTTTTTTTGCTTTTCAGGTTTACAGTACCAAACAAAGTCCAATTGCCACTAAACTTTTTGATGATTTTTTCTGGACCAAAAGAAGACCTGGAAGCTTCGGAAGGAGGCCGGGGGCCGCACGAGGGCCACACAAGCCAACAGGGCGCGCCCCAGGGGGGGCGCGCCCTAATGGCTTGTGCCTCCCTCGATTGCTTCCCGACGCCCCTCTCTGGCCTATATATTCTCTTTCACCCCAAAAATAACGGAGGCAGTCCTGAAACCTTTTTCCACCGCCGCAAGTCTCTGTTCGATCGCGAGGCCATCTGGAGCTCCGTTCCGGCACCCTGCCGGAGGTGGGATCGACCATGGAGGGCCTCTTCATCAACCTTGCCGCCCTCATGATGATGTGTGAGTAGTTCACCATAGACCTACGGGTCCATAGCTAGTACCTAGATGGCAATCTCTCTCTCTCTCTCTCTCTCTCTCTTATGATCTTCAATACAACGATCATCACATCTTCGCTTTGATCTATCCGATGTAATCCTATTGTGCGGTGTGTTTGTTGGGATCCGATGAATTGTAGGTTTATGTTCAGATTATTCATGAAAAGTATTTGATATGCCTCTGAATTATATTATCTCTTATGTGCATGATCATTATAGCTTCGTAATTCTCTCCGATCTATTGATGTGCTTTGGCCAAGTAGATTGATATTTCATCGGTGGGAGTGGTGCGTTGTGGTAGGTTCAACCTGACGAGTTTCTATATCCAAGTGACAAAGTAGGGGACAAGATGCATCTTTGTGTTGTTTCTACTAAGGATAAAATGATGGGGTTCATTCATATTGTTTGAGTTTACTTTGTCTACATCATGTCATCGTTCTCCAAGCATTACTCTGTTTTACTTAATACTCTAGATGCATGCTTGATAGCGGTCGATGAGTGGAGTAATAGTAATAGGTGCAGGCAGGAGTCAGCCTATTTGCTTATGGACGTGATGCCTATATATACATGATCATTGTCGTGAATATCGCATAACTATCCGCTTTTCTATAAATTGCCCAACAATAATTTGTTTACCCACCGTATGCTGCCTACATGAGAGATGTCGCTAGGGAACACTATGGCCCCCGGGTCTATTCACTTATATATTCGCAAACTCTATAGTTACCTTGCTGCCTTTATTTATCTTTTATTTTATTTTGCAATTTACATTTATCAACAATTATCTACACACTCATTTGCTTGCAAATAACGAGATCAAGGGGATTGACAACCCTCTTGCCCGCGTTGGGTGCAAGTCGTTTGTTCATTTGTGTGCAGCCGCTGAAGACGGTTGATGATTGATATTCCTATTTGTTCGATAAACCTTGGTTTCATAACCGAGGTAAATATTTATCCGCTTTGTGCTGCAATTACCCGTTCCTCTTCACGGAAAACCAATGCAGATCACAAGTATCAGGAAGGATTTCTGGCGCCGTTGCCGGGGAGTATCATCATCAACTACCAAGTAACTTCACATTCACTTTTTCTTCTTTTTATTTGTTGTTATATTTAGCTTGTCTCATAAAAATTAAAAATACAAAAATATTTATCTTTGCTTGTTACTAGTTTACTTCTTCGCTAGCTAGTTTATTTGTCTTGCTTGCTACTTTACTTGCTCGGTCACCATGTCTCAAGATACTACTAAGTTTTTTGACTTATCAAATACTAATAATAATGATTTTATTAGTACACCAATACCACCCGCCACTAGCGCGGAGGCTTTTGATATTAATGCTGCATTGCTAAATCTTGTCATGAAAGATCAATTTTCGGGAAGTCCTAATGAGGATCCCGCGTCACATCTTAATACCTTTGTTGAATTATGTGACATACAAAAGAAAAAGGATATGGTTAATGATATTGTGAAATTAAAATTATTTCCGTTTTCACTAAGAGATAAAGCTAAGGCTTGGTTTTCATCTTTACCTCATAATAGTATTGGAACATGGGATATGTGTAAAGATGCTTTTATTGCCAAGTATTTTCCTCCTTCTAAGATTATCTCCCTTTGAAATCAAATAATGAATTTTAAACAGCAAGATCAAGAGCGTGTTGCACAAGCTTGGGAGAGAATGAAATTAATGATAAGGAATAGTCCAACTCACGGTTTAAATATGTGGATGATTATCCAAAACTTCTATGCTGAACTAAACTTTGTGTCTAGAAATCTTCTTGATTCTGCTGCAGGTGGTACCTTTATGATGTGACCTTAGGAGAGGCCACAAAACTTCTGGACAACATCATGAAAAATTATTCTCAATGGCATACCGAAAGGGCTCCAATCGGTAAGAAGGTAAATTCTATTGAAGAAATCGCTACTTTGAGTGAAAAAGTGGATGCTCTTATGAATATGGTTGCTAGTAAAAATGCTCATGTTGATCCCAATGATGTTCCCTTGTCTACTTTGATAGAGAAAAATAATGAGTCTATTGATGTGAACTTTGTCTCGCGAAATAATTTCAATAACAATGCTTATAGAGGAAATTTCAATTCTAGACTGTATCCCGGTAATTCCTCTAACAACTATGGAAACTCTTATGGTAATTCTTATGGAAATTCTTCTACAAATGCTAATAGGATACCCTCTGATCTTGAGAACACAATTAAAGAATTATTAATTCTCAAAAGGTTTTCAACACTATTGTAGAAGAAAAATTGCATGTAGTTGACACTTTGGCTAAAAACATGGATAGAATTGCTCTTGATGTGGAAACTCTTAAAAATAAAGCTTTGCCGCCCAAGCATGATTTCAATGATGCCATTAAATCTATCCAAATATCTATTAATGAAAGTAAGGAGAGGACCGCTAAGTTGAGATCTAAGCGGGAATTCTTAGAAAAGGCTCTTCCACCCAGTTTTTACCGGACTCATGATGAAGATCTGAAAATGATTAGTGTTTCTCCTATTGAATCTTTATTTACTTTTCTGAATGTAATTGATAAAGGGACTGGAGATGAGTCAACTTTAGTAGAGGAGCGTCCCGTTCGTTTGGATGGTGATGATTTTGATGCTAAAACTGAAAAATGTGGGTTTGGAGAGGTCAAAACTTTAACTAGTGATGCACCCGCTATCTTGGATTACAATGAGTTTAATTATGATAATCACTCTTTAGGAGAATGTATTTCCTTGTTGCAATCTATTATTAGCTCACCCAATGCTTATGAACATAACAAAGCTTTTACTGAACACATAGTAGATGCTATGATAAGAGCTTATGATGAGAAACTTGAACTTGAAGTTTCTATTCCTAGAAAAGTGCATGATGAGTGGGAACCTACTATCAAAATAAAGATCAATAAATATGAATGCGATGCTTTGTGTGACCTTGGTGCTAGTGTTTCAACTATTCCTAAAACTCTTTGTGATGTGCTGGGTCTCACTAATATTGAAGATTGTTCCCTCAACTTGCATCTTGCGGATTCTACCATCAAGAAACCTTTAGGTAGAATTAATGATGTGCTTATTATGGCAAATAAATATTATGTGCCTGTAGATTTCATTGTTCTTGGTATTGATTGCAATCCTTCTTGTCCCATAATACTTGGAAGACCATTCTTACGAACTATAGGTGCAATCATTGACATGAAAGAGGGAAACATAAGACTCCAATTCCCATTAAAGAAAGGGATGGAACAATTCCCTAGGAAGAGAATTAAACCACCTTATGAATCAATTATGAGAGCTACTTATGGGTGGAGTGTCAAAGATGACAAAACGTGAAACTATGCATTATGCCTAGCTAGGGGCATAAAACAATAGCGCTAGTTGGTAGGCAACCCAATAGTTATCTTTAAATTTTTGCTTAGAACTTTTTGTTTATTTTTGATAGCATTATTATTAGGGATTTCTATTCTTGTGCCCCTGCTTCCTTAGTTGTACTCATTCATCCCCATGCCCTTAACTTTTGCTCACTTTTCCCCACTCCCTTGTCCAAAACCCTCAGAAATGGTCACAACGGAGGATGCCATCGGGTCAATGGTTTGACCATTAACTCTGACGTGTGGGGCCGCGCTGGACTGTGTCTCCCGTTGGACCTGCCAAGTGGGGCCGCGTTGGATTGTGTCGCCCTCGTTTGACCATTCTGACGTGTGGGGCCGCGCTGGACTGTGTCGCCCGTTGGACGTTGGCGCTGGTTGGACCGTTGAGCCGTGATTTCGTTTGGGCCGTTGAATTAAACGTCCGCGTCCATGCGTTGATGCACGCCACCACGATAAGCCTACTATGCATGCGTGACATGATCCAGCTAGCCTGCCTGCATGCGCCGATGCGAGCCACCACAGACGCAGCCTTCCTATGAGCCGCCATGGACGCAGCGACTGTCGCTGCTGCCGGTTCGTCTCTTCTCGCACGCGCCTCCTCGATCAATTCACAGTTCACACCATCTCAGCATTTGACCTCCGCAGCATCAATTCAGCGTGGCAATTAAAGTCTAGGGCATAACGATCGACGTGCGCCGCCACGATACAGAAGCCTGCTATGCATGCCACGTGATCCAGCTAGCCTCCCTGCATGCGCCGCCACCGACGCAGCGACGGCGGGCTTCGCCCACCTTTTTTACCCACCCATATGTCACTCCCGCCATGTACAAAAGCATGCAATATAGTTTTTGAAGCATCAGCAAAAACAAAAATAGTTCAGGTCGACCCTATTACAATCATCCATGACCCTAGAGAATGGAACCAGCAACCAGAGTCAGCTAAACATAGCTCAGAGAGCATAATAGCGAAAGCATACAATATATATCCTACGTACTACCTAGTGCACTACGAGCCTTCGTCGTCGGAGATGGCCTGATCCGCCTGCGCCGGAGTCTGATCTGCCTGCGTGAGAGCCTGGTCCGCCTGCGCCGCCGCCTGTGCCCCCTCCTGCGCCGCCCGCGCTGCCTCCATCTGCTTCTGACGAAGACACCAGGCCTGCTCCGAGCGGATGGAGTTGAGGATCACCACCTGGTCAGGCTACAGATAGTAGACCGGCAGTGCCTCCACTTCAGGCTCCTCCGGCGGCGCCTCCTTCTCCGGCTCCTGCGGCGGCGCCTCCTCCTCCGGCTCCTGCGGCTCCTCCTCTGGCTCCTCCTCCCCCATCTCCGATCCCTACTCCAAATCCTCCTACGGTTCCAGAGGTAGCCTCGCTTGCCTCCGGATTTGGGCCTGCCGAAGGAGGAAGAGACGGTGTCTGATTGTGTAGTACTGGCGGCGTGGTGGCATGGCTGATGGGCTCGGAGAGGGCAGTGCTCGGGTGCCGGCGGGGAGAGGGAGCATGCGGATGTTCTAGGGCTGGGGGATGCCGTCCGACTTAAATAGCCGTCTATGGATAATGACGGGGAGCCAGATCGGTGCCTCCTCCCTCGACAGTCAACGCGTAGCGAAGGACCAACCAGGACTTTTTTTCCCCGCGGGTGAGTGGGTGAGCCGAACCAACGTCTCGCGGATCGCCCAACGATCCAACGATGCAGAGCCGTCCGTGTGATCCAACGGCGCGGAGCCTGCACACAGCCTGCCCGTATCCTTCTAGAAGACCATATCCGACGGTTTTCGCTTGGCGCTAGGGTATGATCGGACGGCTGCAGTTCGACGTTAGGGTTTGTAGAGATGCTGCGGGGTTTTGAGCCGGTCAGCGGGGTTATCTTAAGTTTGACCAACTTTCAAATGACCTTAACTAATTCAAAAAAATAAATAAAAAAATACGAAACCTTCCCTGTTCGTCGTTTTATAAGACATAGTTACCCTAAAAAAATATAAACCTCGGTTTAGGGACTTTTTTAAGAAAAAACTTCTTTTGAGATGAGCTACTGTTTCCAAGTTCAAATGAGCAGAACTAAATTCAAAAAAATTCAAAAAAAATGTAAAACCAGCTCACAATGCCTTTGTATGTGACATGGTTATGGCAAAAAAATAAAAAACTTGGTTTATGGACATTTCCATGAAAACTCCTTCACACATATGAGCTATCACGTACTGGGTTGTATAGAGTTCGAGAAGTGAGCGACAGTGGGTTTATGTTTACGAAAAAAAATCACCAAAGCTCCATTTCAGTGGGAGTAAGAAGGATCTGAACGCATTTTTCATTTTTGAAATTTTAAACTGTCTTCATAATAATGGGTTTTGCAATAAAGGGTTAGGGTTTAGGGTTAGGGTTTAGGAGTCTATTTTTGTTTTGTTTGCTGTTAGATCATTTCAACATAGGGTAACATGATCATTACAACTTAGGCCTCTTTCAACATGTCGCTTATAATTCAAATGTTAGTTCAAATTCAAGTTTTTACCTTAATTAATCATCAAATCACATCATATTCAAACATCACATAGGATTGTCGGCATATAAGTGGTTAGATGATGACCATCTATCTTATTGCAGATGCAGGTATTTATTCACTGGATTTCTTCTTGTTTACGAATAATGGGGCATCTGCCTAACCCTATCAAACCTTTCGGTAAGATAATACAAGAATCGTATTTGGTTGGGTTCTAACTCTGCTATTCAGTCTGGTGCGGGTGTGATACCGGTCACATCACATCACATCACCATGCATTAGCTTTAATTAAACATTAATGCCGACCATAGAGGCCGGCGATAGTTCTAGTGCATTATACACAATGCCAGTAGCAACTAATATAAAAACACAAATAAAAATATAACACATATAAAATATAGACAATTCCGCCCGCCGGTGAAGCCGCCGCCGTCTTTAGGAGCGTCGTCCTACTCGTCGTCGTCGCTAGTGAGGTCGATGTAGGGAGGCAGATGCCAAAGGTGGGCTGGCGGCCCCTGCCAGGCCGGAGGCGCTTGCGGTGCCTGTAACACCTCCTCCCGTGGCTCCTGCTCCGGTTCGGGTGACCGCGGCGGCGTGGGTGCCCACGGCTGGACAGCCAGCGCGTCGGCCATCTCCGATGCAGTGGCCGACCATCCCCACGACTGGCCCACCAGCCGGGGGTTCCACGCCGCAAGGGCCGGCTCCTCCGCCACCTCCTTCTTCACCTCCTCCTTGACGACGGCGGCCATCTCCAGCTCAGGGATGGCCACGTCGCTGGCCGCAGAGAGGGGCAACGCCCTCTCCATGTCCTTCCATTGACGCTCGTCGTGCGTGCGCGCGGATTCCTCCATTACACGCCTAATGAGCTCGGCCTCCTCCTCCTCGGTCATCGGAGGTGGTGGTGACGGGGATGGAGATGGTGTTGGGGTGTGGCCGCGGACTCGCCTACGACCGCGCACTTGGGGCGGGCTAGCAGCACGTCGTCGCCGTGGGCTAGGTGGACGACCGGCGAAAAAAGACTGCCGCTGCAGGTCGTGCTCATCGTGGAGCCACGTATCCCACAGCGGCGAGTTGACGCCGTACCATGGGTCGTGGAGGAGATCCGGAGGCAGGCGCGCGCGACGTCGGTCGATCTCCTCACGACGAGCGTGGCCGCTCATCCACACCGGGGGGATTGGAACCCGATCCACAGACATATGCCAATTGTTCGGGAGGTGGGCATCTCCCCACAGCAACTGCGTGGCCGTCTCCCAGTACCTTCGGCATATTTCCGTGTCGACGTACGGGCGCGTGCGTTGCGGGGCAGCTGGCAGACCGATTGCAAATGCGGGAGGAGCGGGTGGAGCAGACAGAGTAGGCGGCGGCGGCGACGGTGGTGGTGGGCTCCTAGAGCGACCGGAGCGGCGCCTACCAGAGGATGAGTCGGCCTCATGGCCGTGCTTCCCCTTCCCGTACCACGGCCAGGTCATGGCGACGGCGCGGGGACTAGGGTTTCTAGAAACTGCCGGGGGTGGAGGGGGGAGGATTGGATTTGGAAGCGGAAGCTACTGTGTGGAGTGTGACTGGCCAGTCCACGGGTTTCCACTTAAAGAAGGACGACGACACGAAGGTGGGTGGCTGACGACCGGGCCCCGCCGCGCGTGCGCATTTACTTTGGGCGGTGGGGTAGGTTGGACGCCGCCACGAGTGACGTCCCGTCTGTCCGTTTTGCCCCAAGCGGACGTGGGCGTACTATTTGGAGTTGCCCTTACGACGCAGCCCCACTAGTCAGAGTTTACGGTCAAACCATTGACCCGACGACATCCTCCGTTGTGACCTTTCGTGAGGGTTTTTGACAAGAGAGTGGGGAAAAGTGAGCAAATTGTAAGAGCGTGGCGATGGATGAGTACAGCTAAGGAACGAGGGGTACAAATGTAAAAAACCCTTATTATTACCTCTGTAATGATTATGTTTTAGTGTTTAAATTAGTGTTTGTGCCAAGTAAAGCCTTTGGGGTGACTCACAAGATGAGTAGAATCGATGCTGAAACAGAACATAAACTTTTGACTCCAGTATAGGAATTTTCATTTTTTTCCTGAGGGTGATAATGATCTGAAATTTTTACACAGTGTTGCTATATGAATTTTCAAGGTTTTCCTATTTTTAGAATGTTTAGAGTTAAAGAAGTATAGGGTATCCACAGATTCCTTCAGACTGTTCTATTTTTGCCAGCATAGTTGCTTATTTTGATTAAACTATGGATTGTATCGGGGGGTAATACAGTACCTATTATGCATTTATGAAATTTGAATCAATTTACAACAGTACTTAAAGTATGAATATGTTTTTTATACTAACGGGTATCACGAGGTTTTGTTGAGTTTTGTGTGATTGAAGTTTTCAAGTTTTGGGTGTTATCTTGATGGACCAAGGAATAAGGAGTAGCAAGGACCTAAGCTTGGGGATGCCCAAGGCACCCCAAGGTAATATTTTAAAGGAGACTCAAGCGTCTAAGCTTGGGGATGCCCTGGAAGGCATCCCCTCTTTCGTCTCAAATCCATCAGTATGTCACTTAATGCTATATTTTTATTCATCACACGATATGAGTTTTGCTTGGAGCGTCGTTTTCTTTTGTTTGCTTTTACTTTCAGTTTGCCACAATCATTGTTTGCTAGACACACCTATTTAAGAGAGACACACCTTCATCATAATTTGTTAGAATAATCTATGTGCTTCACTTATATCTTTTGAGCTTAGCAGTTGCTCTAGTACTTTCACTTATATCTTTTTGCGCACGGTGGCGTGTAGATTTTAAAGAAATGATTTCACTCTCGTTCTTCACTTATATTTGTTTGAGAGTTAATAAATAGTGACGGTACTTTGCATGGGTCATACAGACTAGTCCAAAAATATTAGCTATTCAAAGAGTGATAATCAAAACCATCATGTAGGTCATATAAAGAAATTGTGGATTAATGATATTGATGTAGTAATATGAAATAGGTGTGAGTTCATAATTGTTAAACCGTAGAAGTGTCGATATTAAGAGGGGTTGACCTTTTTATTCATCTAAAAATTAAATAGGCATGTTGATGATGTGTGAGCATTTCTATTCCTCGTTGAAATCCTAGTGTTGTTTCGGGTCGGAAGCGCGCGATGGTTAACTCCTACCAACGTCTTCCCTCGGGGCATGCAATTAGTACTTTGATTTATGATAAACTAATAAAACTTTGAAATAACTATATGAGTTCTTTATGACTAATGTGAAACCATGGACATACGCAATCTCATCTTTTCATAATTTGCTAGCCTCTTCGGTACCGTGCATAGCCCGTTCTCACCTTGAGGATCGGTGCAACTTTCACTGGTGCATCCAAACCCTGTGACACGACACGCTCTGTTGCACATAAGCCTTATTATATCTTCCTCAAAACAGCCACCATACCTACCTATCGTGGCATTTCCATAGCTATTCCGAGATATATTGCCATGCAAATTCCATTGTCACTTCACATCACTAGTTCATTCATCGTCATATTGCTTTGCATGATCATATAGAGCTGACATAGTATTTGTGGCAAAGCCACCTTCATAATGTTTTTGATACATGTCACGCTAGATCATTGCACATCCTGGTACATTGCCAGAGGCATTCATACAGAGTCATATCTTCATATCAGTTCTCCATGTTGAGTTGTAAGTAAATAAAAGTGTGATGATCATCATTATTAGAGCATTGTCCCAGTGAAGAAAGAATGACGGAGATGATGATTCTCCCATAAGTCAAGATGAGACTTCGGACGAAAATAAAGATGGGGGAGGCCAAATGAGCCCAACATCCATTCGCAAAAATGAGAGAAAATGAGAGGAGGGACTTTGCTACTATCCTTTACCACACTTGTGCCTCAAAGTGGCACCATGTTCCTCATGTAGAGAGTCTCATGATATATCACTTTCATACGCTAGTGGGAATTACCTATTCATTATTACAAACTTGGCTTGTATATTCCTATGACGGGCTTCCTCAAATGCCCAAGGTCTTCATGAGCAAGCAAGTTGGATGCACACCCCACTTAGCTTCATTTGAGCTTTCATACACTTATAGCTCTAGTGCATCATTTTCATGGCAATCCCTACTCCTTGCATTGACATCTATCGATGGGCATCTGCATAGCCAGTTGGTATACCTAGTTGATGTAAGACTATCTTCTCCACTTCCTACCCCCTTTGATATCTACCACCATACTCCATTCCATTTAAATGCTATGTCCAATGGCTCACGCTCATGTATTGCGTGAATAATAAAAAGTTGAAGCATATTGAAAAAGTACGAACCAATTGCCTGACTTGGACACCGTGGTGCTCGACATTTGTATTAATGTGGTGAAGATGGAGTCATGCCTTGCTAATACAATAATATGAATTGGGGGGGGGGGGGGTAAACATTTCATAAGAATCGTATACTTTTAGGAAATAACAATTCTGTTTCTTTCACTTTGAATATTGCTATGTTAATATTTGTTGATTCATCTTTTCTCAATGAGCATACCTGAATAAGATTACATAGTAGATAGCATGTCACATCAAAAATTCTGTTTTTATCATTTACCTACTCGAGGACAAGCAGGAATTAAGCTTGGGGATGCTTGATACGTCTCCAACGTATCTATAATTTTTTGATTGTTCCATGCTGATATATTATCATTCTAGGATACTTTTTGGGTCTTTATTTACCAATTTATAATATTTTTGAGCACTAACCTATTGACCCAGTGCCCAGTGCCAGTTGCTGTTTTCTGCGTGTTTTTTGCTTTTCAGGTTTACAGTACCAAACGAAGTCCAATTGCCATGAAAGTTTTTGATGATTTTTTACGGACCAAAAGATGACCTGGAAGCTTCGAAAGGAGGCCGGGGGCCGCACGAGGGCCGCACAAGCCAAAAGGGCACGCCCCAGGGGGGCCGCGCCCCTATGGCTTGTGCTTCCCTCGGTTGCCTCCCGACGCCCCTCTCTGGCCTATAAATTCTCTTTCACCCTAAAATTTATGGAGGCAGTCCCGAAACCCTTTTTCCGCCGCCGCAAGTCTCTGTTCCATCGTGAGGCCATCATGAGCTCTGTTCTGGCACCCTGCCGGAGGGGGATTGATACGTCCATCTTGCATGATGATTTCCAACTGTTATTTATTATGTTTAGTTGAATAATAATGCTTTAGGGAGTGATTCTAATGCCTTTTCTCTCATAATATGCAAGGTTTACACAAAGAGGGAGAATACCGGCAGCTGGAATTCTGAACCTGAAAAAAGCACATCAGAGATACCTATTCTGCACAAGTCCAATGAAGCTGAAACTTGACGGAGATTATTTTTGGAATTAATAAAAAATACTGGAGCAAAGAACTACCTGAGGGGGCCACCTTGGTGGGCACAAGACACCAGGGCGCGCCAGGCCCCCCTGGGCACGCCCTGGTGGGTTGTTCCCTCCTCGGCCCACCTCCGGTGCCCATCTTCTGGTATAAAATCACTTTTGACCTAGAAAAAATCAGAGGAGGACTTTCGGGACGAAGTGCCTCCGCCTAGAGGCGGAACTTGGGCAGGAGCACTTTTGCCCTCCGGCGGAGCGATTCCGCCGGGGGAACTTCCCTCCTGGAGGGGGAAATCGAAGCCATCGTCATCAGCAACACCCCTCTCATCTTTGGGAGGCCAATCTTCATCAACATCTTCAACAAAACCATCTCCTCTCAAACCCTAGTTCATCTCTTGTGTTCAATCTTTGTACCGGAACCTTAGATTGGTACCTGTGGGTGACTAGTAGTGTTGATTACCTTGCGTAGTTGATTACTATATGGTTTATTTGGTGGAAGATTATATGTTCAGATCCATTATGCTATTCAATACCCCTCTGATCTTGAGCATGTTTATTATTTGTGAGTAGTTACCTTTGTTCTTGAATTCACAGGAGAAGTCATGTTGCAAGTAATCATGTGAATTTGATATGTGTTCGATATTTTGATGATATTTATGTTGTGATTCCCTTAGTGGTGTCAAGTGAACGTCGACTACATGACACTTCACCATTCATGGGCCTAAGGGAATGCATTGTTGAGTAGTTATTAGATGATGGGTTGCTAGAGTGACAGAAGCTTAAACCCTAGTTTATGCCCTACTTCGTAAGGGGCTGATTTGGCTCCAAACGTTTAATGCTATGGTTAGATTTTATCTTAATACTTTTCTCGTAGCTGTGGATGCTTGGGAAGGGGTTAATCATAAGTGGGAGGTTGTTCAAGTAAGAACAGCACCCAAGCACCGGTCCACCCACATATCAAATTATCAAAGTAGCGAACACGAATCAAAACAACATGATAAAAGTGACTAGATAAAATTCCCGTGTACCCACAAGAACACTTTGCCTATTACTAGAGACTGTTCTGGCCTCTCCTTTGCCACAAAAGGATTGGGCTACCTTTCTGCACCTTACTTACCGTTACCGTTACTTGCTCGTTACCAATTATCTTGCTATCAAACTATCTGTTACCTACAATTTCATTGCTTGCAGAAATTACCTTGCTGAAAACCGCTTGTCATTTCCTTCTGCTCCTCGTTGGGTTCGACACTCTTACTTATCGAAAGGACTACGATTGATCCCCTACACTTGTGGGTCATCAAGACACTTTTATGGCACTGTTGCCGGGGAGTGAAGCGCTCTTGGTAAGTGGAAATCGGTAAGGAAAAAAACTTATACTACGTGCTGAAATTTATTGTTACTTGCTACTATGGAAAACAATCCTTTGAGGGGTTTGTTCGGGGTATCTTCACCTCGACCGGAACCACAATTAGTTGCCCCTCAACCTACTGCACCTACTGAAAATATTGGTTATGAAATTCCTTCGGGTATGGTAGAACAACTGCTTGCTAAACCTTATGCAGGAGATGGAACTGAACATCCTGATATGCACCTTTTATATGTGAACGAAATTTGTGGATTATTTAAGCTTGCAGGTTTACCCAGAGATGAAGTTAAGAAGAAGGTTTTCCCTTTATATTTGAAGGGAAAAGGATTGACATGGTATAGGCTATGTGATGATCTTGGATCGTGGAACTGGAATCGTTTGCAATTGGAATTCCATCAAAAGTTTTATCCCATGCATCTAGTTCATCCTGATCGGAATTATATATATAATTTTTGGCCTCGTGAAGGAGAAAGCATTGCTCTAGCTTGGGGGAGGCTTAAGTCAATGTTATATTCATGCCCCAATCATGACATCCCAAGAGAAGTTATCATTCAAAAATTTTATGCTCGGCTTTCTCATAATGATCAATCCATGCTCGATACTTCTTGTGCTGGTTCTTATATGAAGAAGCCTATTGAATTCAAGTGGGATCTCTTAGAAAGAATTAAACGCAACTCTGAAGATTGGGAACTCGACGAAGGTAATGAGTTAGGTATAAAGCTTCAGTTTGATTGTGTTAAATCTTTTATGAATACCGAGACTTTTCACAAGTTTAGCACTAAATATGGACTTGACTCTGAGATAGTAGCCTCTTTCTGCAAAGTATTTGCTACTCATGTTGATCTCCCTAAGGAGAAGTGGTTTAAATATCAACCCCCTATTAAATAAGAAATTAAAGAACCGGTCATAGCTAAAGATGAAACCATTATTTATAATGTTATCCAGTTGTGCCTACCGCTTATATTGAAAAACCACCTTTCCCTGTTTGGATAAAGGAACATGCTAAGGTATCAACTGTGGTTCGTAAGAGTAATATAAGAGCACCTAAACCCCCTGAGCAAATTAAAGTAGAACCTAGTGTTGCTATGGTTAAAGATCTCTTGGTAGAAAATATTGATGGGCATGTTATCTACTTCTGTGACGAAGCAGCTAGAATTGCTAAAGCCGATGAAAAAGATAAACATAGACCCATAGAAGGCATGCCTGTTGTCTCAGTCAAAATAGGAGATCATTGCTATCATGGTTTATGTGATTTGGGTGCTAGTGTGAGTGCTATCCCTTTTACCTTTTACCAAGAAATTTTGGATGAATATCACCTGCTGAAATAGAAGACATTGATGTTACTATTAAACTTGCTAATAGAGACACCATCACACCACTTGGGATTGTTAGAGATGTTGAAGTCTTGTGTGGGAAAGTAAAATAACCTACTGATTTTCTAGTCCTTGGTTCCCCACAAGATGACTTTTGCCTCATTATCTTTGGTAGACCTTTCTTGAGCACCGTCAACACTAAGATAGATGTGAAAAACAAACTGTCGGTGTCAGTTTTGGTGGTGTGTCTCATGAGTTTAATTTTTCCAAGTTTAGTAGACAACCTCGTGATAAAGCGTTATCTACTAAGGATGAAATAATTGGTCTTGCTTCTATTGCTATGCCTCCTACTGATCCATTTGAACAATATTTTCTTGACCATGAAAATGATATGCAATTGCGTGAAAGAAATGAAATAGATCAAATTTTCTTTGAACAACAACCTCTCCTGAAACACAATTTGCCTTTTGAAACTCTTGGAGGTCCTCCTCCACCCAAAGGTGATCCTGTGTTGGAATTAAAGCAATTGCCTGACAGTTTGAAGTATGCTTATCTTGATGAGAAAAAGATATATCCTGTTATTATTAGTGCTAACCTTTCAGAACATGAAGAAGAAAGATTATTAAAAGTTCTAAGGAAGCACTGGGCTGCTATTGGATATACTCTTGATGATCTTAAGGGCATTAGTCCCACTCTATGTCAGCACAAGATTAATATGGAACCTAATGCTAAACCCGTTGTTGATCACCAGCGGTGATTAAATCCTAAGATGAAAGAAGTGGTAAGAACTGAAATATTAAAGCTTCTCGAAGCAAGTATAATCTATCCCATTGCTGATAGTAGATGGGTGAGTCCCGTTCATTGTGTACCTAAGAAAGGAGGTATTACCGTTGTTCCTAATGATAAGAATGAACTCATTCCACAAAGAATTGTTACTGGCTATAGAATGGTAATTGATTTTAGGAAATTAAATAAAGCTACTAGAAAAGATCATTACCCTCTGCCTTTCATTGATCAAATTCTAGAAAGATTATCTAAGCACACACACTTTTGTTTCCTAGATGGATATTCTGGGTTCTCTCAAATACCTGTGTTACAATCCGATCAAGAGAAAACCACCTTTACCCGCCCTTTTGGAACCTATGCTTATAGACGTATGCCTTTTGGTTTATGCAATGCACCTGCTACCTTTCAAAGATGTATGACTGCTATATTCTCTAATTTTTGTGAAAAGATTGTGGAGGTTTTCATTGATGATTTTTCGTTTTACGGGACTTCTTTTGATGATTGCTTAAGCAACCTTGATCAAGTTTTGCAGAGATGTGAACAAACTAATCTCGTCTTGAATTGGGAGAAGTGCCACTTTATGGTTAATGAAGGCATTGTCTTGGGGCATAAAATACCTGAACGAGGTATTGAGGTGGATAAAGCTAAAGTTGATGCAATTGAGAAAATGCCATGTCCTAAAGATATTAAAGGTATTCGAAGTTTCCTTGGTCATGCTGGTTTTTATAGGAGGTTCATTAAAGACTTCTCTAAAATTTCTAGGCCTCTTACTAATCTTTTGCAAAAGGATATTCCTTTTGTTTTTGATGATGATTGTGTGGAAGCCTTTGAAACACTCAAGAAAGCCTTAACCTCTGCACCTATCGTTCAACCACCTGATTGGAACTTGCCTTTTGAAATTATGTGTGATGCTAGTGATTATGCTGTTGGTGCTATTCTAGGACAAAGAGTTGATAAAAAATTGAATGGTATCCATTATGCTAGTAAAACTCTAGACAGTGCCCAACGAAATTATGCTACTACTGAAAAAGAATTTTTAGCTGTTGTGTTTGCCTGTGATAAATTTAGATCATATATTGTTGACTCAAAAGTTATTGTTCATAGTGATCATGCTGCTGTAAAATATCTTATGCAAAAGAAAGGTGCTAAACCAAGACTCATTAGGTGGGTTCTCTTGCTTCAAGAATTTCACTTACATATCGTTGATAGGAAGGGAGAGAACCCCATAGCTGATAACTTGTCTAGGTTAGAAAATATTCTTGATGTCCCACTACCTATTAATGATAGTTTCCCTGATGAACAGTTAGCTGCAATAAGTGTTTCTCAAAACACCCCTTGGTATGCTGATTATGCTAATTACATTGTCGCTAAATATATTCCACCTAGCTTCACATACCAACAAAAGAAAAAAAATTCTTCTATGACTTAAGACATTACTTTTGGGATGACCCACATCTTTATAAAGAAGGAGTAGATGGTATTATTAGACGTTGTGTACCTGAGCATGAACGGGAACAAATCCTATAGAAATGTCATTCTGAAGCTTATTGAGAACATCACGCGGGAGATAGAACTGCTCACAAGGTATTGTAATCTGGTTTTTATTGGCCTACTCTCTTCAAGGGTGCCCGTAAGTTTGCCTTATCTTGTGATGAATGTCAAAGAATTGGTACTATCGGTAAGTGTCAGGAAACGCCTATGAATTATTCACTTGTTTTTGAACATTGACGTTTGGGGTTTTGATTATATGGGAACTTTTCCTTTCTCTCACGGGTACACTCATATATTAGTTGCTGTTGATTATGTCACTAAGTGGGTAGAAGCTATTCCAACTAGTAGTGCTGATCATCACACCTCTATTAAAATGCTTAAAGAAGTTATCTTCCCGAGGTTTGGAGTCCCTAGATATTTAATGACTGATGGTGGTTCATGATACGTCCATTTTGCATCATGCTTTTATATTGATATTTATTGCATTATGGGCTAGTAATACACATTATGGTACAATACTTATGCCTTTTCTCTCTTATTTTACAAGGTTTACATGAAGAGGGAGAATGCCGGCAGCTGGAATTCTGGGCTGGAAAAGGAGCAAATCTGAGATACCTATTCTGCACAACTCCAAAAGTCCTGAAAATCTACGAGGAATTATTTTGGAATATAAAAAAAATATTGGGCGAAAGAAATACATCAGGGGACCCACCAAGAGGCCACAAGCCAGCGGACACGCCCTACCCCCGTGGGCGCGACCTGCAGGCTTGTGGGCCCCCTAGCAGGCCTCCGGTGCCCATCTTCTGCTATATGGAGGGTTTTGACCTGGAAACAATCATAAGGGGAGCTTTCGGGACGAAGCACCGCCGTCTCAAGGCGGAACTTGGACAGAACCAATCTAGGGCTCCGGTGGAGCTGTTCTGCCGGGGAAACATCCCTCCCGGAGGGGGAAATCGAAGCCATCGTCATCAACAACGATCCTCTCATCGAGAGGGGGTCAATCTCCATCAACATCTTCACCAGCACCATCTCCTCTCAAACCCTAGTTCATCTCTTGTATCCGATCTTTGTCTCAAACCCTCAGATTGGTACCTGTGGGTTACTAGTAGTGTTGATTACTCCTTGTAGTTGATGCTAGTTGGTTTACTTGGTGAAAGATCATATGTTCAGATCCTTAATGATAATTAATACTCCTCTGATTATGAACATTAATATGCTTTGTGAGTAGTTACGTTTGTTCCTGAGGACATGGGATAAGTCTTGTTATAAGTAATCATGTGAATTTGGTATTCGTTCGATATTTTGATGAGATGTATGTTGTCTCTCCTCTAGTGGTGTTATGTGAACGTCGACTACATGACACTTCACCATTGTTTGGGCCTAGAGGAAGGCATTGGGAAGTAATAAGTAGATGATGGGTTGCTAGAGTGACAGAAGCTTAAACCCTAGTTTATGCGTTGCTTCGTAAGGGGCTGATTTGGATCCACATGTTTCATGCTATGGTTAGATTTATATTAATTCTTCTTTCGTAGTTGCGGATGCTTGCGAGAGGGGTTAATCATAAGTGGGAGGCTTGTACAAGTAAGGGCAGCACCCAAGCACCGGTCCACCCACATATCAAATTATCAAAGTAACGAACGCGAATCATATGAGCATGATGAAAACTAGCTTGACAGTAATTCCCATGTGTCCTCGGGAGCGCTTTGCTTTATATAAGAGTTTGTCCAGGCTTGTCCTTTGCTATAAAAAGGATTGGGCCACCTTGCTGCACCTTTGTTACATTTTTTACTTGCTATCCGTTACGAATTACCCTATTACAAAACTATCTGTTACCGATAATTTCAGTGCTTGCAGAGAATACCTTACTGAAAACCGCTTGTCATTTCCTTCTGCTCCTCGTTGGGTTCGACAGTCTTACTTATCGAAAGGACTACGATAGATCCGCTATACTTGTGGGTCATCAAGACTCTTTTCTGGCGCCGTTGCCGTGGAGTGAAGCGCCTTTGGTGAGTGGAACTTGGTAAGGAAAAATTTATATAGTGTGCTGAAATTTACTGTCACTTGTTACTATGGAAAATAATCCTTTGAGGGGCTTGTTCGGGGTATCTTCACCTCGACCGGAAGCACAAAGAGTTTCTCCTCAACCTACTGCACCTACTGAAAATATTTATTATGAAATTCCTTCGGGTATGATAGAGAAACTGCTAGCTAATCCTTATGCAGGAGATGGAACACTACATCCTGATTTGCATCTAATCTATGTGGATGAAGTTTGTGGATTATTTAAGCTTGCAGGTTTGCCCGAGGATGATGTCAAGAAGAAGGTTTTTCCTTTATCTTTGAAGGAGAAGGCATTGACATGGTATAGGCTATGTGATGATATTGGTTCATGGAACTACAACCGATTGAAATTGGAATTTCATCAGAAGTTTTATCCTATGCATCTGGTTCATCGTGATCGGAATTACATTTATAATTTTTGGCCTCGTGAAGGAGAAAGTATCGCTCAAGCTCGGGGGAGGCTTAAGTCAATGTTATATTCATGCCCCAATCATGAGCTCTCAAGATAAATTATTATTCAGAATTTTTATGCTCGGCTTTCTCATAATGATCGATCCATGCTCGATACTTCTTGTGCCGGTTCCTTTATGAAGAGGGATATTGAATTCAAATGGGATTTATTGGAAAGAATTAAACGCAACTCTGAAGATTCGGAACTCGACGAAGGTAATGAGTCAGGTATAAACCTCAAGTTTGATTGTGTTAAATCGTTTATAGACACCGATGCTTTTCGTGAATTTAGCACTAAATATGGACTTGACTCTGAGATAATAGCTTCTTTCTGTGAATCTTTTGCTGCTCATGTTGATCTCCCTAAGGAGAAGTGGGTTAAATATCATCCTCCCATTGAAGTGAAAGTAGTTGAACCTATTAAAGTTGAAGAAGAAACCATAACTTATAATGTTGATCCTATTGTTCCTACCGCTTATATTGAGAAACCACCTTTCCCTGTTAGAATAAAGGAACATGCTAAAGCTTCAACTGTGGTTCGTAAGAGCTGTACTAGAACACCTACACCCCCTGAACAAATTAATGTTGAACCTAGTATTGCTATGGTTAAAGATCTCTTGGTTGATAATATTGATGGGCATGTTATTCATTTCTGTGATGAAGCTGCTAGAATTGCTAGACCGGATACTATAGGTAAACATAGACCTATTGTTGGCGTGCCTGTTGTTTCTGTTAAAATAGGAGATCATTGTTATCATGGCTTGTGTGATGTGGGTGCTAGCGTGAGTGCAATTCCCTTTTCCTTATACAAAGAAATTATGAATGATATTGCACCAGTTGAACTAGAGGAAATTGATGTTACCATTAAGCTTGCTAATAGCGACACCATTGCTCCAATTGGGATGGTTAGAGATGTTGAAGTCTTGTGTGGGAAAATAAAATATCCTACTGATTTTCTTGTTCTTGGTTCCCCACAAGATGATTTTTGTCCCATTATATTTGGTAGACCCTTCTTGAATACTGTTAATGCCAGGATTGATTGTGAGAAAGAAACTGTTACTGTAAGTTTTTTGGATGTGTCTCATGAGTTCAATTTCTCTAAATTTCGTAGACAACCCCATGACAAAGAATTGCCTAGTAAAGATGAAATTATTGGTCTTGCTTCTATTGTTGTGCCTCCTACTGATCCTTTAGAACAATATTTGCTAGACCATGAAAATGATATGCATATGAATGTAAGGAATGAAATAGATAAGATTTTCTTTGATCAGCAACCTATTTTGAAACACAACCTGCCTGTTGAAAGACTTGGGATCCTCCTCCACCCAAAGGTGATCCCGTGTTTGAGCTTAAACAATTACCTGATACTTTGAAATATGCTTATCTTGATGAAAAGGAGATATATCCTGTTATTATTAGTGCTAACCTTTCAGAGCATGAAGAAAAGAGATTATTGAAAACTCTAAGGAAGCACCGTGCTGCTATTGGATATACTCTTGATGATATTAAGGGAATTAGTCCCACTCTATGTCAGCACAAAATTAATATGGAGCCTGATGCTAAACCGGTTGTTGATCACCAACGACGGTTAAATCCTAAAATGAAAGAAGTGGTAAGAAATGAAATACTAAAGCTTCTGGAGGCAGGTATAATTTATTCGATTGCTGATAGTAGATGGGTTAGTCCCGTTCATTGTGTTCCCAAGAAAGGAGGTATTACCGTTGTTCCTAATGATAAAAATGAATTGATCCCGCAAAGAATTGTTACAGGATATAGAATGGTAATTGATTTTAGGAAATTAAATAAAGCAATTAGGAAAGATCATTACCCTCTACCTTTTATTGATCAAATGCTAGAAAGACTATCCAAACACACACATTTTTGCTTTCTAGATGGTTATTCTGGTTTCTCTCAAATACCCGTGTCAAAAGAGGATCAAGAAAAGACCACTTTTACTTGCCCTTTCGGTACCTTTGCTTATAGACGTATGCCTTTTGGTTTATGCAATGCACCTGCTACCTTTCAAAGATGTATGATGGCTATATTCTCTGACTTTTGTGAAAAGATTGTTGAGGTTTTCATGGATGATTTTTCCGTTTACGGAACTGTTGGAAATATGCACTAGAGGCAATAATAAAATGGTTATTATTATATTTCCTTGTTCATGATAATTGACTATTGTTCATGCTATAATTGTATTAACCGGAAACCGTAATACATGTGTGAATACATAGACCACACCATGTCCCTAGTGAGCCTCTAGTTGACTAGCTCGTTGATCAATAGATGGTCATGGTTTCCTGACCATGGACATTGGATGTCGTTGATAACGGGATCACATCATTAGGAGAATGATGTGATGGACAAGACCCAATCCTAAGCATAGCACAAGATCGTGTAGTTCGTCTGCTAGAGCTTTTTTAATGTCAAGTATCATTTCCTTAGACCATGAGATTGTGCAACTCCCAGATACCGTAAGAATGCTTTGGGTGTATCAAACGTCACAACGTAACTGGGTGACTATAAAGGTGCACTACAGGTATCTCCGAAAGTGTCTGTTGGGCTGGCACGAATCGAGACTGGGATTTGTCACTCCGTGTGACGGAGAGGTATCTCTGGGCCCACTCGGTAATACATCATCATAATGAGCTCAATGTGACTAAGGAGTTAGTCACGGGATCATGTGTTACGGAATGAGTAAAGAGACTTGCCGGTAACGAGATTGAACAAGGTATAGGGATACCGACGATCGAATCTCGGGCAAGTAACATACCGATGGACAAAGGGAATTGTATACGGGATTAATTGAATCCCCGACATCGTGGTTCATCCGATGAGATCATCGTGGAACATGTGGGAGCCAATATGGGTATCCAGATCCCGCTATTGGTTATTGGCCGGAGAGGTGTCTCGGTCATGTCTGCATGGTTCCCGAACCCGTAGGGTCTACACACTTAAGGTTCAGTGACGCTAGAGTTGTAATGGGAATTGTATGTGGTTACCGAAAGTTGTTCGGAGTCCCGGATGAGATCCCGGACGTCACGAGGAGTTCCGGAATGGTCCAGAGGTAAAGATCTATATATGGGAAGTCCTATTTTGGCCACCGGAAAATAATTGGGATTTTTCGGTATTGTACCGGGAAGGTTCTAGAAGGTTCCGGAGTGGGGCCCACTTGCATGGGGGGACCCACATGAACGTGGGTAGTGGGGGCAAGGCCCCACACCCCTGGTCAAGGCGCACCAAGATCCCCCCTTAGAAGGAATAAGATCATATCCCGAAGGGATAAGATCAAGATCCCTAAAAAGGGGGGATGACAATCGGTGGGGAAGGGAAAGGATGGGATTTCTTTCCTCCCACCTTTGCCAACGTCCCAATGGACTTGGAGGGCAAGAAATCAGCCCCCTCCACCCCTATATATAGTGGGGAGGCGCATGGGAGCTGCACCCCTTGCCCCTGGCGCAGCCCTCCCTCCTCCTACACCTCCTCCTCCTCCATAGTGCTTAGCGAAGCTCTGGCGGAGAACAACGAGCTCCACCGCCACCACGCCGTCGTTTTGCCGGAGCTCTCCCTCAACTTCTCCTCCCCCCTTGCTGGATCAAGAAGGAGGAGATGTCCCCGGGCTGTACGTATGTTGAACGCGGAGGCGCCGTCCGTTCGGCGCTTGGATCGGATCTTCTGCGATTTGAATCGCCGCGAGTACGACTCCATCAACTGCGTTCTTTGCAGCGCTTCCGCTTAGCGATCTTCAAGGGTATGAAGATGCACTCCCTCTCTCTTGTTGCTAGCATCTCCTAGATTGATCTTGGTGACACGTAGGAAAATTTTGAATTATTACTACGTTCGCCAACAGTGGTATCAGAGCTAGTTCTATGCGTAGATTCTATGCACGAGTAGAACACAAGTAGTTGTGGGCGATGATTTGGTCAATTTGCTTGCCGTTACTAGTCCTATCTTGATTCGGCGGCATTGTGGGATGAAGTGGCCCGGACCGACTTTACACGTACGCTTACGTGAGACTGGTTCCACCGCCTGACATGCACTTGTTGCATAAGGTGGCTAGCGGTTGTCTGTCTCTCCCACTTTAGTCAGATCGGATTCTATGAAGAGGGTCCTTATGAAGGGTAAATAGCAATTGGCATATCACCGTTGTGGCTTTTGCGTAGGCAAGAAACGTCCTTGATAGAAACCCATAGCAGCCACGTAAAACTTGCAACAACAATTAGAGGACGTCTAACTTGTTTTTGCAGGGTATGCTATGTGATGTGATATGGCCAAAAGGATGTGATGAAATATATGTGATGTATGAGATTGATCATGTTCTTGTAATAGGAATCACGACTTGCTTGTCGATGAGTATGACAACTGGCAGGAGCCATAGGAGTTGTCTTAATTTATTGTATGACCTGCGTGTCAATCAAAAACGCCATGTAATTACTTTACTTTATTGCTAACCATTAGCCATAGTAGTAGAAGTAATAGTTGGCAAGACAACTTCATGAAGACACGATGATGGATATCATGATGATGGAGATCATGGTGTCGTGCCGGTGACGATGGTGATCATGCCGCGACCCGAAGATGGAGATCAAAGGCGCAAGATGATATTGGCCATATCATGTCACTTTATGATTTGCATGTGATGTTTATCATGTTTTACATCTTATTTGCTTAGAACGACGGTAGCATAAATAAGATGATCCCTCACTAAAATTTCAAGAAATGTGTTCCCCCTAAGTGTGCACCGTTGCGAAGGATCGTTGTTTCGAAGCACCACGTGATGATCGGGTGTGATAGATTCTAACGTTCGCATACAACGGGTGTAAGCCAGATTTACACACGCGAAACACTTAGGTTGACTTGACGAGCCTAGCATGTACAGACATGGCCTCGGAACACGAGAGACCAAAAGGTCGAACATGAGTTGTATAGTAGATGCGATCAACATGGAGATGTTCACCATTGATGACTAGTCCGTCTCACGTGATGATCGGACACGGCCTAGTCGATATGGATCATGTATCACTTAGATGACTAGAGGGATGTCTATCTGAGTGGGAGTTCATTAAATAATTTGATTAAATGAACTTAATTATCATGAACTTAGTCTAAAATTGTCTTTACAATCTATCTTGTAGATCCAATGGCCCACGCTAATGTTGCCCTCAACTTCAATGCGTTCCTAGAGAAAACCAAGCTGAAAGACGATGGAAGCAACTATACGGACTGGGTCCGTAACTTGAGGATCATCCTCATAGCTTCTAAGAAAGCATATGTCCTTGATGCACCGCTAGGTGACGCACCCATTTTCCCAGCAACTCAAGACGTTATGAACGCCTGGCAGTCGCGTAGTGATGATTACTCCCTGGTTCAGTGCGGCATGCTTTACAGCTTAGAACCGGGGCTCCAAAAGCGTTTTGAGCAACACGGAGCATATGAGATGTTCCAAGAGCTAAGAACGGTTTTCCAAGCTCATGCCCGGGTCGAGAGATATGAAGTCTCCGACAAGTTCTTCGGTCGTAAGATGGAGGAAAATAGTTCTGTCAGCGAGCACATACTCAAAATGTCTGGGTTGCACAACCGCTTGTCTCAGCTGGGAGTTAATCTTCCGGATGACTCGGTTATTGACGGAATTCTCCAGTCGCTTCCACCTAGCTACAAGAGCTTTGTGATGAACTTCAATATGGAAGGGATGGAGAAGTCCATTCCTGAGTTATATTCGATGTTGAAATCAGCGGAGGTGGAGATCAAAAAGGAACATCAAGTGTTGATGGTGAATAAGACAACCAGTTTCAAGAAAGGCAAGGGTAAGAAGAACTTCAAGAAGGACAGCAAAGCAGTTGCCGTGCCTGGTAAATTAGTTGCCGGGAAGAAGCCCAAGAATGGACCCAAGCCTGAGACTGAGTGCTTTTATTGCAAGGGAACCGGTCACTGGAAGCAGAACTGCCCCAAGTACTTAGCGGATAAGAAGGCCGGCAACGTCAAAGGTATATATGATATACATGTTATTGATGTGTACCTTACCAGCGCTCGTAGTAGCTCCTGGGTATTTGATACCGGTGCGGTTTCTCACATTTGTAACTCAAAACAGGAGCTGCGGAATAAGCGGAGACTGGCGAAGGACGAGGTGACGATGCGCGTCGGGAATGATTCCAAGGTCGATGTGATCGCCGTCGGCACGCTACCTCTGCATCTACCTTCGGGATTAGTTTTAAACCTGAATAATTGTTATTTAGTACCAGCTTTGAGCATGAACATTGTATCTGGATCTCGTTTGATGCGAGATGGCTACTCATTTAAATCCGAGAATAATGGTTGTTCTATTTATATGAGAGATATGTTTTATGGTCATGCCCCGCTGGTCAATGGTTTATTTTTATTGAATCTCGAACGTGATGTTACACATATTCATAGTGTGAATACCAAACGATGTAAGGTTAATAATGATAGTCCCACATACTTGTGGCACTGCCGCCTTGGTCATATTGGTGTCAAACGCATGAAGAAACTCCATGCAGATGGAATTTTGGAGTCTCTTGATTATGAATCATTTGACACGTGCGAACCATGCTTCATGGGCAAGATGACTAAGACTTCGTTCTCCAGAACAATGGAGCGAGCAACCAACTTGTTGGAAATAATACATACCGATGTATGCGGTCCAATGAGCATTGAGGCTCGCGGTGGCTATCGTTATGTTCTCACCCTCACTGATGACTTAAGCAGATATGGGTATGTCTATTTAATGAAACACAAGTCTGAGACCTTTGAAAAGTTCAAGGAATTTCAGAGTGAGGTAGAGAATCAACATGACAAGAAAATAAAGTTCTTATGATCTGATCGTGGAGGAGAATATTTGAGTCACGAGTTTGGCACGCACTTAAGGAAATGTGGAATTATTTCACAACTCACGCCGCCTGGCACACCTCAGCGTAATGGTGTGTCCGATCGTCATAATCGCACTCTATTGGATATGGTGCGATCTATGATGTCTCTTACTGATTTACCGCTATCATTTTGGGGATATGCATTAGAGACTGCCGCATTCACTTTAAATAGGGCACCGTCTAAATCCGTTGAGACGACACTGTATGAATTATGGTTTGGGAAGAAACCTAAGCTGTCGTTTCTGAAAGTTTGGGGATGCGATGCTTATGTCAAGAAACTTGAACCTGAAAAGCTCAAACCCAAATCGGAAAAGTGCGTCTTCATAGGATACCCTAAGGAAACTATTGGGTATACCTTCTACCTCAGATCCGAAGGCAAGATCTTTGTTGCCAATAATGGATCCTTTCTACAGAAAGAGTTTCTCTCGAAAGAAGTAAGTGGGAGGAAAGTAGAACTTGATGAGGTAATTGTACCCCCTCTCGAACCGGAGAGTAGAGCAGTGCAGGAAAATGTTTCTGTGGTGCCTGCACCGACTAGAGAGGAAGTTAATGATGATGATCATGAAACTTTGGATCAAGTTACTACTGAACTTCGTAGGTCCACGAGGACACGTTCCGCACCAAAGTGGTACGACAACCCTGTCCAGGAAATCATGTTGTTAGACAACGGTGAACCTTCGAACTATGAAGAAGCCATGGCGGGCCCGGATTCCAACAAATGGCTTGAAGCCATGAAATCCGAGATAGGATCCATGTATGAGAACAAAGTATGGACTTTGGTGGACTTGCCCGATGATCGGCAAGCCATAGAAAATAAATGGATCTTTAAGAAGAAGACTGACGCGGATGGTAATGTGACCGTCTATAAGGCTCGGCTTGTCACTAAGGGTTATCGACAAGTTCAAGGAGTTGACTACGATGAGACTTTCTCACCCGTAGCGATGCTGAAGTCCGTCCGAATCATGTTGGCAGTTGCCGCATTTTATGATTATGAGATCTGGCAAATGGACGTCAAAACGGCATTCCTTAACGGTTTCCTTAAGGAAGAATTGTATATGATGCAGCCGGAAGGTTTTATCGATCCTAAGAATGCTGACAAGGTATGCAAGCTCCAGCGCTCCATCTATGGGCTGGTGCAAGCATCTCGGAGTTGGAACATTCGCTTTGATGAGGTGATCAAAGCGCTTGGGTTTATACAGACTTATGGAGAAGCCTGTATTTACAAGAAAGTGAGTGGGAGCTCTGTAGCATTTCTCATTTTATATGTGGATGACATATTGTTGTTGGGAAATGATATAGAACTTTGGAAAGCATAAAGGCCTACTTGAATAAGTGTTTTTCAATGAAGGACCTTGGAGAAGCTGCTTACATATTAGGCATCAAGATCTATAGAGATAGATCGAGACGCCTCATTGGTCTTTCACAAAGCACATACCTTGACAAGATATTGAAGAAGTTCAATATGGATCAGTCCAAGAAGGGGTTCTTGCCTGTATTGCTAGGTGTGAGATTGAGCACAGCTCAATGCCCGACCTCGGCAGAAGATAGAGAAAAGATGAGTGTCATCCCCTATGCCTCAGCCATAGGCTCTATTATGTATGCCATGCTGTGTACCAGACCTGATGTGAACCTTGCCATAAGTTTGGTAGGGAGGTACCAAAGTGATCCCGGAATGGAACACTGGACATCAGTCAAGAATATCCTTAAGTACCTGAAAAGGACTAAGGATATGTTTCTCGTTTATTGAGGTGCCGAAGAGCTCGTCGTAAAGGGTTACGTCGATGCTAGCTTCGACACAGATCCGGATGACTCCAAGTAACAAACCGGATACGTGTATATTTTGAATGGTGGGGCAGTCAGCTGGTGCAGTTGCAAGCAAAGCGTCGTGGCAGCATCTACATGTGAAGCGGAGTACATAGCTGTTTCGGAAGCAGCGCAGGAAGGAGTCTGGATGAAGGAGTTCATCACCGAGCTAGGAGTGATTCCCAATGCGTCGGGCCCGATGACTCTCTTCTGTGACAACACTGGAGCTATTGCCATTGCCAAGGAGCCCAGGTTTCACAAGAAGACCAAGCACATCAAGCGCCGCTTCAACTCCATTCGTGGTTACATTCAGGATGGAGATATAGATATTTGTAAAGTACATACGGATCTGAATGTCGCAGATCCGTTGACTAAACCTCTTCCACGAGCGAAACATGATCAGCACTAGAACTCTATGGGTGTTCGATTCATCACAATGTAACTAGATTATTGACTCTAGTGCAAGTGGGAGACTGTTGGAAATATGCCCTAGAGGCAATAATAAAATGGTTATTATTATATTTCCTTGTTCATGATAATTGTCTATTGTTCATGCTATAATTGTATTAACCGGAAACCGTAATACATGTGTGAATACATAGACCACACCATGTCCCTAGTGAGCCTCTAGTTGACTAGCTCGTTGATCAATAAATGGTCATGGTTTCCTGACCATGGACATTGGATGTCGTTGATAACGGGGTCACATCATTAGGAGAATGATGTGATGGACAAGACCCAATCCTAAGCACAACACAAGACCGTGTAGTTCGTCTGCTAGAGCTTTTTTAATGTCAAGTATCATTTCCTTAGACCATGAGATTGTGCAACTCCCGGATACCGTAGGAATGCTTTGGGTGTATCAAACGTCACAACGTAACTGGGTGACTATAAAGGTGCACTACAGGTATCTCCGAAAGTGTCTGTTGGGCTGGCACGAATCGAGACTGGGATTTGTCACTCCGTGTGACGGAGAGGTATCTCTGGGCCCACTCGGTAATACATCATCATAATGAGCTCAATGTGACTAAGGAGTTAGTCACGGGATCATGTGTTACGGAACGAGTAACGAGACTTGCCGGTAACGAGATTGAACAAGGTATAGGGATACCGACGATCGAATCTCAGGCAAGTAACATACCGATGGACAAAGGGAATTGTATACGGGATTAATTGAATCCCCGACATCGTGGTTCATCCGATGAGATCATCGTGGAACATGTGGGAGCCAATATGGGTATCCATATCCCGCTATTGGTTATTGGCCGGAGAGGTGTCTCGGTCATGTCTGCATGGTTCCCGAACCCGTAGGGTCTACACACTTAAGGTTCGGTGACGCTAGAGTTGTAATGGGAATTGTATGTGGTTACCAAAATTTGTTCGGAGTCCCGGATGAGATCCCGGACGTCACGAGGAGTTCCGGAATGGTCCGGAGGTAAAGATCTATATATGGGAAGTCCTATTTTGGCCACCGGAAAATGTTTGGGATTTTTCGGTATTGTACAGGGAAGGTTCTAGAAGGTTCCGGAGTGGGGCCCACCTGCATGGGGGGACCCACATGAACATGGGTAGTGGGGGCAAGGCCCCACACCCCTGGTCAAGGTGCACCAAGATCCCCCTTAGAAGGAATAAGATCATATCCCGAAGGGATAAGATCAAGATCCCTAAAAAGGGGGGATAACAATCGGTGGGGAAGGGAAAGGATGGGATTTCTTTCCTCCCACCTTTGCCAACGCCCCAATGGACTTGGAGGGCAAGAAACCAGCCCCCTCCACCCCTATATATAGTGGGGAGGCGCATGGGAGCTGCACCCCTTGCCCCTGGCGCAGCCCTCCCTCCTCCTACACCTCCTCCTCCCACTACTAGAAAAATGGCTATAGCCAATATCCCTATTAGTGGCGCACCATGGTGGGGGTGCGCCACTGCTATATAGCAATGGCGCACCAGAAGCAGGTGCGCCATTGTTCTTTTTTTAGTAGTGGCGCACCACCTGAGCAGTGCGCCATTGCTATTTTTTTGTCCATCCCCCCACCCCACCAGACATAGCAATGGCGCACCACACCTAGGTGCGCCACTGCTATGCTACATAGTAATGGCGCACCTTGGTGTGGTGCGCCATTGCTATGTCTGGTGGGGGTGTGTGCTTGCATGTGTGTGAGGTTTGGAATGGCGCACCCTCCCTGGTGCGCCATTGCTAAGTTTAGCAATGGCGCACCAGGGAGGGTGCGCCATTACTAACGTCTCACACACACAAACACACACCCCACCACACCCCCCCCCCCCCCCCCCCCCCCGTGGATCGCATTTTCAGTTTAAAATAAAATAAAAGAAAATGATAAAAGATTCAAATTTCAAAATCCTTCGAGATGCCCATGTGTTATGTGTTCTAGTTGTTAGGAAAATTAACAAACATGAATTTCGATTTTTTTTGCAAAAGGCCGCCGTGTTTCGGTAAAATGGCCATAACTTTTGCATACGACCTCCGATGAAAAAGTTTTTTATATGAAAAAGCATCTACTCGAAAAGTTACATCCGAATTCAACTAGCTATGCCCGTTATCGATTTTTTAGAATCCTCAAAAGACCCACAGAAAAAATGTTACGATGCTTTTAAGATCTGGAGGCAAAAAAATAAAAAAAATAAAAAAAGTTAGCAATGGCGCACCAGTGCATAGTGCGCCACTACTATTTTCCCGCCTTCAAAATTCAAAAAAATTTAAAAATAGTAATGGCGCAGCAAACCTAGGTGCGCCACTGCTATGCTACATAGTAATGGCGCACCACACCTAGGTGCGCCATTACTATGTACCATAGCAATGGCGCACCACCCCATGGTGCGCCATTACTATGTCACAAGCCCCACCACGTACGCACCCACCCACCCCTCTCCTTCCTCTCTCCTTATCCCCTTCCCCCTCCTCCTCCTCCCTTCTCCTTCCCCGACATGGCTGCCGCCCGCAGGCTTCCTCTATCCCGAGACCGGCGCCTTCATCTCGCCGGTGACCGAGCCACAGGAGCGCCACCGCCCGTCGCGCCTCCCCTTCCCCTTCCCCTTCTTCCTCCCTTCCCCTTCATTCTTCTCCTCTCCTCCACTCCATCACCTCCTCTCCTCCTCTCCTCCACTCCATCTCCTCCTCTCCGGTGACCTCCTCCTCCTCACGGTGCTCCTCCTCCGGTGACCTCCTCCTCACGGTGCTCCTCCTCCGGCGACCTCCTCCTCCCTCCTCTCCTCCTCACGGTGCTCCTCCTCCGGCGACCTCCTCCTCCCTCCTCTCCTCCTCATGGTGCTCCTTCCTCTCCTGCTCACGGTCCTCCTCCTCCTCTCCGGCGACCTCCTCCTCCCTCCTCTCCTCCTCACGGTCTCTCCTCCCTCCTCCTCTACTTCCGGCCACATGTGGAGCTCCCCCGGCACAAAGAACGTAAAAGATCCAGGTCGAGAACGAAATTTGAAAAAAATTTAACCAAAAAAAACGAGCCAAAAAAATGAGCCAGATCTAGATCCAGATCCAAATTCAAAATTCAAAAATAGCAATGGCGCACGGTGGGGGTTAGACGGTGCGCCACTACTATTTTCCCGCCTTCAAAATTCAAAAAAATCAATAAATTTCAAAAAAAAAAGTTACCAGTGGCGCACCTGTAGCAATAGTAATGGCGCACTACAAGGTGCGCCACTGTTACCTGCAATACTAATGGCGCACCAGAGGTGCGCCATTAGTATTTGTTACTAATGGCGTGGTAATAGTGGCGCACCTATAGTGCGCCATTAATGGCAAAAATAGGTGCACCACTAACAGTCCTTTTTCTAGTAGTGTCCTCCGTAGTGCTTAGCGAAGCTCTGGCGGAGAACCATGAGCTCCACCGCCACCACGCCGTCGTGCTGCCGGAGCTCTCCCTCAACTTCTCCTCCCCCCTTGCTAGATCAAGAAGGAGGAGACGTCCCCGGGCTGTACGTGTGTTGAACGCGGAGGCGCCGTCCGTTCGGCGCTTGGATCGGATCTTCTGCGATTTGAATCGCCGCGAGTACGACTCCATCAACCACGTTCTTTGCAACGCTTCCGCTTAGCGATCTTCAAGGGTATGAAGATGCACTCCCTCTCTCTCGTTGCTAGCATCTCCTAGATTGATCTTGCTGACACGTAGGAAAATTTTGAATTATTACTACGTTCCCCAACAGGAACTTCTTTTGATTATTGCTTGAGCAACCTTGATCGAGTTTTGCAGAGATGTGAAGAAACTAATCTTGTCTTGAATTGGGAAAAGTGCCACTTTTTGGTTAATGAAGGTATTTTCTTGGGACACAAGATCTCCGAAAGAGGTATTGAAGTTTATAAAGCTAAAGTTGATGCTATTGAAAAAATGCCGTGTCCTACGGACATAAGAGGTATAAGAAGTTTCCTTGGTCGTGCTGGTTTCTATAGGAGGTTTATTAAAGACTTCTCTAAGATTTCTAGGCCTCTCACTAATCTTTTGCAAAAAGATGTTCCATTTGTTTTAGATAATGATTGTGTAGAAGCATTTGAAATTCTTAAGAATGCCTTGATTTCCGCACCTATTGTTCAACCACCTGATTGGAACCTACCCTTTGAAATTATGTGTGATGCTAGTGATTATGCTGTTGGTGCTGTTCTAAGACAAAGAGTTGATAAGAAATTAAATGTCATCCATTATGCTAGTAAAACTCTAGACAGTGCTCAAAGAAATTATGCTACTACTGAAAAGGAATTTTTAGCGGTTGTGTTTGCTTGTGATAAGTTCAGACCTTATATTGTTGATTCCAAAGTGACTGTTCACACCGATCATGCTGCTATTAAATACCTTATGGAAAAGAAAGATGCTAAACCTAGACTTATTAGATGGGTTCTTCTGCTACAAGAATTTGATTTGCATATTATTGATAGAAAGGGTGCTGACAACCCTGTAGCAGACAACTTGTCTAGGTTAGAAAATGTTCTTGATGACCCACTACCTATTGATGATAGCTTTCCTGATGAACAATTAGCTGTCATAAATGCTTCGCGTAAAGCTCCATGGTATGCTGATTATGCTAATTACATTGTTGCTAAATTCATACCGCCTAGTTTCACATACCAACAAAAGAAATAGTTCTTCTATGATTTAAGACATTACTTTTGGGATGATCCACACCTTTATAAAGAAGGAGTAGATGGTGTTATTAGACGTTGTGTACCTGAGCATGAATAGGAACAGATCTTACGCAAATGTCACTCAGAGGCCTATGGGGGACACCACGCTGGAGATAGAACTGCACACATGGTATTACAATCTGGTTTTTATTGGCCTACTCTCTTCAAGGATGCTCGTAAGTTTGTCTTGTCTTGTGATGAATGTCAAAGAATTGCTAATATTAGTAGACGTCAGGAAATGCTATGAATTACTCTCTTGTTATTAAACCATTTGATGTTTGGGGTTTTGATTATATGGGACCTTTTCCACAATCTAATGGGTATACTCATATTCTAGTTGATGTTGATTATGTTACTAAGTGGGTAGAAGCTATTCCAACTAGTAGCGCTGATCATAACACTTCTATTAAAATGCTTAAATAAGTTATTTTCCCTAGATTTGGAGTCCCTAGATATTTAATGACTGGTGGTGGTTCACACTTTATTCAGGGTGCCTTCCGTAAATTGCTTGCTAAGTATGATGTTAATCATAGAATTGCGTCTCCATATCATCCTCAGTCTAGTGGTCAAGTAGAATTGAGCAATAGAGAAATTAAATTGATCTTGCAAAAGACTGTTAATAGATCCAGAAAGAATTGGTCTAAGAAACTTGATGATGCATTATGGGCTTATAGAACTGCTTACAAAAACCCTATGGGTATGTCTCCGTATAAAATGGTTTATGGTAAAGCATGTCACTTACCTCTTGAACTAGAACATAAAACTTATTGGGCAATTAAAGAGCTCAACTATGATTTCAAACTTGCCGGTGAGAAGAGGTTATTTGACATTAGCTCACTTGATGAAAGGAGAACCCAGGCCTATGAGAATGCCAAGTTGTTTAAAGAAAAAGTTAAGAGATGGCATGATAGAAGGATACAAAAGCGTGAATTCAATGTAGGTGACTATGTCTTGCTATACAATTCTCGTTTAAGATTTTTTGCAGGAAAACTTCTCTCTAAATGGGAAGGGCCTTACATTATCGAGGAAGTATATCGTTCCGGTGCCATCAAAATCAACAATGCCGAAGGCACAAACCCGAAGGTGGTAAACGGCCAAAGAATCAAACATTATATCTCAGGTACTCCCATAAATGTTGAAACCAATATTATCAATACCATAACTCCGGAGGAGTACATTAGGGAGACCTACCAGAACGTTTTAGACTCCGAAAAGGAATAGGTATGTGGTACGGTAAGTAAACCGACTCCAAAACTTTTTCAACAGCAAATTTTCTCCATTTTGGAATAGTTAAAAAATTAGGAAAGTTTAAAGTAGTCCGAATAGTGCACGAGGAGGCGACAAGCCAGGGGGGCGCGCCCTACCCCCCTGGGCGCGCCCCTGTGGCTTGTGGCCACCTCGTGTACCCTCCGGACTCCATTTTCTTGTGGTATACTCCTTCAGGTCGGTAAAAATTCATTATATAATCTCCCGAAGGTTTCGACCTTCGTATCACGACAATATCTCCTGTTTTCGTTTTGAGCTGTTTCCGCAGCAGATTTAGAGCAAGATGTTGTCCCAAGATTCCGATGGGGAGAGCTATATATCGCATTATCTTGCCAATCCCAAGCTCTATGGAGACTTAGTTCCTTATGGATCGTTCTCAGAGGTGGAACAAGAAGGCAAGTATGAGGAAGAAAGCTCGGATGGAGAGGAGGTCCCCCTGCCTCGACCAGGAGATATGCACGTGGAGTTCAAGAAATCGAGCCTTCCAAACACAAGGAGAAAACCCAAGGTTCTATTTATCCCTTCTCGTTTCTTGCAGGAGAGCAAGCAAGAATTATGTCAAAGGATATTGAAGCTCGAGCAGGAAGTAGACGATCTGAGGGAACATAATTTTATGCTTAGGAGGAAACTGGACAAGCTTCCAACCTCATCAACAACTCCAACACCACCACCTCCGAAGCAAGACAACTAAACACATGGGTATGGGCACTCCCCTTGGCTTGTGCCAAGCTTGGGGGAGGTGCCCCGGTATCGTATCACCATCACATCTTTTACTTTTATCGTTTTTCTTAGTTCCATCCTTTTGGTTATATCTTGATCTAGTAGAATAATTTTTTTGGTATGATCTAGTTTTGAGTTTGCTTTATGTTCCCCCTATGTAAGCAAGTCCGAGAGTTATATAATAAAGAGTAGTTTTGAGCACTCATTAAAATATTTTATGCTAAGGAGTTGATGTTGAACAAGGAAGACAACATAATGAGTTATGTTTGCTTATTTCCGAATAGAAGTTATATGGTTATAGATCCTTCAACATGTGACGATTGCTTCCACCCCATATCAGCCAAAACTTCCGCACCAAGTAGAGATACTACTTGTGCATCCAAACACCCTTAACCCAGTTCTGCCATGAGAGTCCACCATACCTACCTATGGATTGAGTAAGATCCTTCAAGTAAGTTGTCATCGGTGCAAGCAATAAAGAATTGCTCTCTAAATATGTGTGATCTATTAGTGTGAAGAAAATAAACTTTATACGAACTTGTGATATGGAAGAAATAAAAGCGACAGACTGCATAATAAAGTTCTCTATCACAAGGGGCAATATAAAGTGACGTTCTTTTGCATTAAGGGATTGTGCATCCAACTTTAAAAGCGCATGACAATCTCTGCTTCCCTCTACGAAGGGCCTATCTGCTACTTTTATTTTCTAGTACTTACCTTTATGCAAGAGTCGTGGTGATCTTCATCACCTCCTTTATTTCGCCTTTATCTTTTGGCAAGCGTCATGTGTTGGGGAATGATCTAGACACATATATCCACTCGGAAGTGGGTGAACATGAGTTATTTCTGTTGACATTACCCTTGAGGTAAATACTTGGCAGGCAACACTATAAGCCCCTATCTTTCTCTGTGTTCGATTGAAGCTTTGACCTCATAGGTACCGCGTGAGTGTTAGCAATTGTGAAAGACTAAAAGATGATTGAGTATGTGGATTTGCTTTACGAGCTCTTATATTGACTCTTTCCTACATTATAATAAATTGGAATTGCTTCAATGACTAAGATCATAGTTTGTTGGTTCTCAATAGAGTTCTTGATTCATACTTTACCTTGTGAACGAATTGTTACTTAAGCATAAGAAATTATATGTCAATATATGTTGTTGTTCTAAAGATGATCATGATGCCTTCATGTCCGCATTTTATTTTATCGACACCTCTATCTCTAAACATGTGGGCATATTCATCGATTTCGGCTTTCGCTTGAGGACAAGCGAGGTCTAAGCTTGGGGGAGTTGATACGTCCATTTTGCATCATACTTTTATATTGATATTTATTACATTATGGGCTGTTAATACACATTATGGTACAATACTTATGCCTTTGCTCTCTTATTTTACAAGGTTTACATGAAGAGGGAGAATGCCGGCAGCTGGAATTCTGGGCTGGAAAAGGAGCAAATCTGAGATACCTATTCTGCACAACTCCAAAAGTCCTGAAAATCTACGGAGAATTATTTTGGAATATATAAAAAATATTGGGCGAAAGAAATACATCAGGGGACCCACCAGGAGGCCACAAGCCAGGGGGGCGCGCCCTACCCCCCTGGGCGCGCCCTGCAGGCTTGTGGGCCCCCTAGCAGGCCTCCGGTGCCCATCTTCTGCTATATGGAGGGTTTTGACCTGGAAAAAATCATAAGGGGAGCTTTCGGGATGAAGCGCCGCCGTCTCGAGGCGGAACTTGGACAGAACCAATCTAGGGCTCCGGCGGAGCTGTTCTGCCGTGGAAACTTCCCTCCCTGAGGGGGAAATCGAAGCCATCGTCATCACCAACGATCCTCTCATCGAGATGGGGTCAATCTCCATCAACATCTTCACCAGCACCATCTCCTCTCAAACCCTAGTTCATCTCTTGTATCCGATCTTTGTCTCAAAACCTCAGATTGGTACCTGTGGGTTGCTAGTAGTGTTGATTACTCCTTGTAGTTGATGCTAGTTGGTTTACTTGGTCGAAGATCATATGTTCAGATCCTTAATGATAATTAATACTCCTCTGATTATGAACATTAATATGCTTTGTGAGTAGTTGCATTTGTTCCTGAGGACATGGGATAAGTCTTGTTATAAGTAATCATGTGAATTTGGTATTCGTTCGATATTTTGATGAGATGTATGTTGTCTCTCCTCTAGTGGTGTTATGTGAACGTCGACTACATGACACTTCACCATTGTTTGGGCCTAGAGGAAGGCATTGGGAAGTAATAAGAAGATGATGGGTTGCTAGAGTGACAGAAGCTTAGACCCTAGTTTATGCGTTACTTCGTAAGGGGCTGATTTGGATCCACTTGTTTCATGCTATGATTAGATTTATCTTAATTCTTCTTTCGTAGTTGCAGATGCTTGCGAGAGGGGTTAATCATAAGTGGGAGGCTTGTCCAAGTAAGGGCAGCACCCAAGCACTGATCCACCCACATATCAAATTATCAAAGTAACGAACGCGAATCATATGAGCATGATGAAAACTAGCTTGACAGTAATTCTCACGTGTCCTCGGGAGCGCTTTGCTTTATATAAGAGTTTGTCCAGGCTTGTCCTTTGCTATAAAAAGGATTGGGCCACCTTGCTGCACCTTTGTTACATTTGTTACTTGCTATCCGTTACGAATTACCCTATTACAAAACTATCTGTTACCGATAATTTCAGTGCTTGCAGGGAATACCTTACTGAAAACCGCTTGTCATTTCTTTCTGCTCCTCGTTGGGTTCGACACTCTTACTTATCGAAACGACTATGATAGATCCCCTATACTTGTGGGTCATCAGTTCACACTTTATTCATGGTGCTTTCCGTAAGATGCTTGCTAAATATGATGTTAACCATAGAATTGCATCACCCTATCATCCTCAATCTAGTGGTCAAGTTGAACTTAGCAATAGAGAAATAAAATTAATATTACAAAAAACTGTCAATAGGTCTCGTAAGAATTGGTCTAATAAATTAGATGATGCACTTTGGGCCTATAGAACAGCTTATAAAAATCCTATGGGTTTGTCTCCATACAAAATGGTATATGGTAAAGCTTGTCATTTGCCTCTAGAATTAGAACATAAAGCATTTTGGGCAATTAAAGAACTCAACTATGATTTCAAACTTGCTGGTGAGAAGAGGCTATTTGATATTAGCTCATTAGATGAATGGAGAACTCAAGCCTATGAAAATGCCAAACTATTCAAAGAAAAAGTAAAAAGATGGCATGACAAAAGAATCCAATAGCGGGAATTCAAAATAGGAGACTATGTTCTTTTGTTCAACTCTCGTTTAAGATTTTTTGCAGGTAAGCTTCTCTCCAAATGGGAAAGACCTTATATTATCGAAGAGGTTTATTGTTCTGGAGCTATCAATATTAATAACGCCGAAGGTACTAACCCGAAGGTGGTCAATGGACAAAGAATTAATCACTATATCTCAGGTACGCCTATTAACGTTGAAAGCAATGCTATCCAAACCATGACACCAGAGGAACACATAAAAGAAACCTTCCGGAACACTCAAGAATTCTGAAAAATAGGAGGTACGTGATACGGTAAGTAAATGGACTCCGAAAAATCCACAAAAATATTTTTTGTCAGTTTTGGAATGTTAGAAAATTTTGGAAATAAAGAAATAAACCGGAAGGTGATCGAGGTGAGCACGATACACCAGGGCGCGCCAGGCCCCCCTGGGTGCGCCCTGGTGGGTTGTGCCCACCTCGGACACCTTCCCGACTCCGTTTTCCTTCCAGATGCTTGTTTCCCAAGAATAAAAATTCTCTATATATACTCCCGACTGTTTTGACGACCGAATCGCAGAAAAATCCTCTGTTCTTGTTTCTTGTTGTTTTCTCGTCAGATCTTGATCTCAATGGCTACACCAAGATCTTCCAAGGACAAGTTCTTCGAGAAGGTCATCAACCCGTACTTGTTGGAGGTGATGAAGCACCCTCAAGCCATTGCGATGGTTGAGGGGGTGCTCCAAATCCGCGATGTTCAAGGACCCAAGAAGACCGGAAGCGTGGATGCTAGGCTCGAGGCGGTGGAACAGGAAATCTTCAAGTGCCAGAAGATGGTGGAACGTGGACTTAGTGCCAACCACTCCATGATCACGGAATTCACCCGTGGTCAGATGGTGGATGGCCGGTCTGTGAAGGACATCATCTCTGCCCACAACAAGCAAATTAATTTTCTACAGAGCCAAGTTTATGATCTTCAAAACCAGGTTTTTGAATATGATGCAAGATTTAAAGGTATGAGTTTAGCTGCCAGTTGCAGGACTCAAGGGACTCTGGTGTCAACTTTTGATGGGGAGCCCTTGCCGTGGAAGCTGGAGGACAAGCCTACTACATCACCACCACCTCCTTCATCACCACCACCAAAGGAGACTTGAGCACACGGGTATGGGCACTCCCCTTGATCCAAGCTTGGGGGAGGTGCCCCGATATCGTATCACCATCACTTTTATTCACCTTTACCTATTTTAGTTCGATCTTTAGTTTCCCTTTGCTTTAGTTGAATAAAAGTTTAGCATGATCTATTTTCGTGTGTTAGTTTCGTGGCCTATCTATCTATGTAATCGAGTGAGAGTTATATAATAAAGTTTAGTTTGAGTTTTTGCCTCTCTACTTTCTTGTTGCAATCAAAATAAAAGGAAAGAGAAATAAATGAAAAGAATCATATGCTAATCTTATGGTGAGTAATGACATCACATAAAGAAAAGTATAAGTATTAAAATTTATTGGAGATTGACAAACATAGCATTGGTCAATGATGCAATTCAGGAAAGAATTAATAAGATAAGAGAAGATTCACATGCAAATACACCATCTTGGACATCTTTTATGATTGTGAGCCCCCATCAAATATTATATGTCAAAACTTTTGACGTTGGACAAGTAAGACAACATAATGATTTATGCTTGTTCATATCCACATAGAAGTTATATTGTCATAGATCCTTCAACATGTGGTGCTTTATGTGATGTGACTGCATAATAAAGGTTGTTATCATAGGGGGCAATATAGCGTGACATTCTTTTACATTATGGGATTGGTCATACAAACCAAAAAGCGCATGACAACCTCTGCTTCCCTCTGCGAGGGGACTATCTTTTACTTTTATGTATTTACTTTTATGCAAGAGTCAAAGTATTCTTCCCTATTCTTTTTACTTTTTCCTTTTGCAAGCATCATGTGGTGAGGAAAGATCTAGGCACATATATCCAGTTGGATATGAGTGGGCATGAGTTATTGTTGTTGACATCACCCTTGAGGTGAATACGTTGGGAGGCGAAACTATAAGCCCCTATCTTCCTATGTGTCCGGTCGAAACTTTTTGCTCATGGGTATGCCATGAGTGTTAGCAGTCATAGAAGACTAAATGATGGTTGAGTATGTGGACTTACCAAAAGGCCCCGACATGAGACCCTTCCTGAAAATATGATGAATTGTAGTTGCAAATTCGACTAAGAACATAGTTTGTTGGTTTCCAATAAGGTCTATACTTCATACTTCTATGTTGTGATGAATTGTTACTTGTTCATGAGAAGTTATATGATAAAAATGTATTGAATAAATTTTATGTTAGAGTTTGTTTCTGTTATAATAATAAGCATGATGCTAGTATGTCCGTGTTTTGTTTTTATCGACACTTCTCTCTCAAACCATGTGGACATGCTTTTCAATATCGGCTTTCGCTTGAGGACAAGCAAGGTCTAAGCTTGGGGGAGTTGATACTTCCATTTTGCATCATGATTTCCTACTGTTATTTATTATGTTTTGTTGAATAATAATGCTTTAGGGAGTGATTCTAATCTCTTTTCTCTCATAATATGCAAGGTTTACACAAAGAGGGAGAATACCGACAGCTAGAATTTTGGACCTGAAAAAAGCACATCAGAGATACCTATTCTGCACAACTCCAATGAAGTTGAAACTTTACGGAGATTATTTTTGGAATTAATAAAAAATACTGGAGCAAAGAACAACCGGAGGGGGCCACCCTGGTGGGCACAAGAGACCAGGGCGCGCCAGGCCCCCCTGGGCGCGCCTTGGTGGGTTGTGCCGTCCTAGGCCCACCTCCGGTGCCCATCTTCTGGTATAAAATCACTTTTGACCTAGAAAAAAATCAGAGGAGGACTTTCGGGACGAAGCGCCTCCGCCTAGAGGTAGAACTTGGGCAGGAGCACTTTTGCCCTTCAGCGGAGTGATTCCGCCGGGGGAACTTCCCTCCCAGAGGGGGAAATCGAAGCCATCGTCATCACCAACACCCCTCTCATCTTTGGGAGGTCTATATTCATCAACATCTTCAATAGCACCATCTCCTCACCCTAGTTCATCTCTTGTGTTCAATCTTTGTACGGAAACCTCAGATTGGTACCTGTGGGTCACTAGTAGTGTTGATTACCTTGCGTAGTTGATTACTATATGGTTTATTTGGTGGAAGATTATATGTTCAGATCCATTATGCTATTCAATACCCCTCTGATCTTGAGCATGTTTATTTTTTGTGAGTAGTTACCTTTGTTCTTGAGGTCACGGGAGAAGTCATGTTGCAGGTAATCATGTGAATTTGATATGTGTTCGATATTTTGATGATATGTATGTTGTGATTCCCTTACACTGGTGCAGCGACGTGCTATACAAACGATTTTAACCCCTTTCCGTGACGTACTTTGAAACCGTCGCCTTGCATGTGTGGGCAATAGGGGGGTCCATCCCACACGACACGGCAAACCCGTCGGCGATGGTGGCCAACGAACGCAAACGTTTGGCAAAACTAAGCGTATGGGATGTCCCCATCTATCACAAACGAGGGTCACCGGATAATCATTTGAGATATGTGTATTTCCCATACGGTTCATCCTTGCAACTCGTGTGAGATCACACAACATCGCACGCGTTATTCTGTGAAGCGCCGTTTACGATGAGCACCGAATCACAAACAGTTCACGATTATAAAGTGTGTACGATAAGGAGACAATCACACAAAGTTAGTTCCACTTTGACCGTCTGTGATATGATATAAGAGTGCATACGTTTATCATTGTAAAACTGTATGCGAAGGTTGAATATATCCCACACGCGGGGTTTCTGATAAATGTTTGTGATTTCTAAATCGTCCCTAACGTGTGATCCAAACTTCCCAAACGTGTCATCTAGAATAACTGTGTCGGATGAAGGCCTATCGCACGCGTTCTTCTTTGACCAACGTTTACGATGGTACACAGTTCAAAATACGAAATCGTGTATGATTAGGAGACTAGCACAAATGCTGTTGTTGTTAATCTCACATGTTCTTTCTCTTCTGACCATGCGCGAAGACGAGATTCATCGCACACGCCTCGAATGGAGAAACATGTGTGATGTTGGAGTTGATCGCAGATGTTTTGCTTTCTCAAACTGTGTGCATTCTAATGGCCTGCAGAGCAGGATTTGCCCCTAATTAAATACCTTTGTTCATAATTCACATAATTTAAATTTGAAAGTAGGAATTCATGTATTTCATATCGAATCATGTTTAGGTTTAAGAACGAATGCATAATTCGATTAACATGTACATATACTCAAGAACTACATAAGCATCAATTCTCAAAAAAAAGTGGAAAGTACAGAAGGGACAAATAAAGAATGATGGAAGCACGGTTGTACTAAAGACGGTAAAGAGAGAGACGAAAGACATTTTGTATGCTGGAGAAGGTGAAGCGGAATGCCCATATTGTGCCCTCCTCCATGCCTAATGTACGAACGACTCTAGGCCAGCCCCTAGTGATGGCCGCCCACCCATCCTTCAGTGTCTTCATTACGACTTCTCGATGCTCATTGTAGTCTTGATGATATATTTTAACCTTCATTGCATGTCCAACAATCATGTACTTTGCGAGGTAATCTTGAGTAAACTGCTTTGGGAACCACTGCAAAAGAAAAAGATTCAGACATTGTTGTGTGACAACTCATTATGGGCAGTAGTAATCGAAGCCTACGGAGTTCGTAGTTACCATCCTACAGCTCACTGTTGTGTTGGATAGAGCGTAAACAAATAGCCTAATTGGCATTGTTCATCTCTTTTCCATAACAATCATTTTCAGTTTCCTCACTTGATGCTAGTTCATGAATATTTCATTACCCCACACGCAAAAAGGGTCCAGGAATGGATCTTTACCTAAGACATATGTACCTATAAGCAAGAAGCCAATATTAGAAGCTAAAATGCAGTTGCAGAATGGTGTAATATATTACTCCATTAGTTCCACAATGTGTTGCATATAAACATTCTGAGAAGTCAACATTTACTTACTTTGATCAAGTTTGTAGAGAAAAACATTTACATCTAGAATTGCAATTCCATTTCAATAGACACATCACAAAATTTTATATTGTATACATTTTAGATGGTATATGTAGATACATCACAAAAATCTATATGCACTACATGATGGAACGGATGGAGTATAAGCGGAGGGGTGAAAAGAACCTCGGTGGAAAACGTTGGCCACTACCATTGTTGTCCTGTGCAAGTACATGTAAAGTCATGATAAGTACATTAGGCTTAACATCAACCAAGTATACGAGGTATCTGCTTCAAATAAACAAGGCATATATGCTCACTATAACAACCAAATATAGCCATTTGATACTGGACAAATGCTCAATGGAACCAACCTAACAACCAGATAACGAAAAGCAAGGCGTCTGCTTGAAAACTAGACAAATGCTCACTGCAATCAACCTAACAACCAGATACAGAAAAGCAAGGCATCTGGTTGAAAACTAGACAAATGCTTACTGCAACCAACCTGGCAACCAAATTCAGAGAAACAAGGCATAAATGTTTAAAGCGGGAGTTAAGGGCACAGGTTAATAACACCAGGCATAACAGGTGGTATTGATGAAATTGAACTGCACAGTTCATACTTGCACATAATGAACATCACATTGTGAATAACTGAAAGAAACAAGGCATTCATGCTCACTGTAACAACCAACTATAGCCATTGAAAACTGGACAAATACTCAATACAACCAACCTAACAATCAGATACAGAAAAGCAAGGACTCTGCTTGACAACTGGATAAATGCTGAATTAAACAATGCAAGATTATCGCATGGCAAAAGCTACTACAACAATGGGTACGAGACGGCTAGCTACAAAAGGTATGATTTGCTCACAGGATGGTGCCTCACTTGTCATGGATGGGCTCCTTCCACTTGGGATATGAGGTGCCCAGGGTGCGCTCCCTGATGTCGCAGATGGCACGTTTCCCCTTGTAACAGCCGTAGTGTGTGCCATTATCTTGGTGGATGAGATCTGACTTTGAAGCTAAGGATCCCAAGCCACCGCCGTAGAACGTTTCCTTCAAAATGACAAAAGGGGCTCGATGGCGTAGAAGGATTGCAAATCCATGACCGCGAGGCGGAGGATATCAGCGGCGGGGCCTTTGGAGAGATCGGTGGCGGTTGAACTAGAGGCGTGATAACCCACAAGTATAGAGGATCGCAACAGTTTTCGAGGGTAGAGTATTCAACCCAAATTTATAGATTTGACACAAGGGGAGCCAAAGAATACTTGAGAGTGTTAGCAGCTGAGTTGTCAATTCAACCACACCTGGAGATTAAATATCTACAGCAAAGCGATCAGTAGCACAGTAATATGATAGTTTGATAGCAATAGTGACAGTAAAAGTAGCGGTAACAGTAGTAGCTATAGTTTTGTAGCAGTTGGAACAACAACAATAGTAATAGTAACTTGGCAAGAACAATAAGTGGAAAGGTCGTAGGCACTGGATCGGTAACTCGTTGGATGATATTCGTCATGTAACAGTCATAACCTAGGGCGATAAAGAACTAGCTCAGTTCATCAATGTAATGTAGGCATGTATTCCGTAAATAGTCATACGTGCTTATGGGAAAGAACTTGCATGACATCTTTTGTCCTACCCTCCCGTGGCAGCGGGGTCCATAAGGAAACTAAGGGATATTAAGGCCTCCTTGATACGTCTCCAACGTATCTATAATTTTTTATTGTTCCATGCTATTATATTATCTATTTTGGATGTTTTATATGCATCAATATGCTATTTTATATTATTTTTGGGACTAACCTATTAATCTAGAGCCTAGTGCCAGTTTCTGTTTTTTCCATCTTTTTGAGTATTGCAGATAAGGAATATTAAACGGAGTCCAAACGGAATAAAATCTTCGGAATGATTTTTCTTGGACCAGAAGCAACCCAACAAACTTCGAGATGAAGGCAGGAGAGCCGCCGTGTGGCGACAAGCCACAGGGGCGCGCCCTAGGGGGGGCGCCCCCCTGGCTTGTGGCCCCACGGCAGCCTTCCTAACCCTATTCTTCGGCCTATAAATTGCCAAATATTCCCTGGATACAAAACAGAGCCACGAAAATACTTTTTCGCCGCCGGAAGCCTCTGTTCCCGTGAGATCCCATCTTGGAGCCTTTTCCGGTAATCTGCCGGAGGGGGATTCGATCACGGAGGGCATCTACATCAACTCCATTGCCCCTCCGATGATCCGTGAGTAGTTTACCACAGACCTTCGGGTCCATATCTAGTAGCTAGATGGCTTCTTCTCTCTCTTTGTTCTTCAATACCATGTTCTTCATTATCTTCATGGAGATCTATCCGATGTAATACTCTTTTGCGGTGTGTTTGTCGAGATCCGATGAATTGTGGGTTTATGTTCAAATTATCTATGAATATTATTTGAATCTTCTCTGAATTCTTATATGCATGATTTCATATCTTTGCAAGTCTCTTCCAGTTATTGGTTTGGTTTGGCCAACTAGATTGGTAATTCTTGAAATGGGAGAAGTGCTTAGTTTTGGGTTCAATCTTGCGGTGTCCTCACCCAGTGACAAAGTAGGGGTAGCGAGGCACGTATTGTATTGTTGCCATCGAGGATAAAAAGATGGGGTTTTCATCATATTGCTTGAGTTTATCCCTCTACATCATGTCATCTTACCTAATGCGTTACTCTGTTCTTCATGAACTTAATACTCTAGATGCAGGCAGGAGTCGGTCGATGTGTGGAGTAATAGTACTAGATGCATAATCGTTTCGGTCTACTTGACACGGACGTGATGCCTATATGCATAATCATTGCCTTGGATATCTTCATAATTATTTGCTTTTCTATCAATTGCTCGACAGTAATTTGTTCACCCACCGTATTATTTTCCTTCATGAGAGAAGCCTCTAGTGAAACCTATGGCCCCCGGGTCTATTTTCCATATTATATTTTCAGATCTATAAACCAAAAATACCTTGCTGCAATTCTTTTTTACTTTTGTTTTACTTTTTGTTTTAGCAATCATATCTATCTATCTCTATCAGATCTCATCCTTGCAAGTAACCGTGAAGGGATTGACAACCCCTTTATAGCGTTGGGTGCAAGTGTTTGATTATTTGTGTAGGTACATCCATCGGTGACTTGCTTGTATCTCCTACTGGAAAACCAACGCATGCTCGAGAAGTTGCACTCCTTTTAATAGAGAACCGGAACAAAGCATTAACACATGGTGAATACATTAACTCCTCAAACTAAGGTCATCACCGCAAAGTATCCCAAATATTGTCACTATGCGGTTGACGGATCATAACACGTAATAGGTGCATATAACTAGGCAATATCGGATCAAGAACATAGATATGGAGAAGATAACATAAACGGTTCAGATCTAAAATCGTGGCACTCGGGCCCTAGTGACAAGCATTAGGCATAGCAAAGTCATAGCAACATCAAGCTCAGAACATAATGGATACTAGTGATCAAGCCCTAACAAATCTAACTCGATTACATGATGAATCTCATCCAACTCCTCACCGACCAGCAAGCCTACGAAGGAATTACTCACTCCCGGTGGGGAGCATCATGGAATTGGCTATGGAGAAAGGTTGGTGATGATGAAGACCGAAGATTCCCCTCTCCGGAGCCCCAAACGGGCTCCAGATCTGGCCTCCCGATGAAGAACAAGAGCTGGCGGCGGCTTCGTCTCGTGAAATGCGATAATTCTTTCTCTCTGATTTTTTTCTCCAAATTTAGGAATTTATAGTGGCGGAGTTAGGGCAAGTGGGGCCATGAGGTGGGCACAACCCACCAGGGCGAGCCAGGAGGGGGCTGGCACGCCCTGGTGTATTGTGCCCAGCCTGGGCCCCCTCTCCAGTAGTTTTTGACTCCGGTATTTTTTATATTTTCCAAAATAAATCTCGAAAAAGTTTCGTTTCGTTCCGAGAACTTTTATTTCTGCACAAAAACAACACCATGGTAGTTCTGCTGAAAACAACGTCAGTCCGGGTTAGTTCCATTCAAATCATGCAAATTAGAGTCCAAAACAAGGGCAAAAGAGTGAGGAAAAGTAGATACGTTGGAGACGTATCAACTCCCCCAAGCTTAAACCTTTGCTTGTCCTCAGGCAATTCAGTTGACAAACTGAAAGTGATAAAGAAAAACTTTTATGAACTCTTTTGTTCTTGTTTACATATATATGCTTAAGTAGCACCCAGGTTTTCAGCAAAGATTATGACTAACCATGTCAACAATAACTCTTAGAAATTATATTTACTCATGACAATAACATAAGCAACTAGCGAGCAATAATAAGATATCCCAAACGCCAACACTTTGTCAAAACAATCATGATACAATATGACAATAGTGGTATCTCGCTAGCCCTTTCTGAGACCGCAAAACATAAATGCAGAGCACCTCCAAAGTTCAAGCAGCGACTAAACATTGTAATTCATGTGTAACATCCCAAAATTTAGAATTTTGGAATGTTAATTATTTAAATAGGGTTTATCAAGACTTGCTTGTGTTGATGGATCTTAGCTAAAATTTGACCAGGATTTAAAACTTTTGGTGTTAAAATGAATATTCAAATGAGAGGGAATAAAATGACTTCCCCAAATATTCCTTTGGTTCTTCTTTTGAATTTGAGAATATTCAAAAGTGTTTTAACTTGGATATGAGACATGATGACATGACTTTCTCAAATTTTCTAAAAAAAGTAGAATAATTGAAGATTCTCCCATTTGGATTACAATATTTGAAACAAAGCCAACTCAAAAATAATTCAAAAGAGTGAAGGTAATATGACTCCTTCCATATGGAAAGAGTTGAAAAATGTTTCAAAAATAATTTGGGTATTTATTCGGAGTTGAAAAACATTTTAGGAACATTTATAAAGTCCAAATAATTTTCTAAAAAGTATTATATTTAATTTTCTGTAAATGTTCGTTCGTAAAAATGTTCACTATTTTCTATATTAGTATATATGATTTTGTAAGTGTTCTGGTATTTGTTTTATGAAATTTACTGGCATTTATATCGCCATCTTTATTTCCTGGTATTTAGTGAAATAGGAAAAATATTTTCTAAACCTATCTAGCCCGAGAGGCCCAGACTCTATCAATCGCCCACGCGCGAGCATCTAGGCTGCCCAGCCCATCAGGCTAGCCGACGCACGCGTCAGCGCTGATGGCAGCGCCCGCACCCACCTGTCTGCCCCCTACTTCTCCTCTGCCTATGACGCCCGGACCCCACCATCTTCTTCCACCTCCGCTCGGTCTCCTTCCCTATCACGACAACGCTGAACCCGATCCAAACCCATGCGATTCGGCCAGGTCCCTAACCCCCTGTGACGCCCTGGGTTTGCTGCTACAGTGATGATTGTAATTAAGCTACAGTAATGGCCAAGTTTAAGCTAATCCATTTTGCTAAACAGTGCATGATCACAATGGAATCATATATCTTTTGAATTCCCTAATGATTTTCAAAAATTCATTCAAAAGTGAAATTAAAAGTTTTGTAAACCAGTATTTAAAAATCATGCTTAGGTTTCAAATATTCCCGAAGAATTTATAAAAATAGAACCAACATTTTATCAAGTGATTAGGTGCCTCAAATCTATTTTAACAGATGCCAAGGAAATTATTAAATTCCTTTTGGGTGATAATATTTTATAATGTTTTCAAATGGTCTTCAGACTTTTTGTGGTTCTACCAAATATTGCCGTTGTAATATTGGGCTAGGCCAAGTATTTTACAAAAGCTAAATGATCACTAAAATGAATTAAAACTGGAAACAATTAAAAGAAAAAGAAACAAAAAGAAAATAAAAATAAAAATAAAACAAAAAGCCCCCCTGGCCTAACTGGGTCGAAGCCCAGCAGGCCGGCCCAACCGGCCCACCCCCTAGGGCCATAACTCCCCCCCCCCCCCGACGCCAAACCCTAACCCCCATCGCCCCACTCGCCCTCCCACTCTTCCCTCGCTCTCCCCCGGATCTGGATTGGGCCCGAGGCCCCGCGCCCGCCGCCGCCGCCGGTCTGCCCCGTGGCCGGCCCTCCTCACCGTCGCCGGTGCCCACGCAGCGCCCCCGCCGGTCGCCTCCTCGCCTCCTCGCCTCCGCCCCACCTTCGCCGGCCGCCGCCCTCCCTCGCGCCCTCTGCCCCCCCTCTACCGCGCAAGTGAGCCCCGGGCTCCTCCCTCCTCTTCCCCTCCTCCCTCACCGGCGCCGCCGCCCGCGACCACCGCGGCCCCGTCCCTCTCATGTGTTGGAAATATGCCCTAGAGGCAATAATAAATTAGTTATTATTATATTTCCTTGTTCATGATAATCGTTTATTATCCATGCTATAATTGTATTGATTGGAAACTCAAATACATGTGTGGGTACATAGACAACACTGTGTCCCTAGTAAGCCTCTAGTTGACTAGCTCGTTGATCAAAAGATGGTGAAGGTTTCCTAGCCATGGATATGAGATGTCATTTGATAACGGGATCACATCATTAGGATAATGATGTGATGGACAAGACCCAAACTATAAACGTAGCATATGATCGTGTTAGTTTATTGCTATTGTTTTCTGCATGTCAAGTATCTGTTCCTATGACCATGAGATCATGCAACTCACTGACACCGTAGGAGTGCCTTGTGTGTATCAAACGTCACAACGTAACTGGGTGACTATAAAGGTGCTCTACATGTATCTCCGAGGGTGTCTGTTGGGTTGGCATGGATCAAGACTGGGATTTGTTACTCCGTATGACGGAGAGGTATCTCAGGGCCCACTCGGTAATACAACATCACAATGAGCCTTGCAAGCAATGTGACTAAAGTGTTAGCCACGAGATCTTGTATTACGGAACGAGTAAAGAGACTTGCCAGTAACGAGATTGAACTAGGGATAGAGATACCGACGATCGAATCTCGGGCAAGTAACATACCGAAGAACAAAGGGAACAGTATACGGGATTAACTGAATCCTTGACATAGAGGTTCGACCGATAAAGATCTTCGTAGAATATGTAGGAGCCAATATGGGCATCCAGGTCCCGCTATTGGTTATTGATCGTAGAGGTGTCTCGGTCATGTCTACATAGTTCTCGAACCCGCAGGGTCTACACACTTAACGTTTGGTGACGATTAGTATAGTTGAGTTATTTTGTTGGTGACCGAAGGTTGTTCGGAGTCCCGGATAAGATCCCGGACATGACGAGGATCTCCGGATTAGTCCGGAGGTAAAGTTTGATATATGTGATAATAGTGTTTTGATCTCCGGAAGGGTTCCGAAATTCACTGGAAGGAGTTCCGGGTGTTTACCGAAGTGTTCGGGTGCAGCAACACTTTATATGGGCCAAAGGGGTAAAGCCCACGAGGTATTGGAAAGTGCAAAAGGAAGTTTTGCTGCTGCCTTAAGCGGTACTACCGCTTGTGCGCGGTACTGTTGGAATCCGAGTTGGACTCTTTCCGTGCGGGCCAAACCGACCTTGTGCGGGCAAAACCGACCTTGTGGAGGCTTTCTCTCCAAGTTTAGACCCCAGGGCTCAACATATAAATAGAGGGGCAGGGCTAGCACACGGGACATATCAAAATTTCCCAAGCCGTGTGCCGGCAACCCTAACCCTCTAGTTCCTCCCGTCATAATCTCTGTAGCGCTTGGCGAAGCCCTGCAGAGATTGTTCCTCACCACCATGACCACGCCATCGTGCTGCCGGAACTCATCCACTACTTCACCATCGCTCGCTGGATCGAGGAGGTGAAGGCGTCATCAAGCCGTACGTGTGTTGAACGCGGAGGTGCCGTCCGTTCGGCGCTAGATAGTGTTTGGATCGAGGGACGACTTGCGATTTGGATCGCGAAGACGTTCGACTACATCAATCGCGTTTCTTAACACTTTCGCTTAGCGATCTACAAGGGTATGTAGATTCACTCTCCCTCTCGTAGATGCTCATCACCATGGATAGATCTTGCGTGTGCGTAGGAAATTTTTTGTTTCCCATGCAACGTTCCCCAACAGTGGTATCAGAGCCAGGTTTATGCGTAGATGAGATCTCGAGTAGAACACAAACGAGTTGTGGGCGTGGGTGTATACATATTGCTTGCCGTTACTAGTTGATACTTGATTCGGCGGTATTGTGAGATGAAGCGGCCCGGACCGACATTACGCGTACGCTTACGCGAGACAGGTTTCACCGCTACGTGCACACGTTGCATAAAGGTGACTGGCAGGTGTCTGTCTCTCTCACTTTAGTTGAATCGATTTCAATGAAGAGGGTTCTTTTAGAAGATCAAAAAGCAATCACTACACCACGTTGTGGATTTGCGTAGGTAAGAACGGTTCTTGCAAACCTGTAGCAGCCACGTAAAATTTGCAACAACAATTAGAGGACGTCTAACTTGTTTTTGCAGGGTATGTTGTGATGTGATATGGCCAATTACATGATGAGATATATGTGATGTATGAGATGATCATGTGTTGTATAGAATATCACGACTTGCATGTCGATGAGTACGGCAACTGGCAGGAGCCATAGACACTACTGGAATCAGGGACTTTGCCATCTGCCAGCTCTTTGCCGTCTGCCAGCTGATGGCAAAGAGGCTGTTTGCCGTCTGTCTTGTCAAAGCAGATGGCAAAGAACCAGCTGATGGCAAAGAGGGTCTTTGCCATCTGCCACTTCTTTGCCGTCTGCTGGCAGACGGCAAAGAGTTCTTTGCCGTCTGCCAGCAGACGGCAAAGACAAAAGTGGCCCCACGGGGTACTGCACTGGCTAGATCACACGGGGCTACTTCTTTGCCGTCTTCTTTGCCGTCTGCCAGCAAACGGCAAAGAGAAAAAAAAGAAAACGATTGGCGCACACCCTCCACGCACGGGTCGCGTACAGAACCGAGCCAGACCACTCGACCAGTTCTTGCTCCTCTGCTCCCTCCTCAAACCCTCGCCGCCGCCACCCGTCGCGCCGCCGCCGCCCGCTGCCCCCCGTCGCCGGCCGGATCCCCTCCTCTGCGTATAGATCCGCCCACCCCGGCCTCTTTCCCGCCGGATCACCTGCTCAGCGGCGCTCGTCCCGGCACTAGGTTGGAGCAGCGAGCCCGGCCGCCGCCTCGTCCCACCACCACCACCGTCGGCCTGCACGCCACCGGCCGCTGCCTCGTCCCACCACCACCACCGTCGTCGCGCACCTCCTGCTCGTCTCCCCCTCGAAGCCCGATCCCCGCGCGCCCAACGACCGCCGCCCCGGCGGCCCTGCACCGCGGCTCGACCGGAGCCCCGTCGCTCGCCTCGCCCGTCTCCGTCGCCGGCCCCCTTCGCTGGAGGCCGCGCCCGGCGACCTCACCTCGCCGGCCACCTCCCCAACGCCTCCACGCGCCGGCAGCCTCTCCCCTTCAGCCTACAAGTATGATTGAAATCATTCCAACTGAATACACCTACAAGTATGAGAGAACAAGGACTACAAGTGTATGCTGTTTCCTTAATACTTCTTGTTTATCACTGCATTTTATTATTTATAGTTTAGTTAGCTTGTACAAGATGTCAGCCTGCAGCAGTTCAGTGAATAAGTATGTACCTACCTTGAAATAAGGTTTTTGTTGTTACATAACAAGAGCAAGTATATTGTGATGACTTTAAAGAATTTAGCGACGGAAGGGTATATATTGATGTACTGTTGAAATTCTTCGCATGTTAAATTGGATTTTATAGATGCCCAGAATTACTGTTGAAAATGTATAGCTTGTCCCAATGTGTAGCCTACTGATGAATTTTACAGTCTAAACGTACATGAGTCAACAGTCCTTATTTAATGTAGTTAAGTAATTGTGCTGTTGTAATTGTTTTCATCCTGCAATTTCATCTTACTGAGGTCGGTATCCCTTTTTTTCATCTTACCAGTGGACTGTTACACTAAATAATTTTTATACAAAAGTAAAGAAAGTAATACCTGAAGCATATATATATATAATGATTCCCTGCTCTGTTTATTTGGCTCTAAGGTTGCACATTCCGATTCCTTTTTGCTGCTTTATTTATTTGTCTCATGTACTATGAATGAGCACTAAATTGTATTTGGCTTGTGCTATGAATATATGATGACTGTTTGTGCCATGCGAGACATTATAAATTCATCATGACTGATGCGTGCACCTAATCCTACTCTAGTAGATAACTCTTGTTTTGCTGTTTCCCCTTTGTATGATAGACAAGTAGAAATGGTGATGTCAGTCGGTGGAATGTGTATGAACAATCTGGTCGCACACCTTCATCTTTATTGTGGTTCTGATTCATAAATTTTCTACTAAAACAAATTTGTCAAATTTTCTTAAATAGGGCTGAAATTTGTGTGTTTGTGTATACCATCGTTGCATCTATGCACCCTTTCTGTTCCTTCCTCTTCTGCTTTGTGGTAACCTGCTAGCATGTTCCATGTATAGGATCAAGTGTATATATGATCTGGAATCTTCTATTCCAATGTTTTTCATATTGACACCTCCATCTGTAAGTTTCATGCCTCCCCTTCCTCGACTTGCATAGTGCCATTTATTCTTCTTTAGGTTTTCAAGGTTTTTTTGTTTAGGACAGCCATGGAGCAGAAAGAACCAACATGCTAGTTTAACAAGGGGGTAATGGTGCTGACACTCTTATCATTTTGTGGACAACATATGTGTCCTGTCCTGACACAGACCGCAATCGTGTCTGATAGTAAATATGTGGCTGATAGTAAATATGTGTCCTCTATATGAACATAAGCTGATTTTCTTATCTCTGATGAGCAATTCTTCAACTAGCTGTGTATGGTACGTGTTTCAGTTTTTGATGTTCAAGAAAGCAAATCACCCACTCTTAGCTGTGTATTGACAAACAAGTTGGTTATTGTCAAGGTAGCATATAAAGCTTATTTTATTACGTCAACTAGTTTTTGATGTTCAAGGAAGCAAATCACCCATTCCTAGCTTTGTATCGACCAACAAGTTGGTTATTGTGAAGGTGGCTTTGGTGCATCCTATTTGCATAGAATGCTTATTTTATTACATGAACTAGGTCATCGCTGTTGCTGTACCTCATGATTTCTCGATTTCATGTTCTGGCTTTTACTTTGACCTCAAGGTTGTCTTATTTCTTTTTGTCCTTGTGCAGCAGGATTTGATTCAGTACAAGGGGTTCATTGTGCCAGGCTCCTCTGTGCTGCTGGTTCCGTGCAACGGTGGTGGCAGCGGTGTTGTTCGGCATCGGCTACAAAAACAGCCACGGAGAGCTCATTGTTAGATGCATTGGATAATTACCGGTGCAACATATGCGTGAAAGGGCTCTTAAGGCCCTTTTCTTCTTCTATTTAGATAACAGAGGTCCTGGTCTTGTAGGATTTACCCTTGTTTCAGTCATAAACCTGTTGTTGCCTTTTTAGTTTGCTGAAAATCATGACTTTATAGTTCAGATCATTTGAACACTCTGTCTTGTTTCAGTTACCATCATATTTTCCTGAGAGACGTTATTCTGTCCTCCTTAGATGTTCTACAAGCAGTATTGCCTAGGAAGAAAATATACATCATGGGCAGCTTGATTGTGGAGAAGAAAAACCCAGTCCAGGTATTTCACTTCCTTGACCAAAACCCTCCAAGAACTATCAAAAAGAGAATGACTATGTCCTGAAAAGATTCATTTGCTAAGTCTGACTATGTCCTGAATAGATTCATTTACATGCCAAGTCGATACAGATTCATCCGTAGAGCCTGAATGTTAATTTTATTCATTCACTCATACAGGTTTGAATACTATACATTTCTACGCCTAACCCATTCTCTCTTTCTTAGTGTTTTTGTTATGCAGGTTGGAAGAAAAGAAAAAGATCCAGAGAAGATCTTAGTAATAAGATAGTTTTTAGGAAAATAGATATTTAGTTTTAGGTCATTTCTTGTAATTTCCGAAATGTAAATTTAATTACTTAATCATTTCTGATTCTTTATAACATGACTTTGTATTACCTATTCCAATTATTAATAAAGTTTTTAATTTACATGTGTTCATGACTATTGGTAATATGTGTTGGATATGCTATATTGGTCATATATATAATTTTCTGTGAAAATGAATTGATATAAGAAAAAACAGGGGCTATATAGCCACTTTGGCCTATTTGGCCTCTTTGCCGTCCGCTGGCAGACGGCAAAGAGCTTGCTTTCTTTGCCGTCTGCCAGCAGACGGCAAAGAGCTTGCTTCTTTGCCGTCCGCCGGCAGACGGCAAAGAAGCAAGCTCTTTGCCGTCCACCCGCGGACGGCAAAGAACTTTCCTTCTTTGCCGTCCGCCAGTAGACGGCAAAGCGGCCTTTACCGGCAGCACCTTTGCCGGAGTGTTTGCCGTCTGCTAGCGGACGGCAAAGCCTTTGCCGTCCGCCAAGCATGCCTTTGCCGTCTGCTATGGCAGACGGCAAAGCAGCTGATTCCAGTAGTGAGAGTTGTCTTTAATTATTTTCGCCGTTTTGCTTTACTTTATCACTATGAGTTAGCAATAGTCGTGGAAGCAACAGTCGGCACGACAACCTCATGGCGACACGTTGATGGAGATCAAGATGATGGAGATCATGGTGTCATGCCGGTGACGATGGAGATCATGCCGGCGCTTTGGAGATGGAGATCAAAAGCACAAGTTCATGGCCATATCATGTCACTTATGATTTGCATGTGATGTTAATCCTTTTATGCATCTTATTTTGCTTAGGACGACGGTAGCATTATAAGGTGATCCCTCACTTAAATTTCAAAATAAAATTGTGTTCTCCCTGAGTGTGCACCGTTGCAAAAGTTCGTCGTTTCGAGACACCACGTGATGATCGGGTGTGATAGACTCTACGTTCACATACAACGGGTGCAAGCCAGTGTTGCACATGTGGAACACTCGGGTTAAACTTGACGAGCCTAGCATGTACAGACATGGCCTCGGAACACAAGAGACCGAAAGGTCGAACATGAGTCATATAGTAGATATGATCAACATGAAGATGTTCACCATTGAAACCACCTCAACTCACGTGATGATCGGACTTGAGTTGGTGGATTTGGATCATGTTACACTCGAATGACCGGAGGGATGTCTATTTGAGTGGGAGTTTTTAAGTAATATGATTAACTAAACTCATTATCTTGAACAATAGTCTAAGTTGTCTTTGCTATATTTATGTTGTAGATCATGGCTCGCGCAGTAGCACCCCTGAATTTTAATGCGTTCCTAGAGAAAGCTAAATTGAAAGATGATGGAAGTAACTTTGTGGACTGGGCCCGTAATCTAAGGATTATCCTTACGGCTTCCCAGAAGGCTTATGTCCTTGATGCACCGCTTGGTGATCCACCCGCTCCAGTTGAGTCTCTAGACATTGTGAACGCCTGGCAGGCTCGTTCTGAAGATTACTCAATAGTTCAATGTGCAATATTGTATGGCTTAGAACCGGGACTTCAAGATGTTTTGAACGTCATGGAGCATATGAGATGTTCCAGGAGTTGAAGTTTATCTTTCAGAAGAATGCCCGGATCGAGAGATATGAGATCTCCGATAAGTTCTATGCTTGCAAGATGGAGGAGAACGGGTCTATCAGTGATCACGTACTCAGAATGTCTGGGTACTCCACCCGTCTGGCTGAATTGGGGATGCCCCTTCCGCCAGAGGCTATCACTGACAGAGTTCTTCAATCATTGCCACCTAGCTACAAGAGCTTCGTGTTGAACTATAACATGCACGGGATGAACAAGTCAGTCGCCGAGCTGTTTGCGATGCTGAAAGCCGCTGAGTCTGAAATTCAGAAGGAGCATCAAGTGTTGGTGGTCAATAAAACCACTAGTTTCAAGAAAAACGGCAAGGGTAAGAAGGGTAACTCCAAGAAGAGTGGCAAAGCAGTTGCTCCTCCCGTGAAGAAACCCAAGGCTGGACCCAAACCAGAAACTGTGTGCTTTCATTGCAAGGGAACTGGACACTGGAAGCGGAATTGCCCCAAGTATTTGGCTGACAAGAAGGCGGCCAACAACAAACAAGATATATATGATATACATGTTATTGATGTGTACCTTACCAACTCTCGTTGTAGTGCCTGGGTATTTGATACCGGTGTGGTTGCTCACATTTGCCACTCAAAACAGGAACTGCGGAATAGACGGAGGCTGGCAAAGGACGAAGTGACGATGCGCGTGGGAAATGGTTCCAAGGTTGATGTGATCGCCGTCGGCACGCTCGCTCTTCGATTACCATCGGGATTAGCGATGAACCTGAATAATTGTTATTTAGTGCCTGCGTTAAGCATGAACATTATATCTGGATCTTGTTTATTGCGAGACGGTTACTCATTTAAATCAGAGAATAATGGTTGTTCTATTTATATGAGTAATATCTTTTATGGTCATGCACCCGATGTGAGGGGTTTATTCTTATTGAATCTCGATAGTAATGATACACATGTTCATAACATTGATGCCAAAAGATGTAGAATTGATAATGATAATACCACTTTCTTGTGGCACTGCCGTTTAGGTCATATTGGCGTAAAACGCATGAGGAAGCTCCATGCTGATGGACTTTTGGAGTCACTTGATTTTGAATCACTTGACACATGTGAGCCATGCCTCATGGGCAAGATGACTAAAATGCCGTTCTCTGGAACAATGGAATGGGCAAGTGACTTGTTGGAAATCATACATACTGATGTGTGCGGTCCGATGAGTATTGAGGCGCGCGGTTGTTATCGTTACTTTCTCACCTTCACTGATGACTTAAGTAGATATGGGTATATTTACTTAATGAAACACAAGTCTGAAACATTTGAAAAGTTCAAACAATTTCAGAGTGAAGTTGAGAATCATCGTAACAAGAAGATTAAATTCCTACGATCTGATCGAGGAGGAGAATATCTGAGTTATGAGTTTGGCAGTCACTTAAGACAATGTGGAATTGTTTCACAACTGACACCGCCTGGAACACCACAGCATAATGGTGTGTCCGAACGTCATAATCGAATCTTATTGGATATGGTGCGATCTATGATGTCTCTTGCCGATTTGCCACTATCGTTTTGGGGTTATGCATTAGAGACAGCTGCATTCACTATAAATAGGGCACCATCGAAATCCGTTGAGACGACGCCATATGAACTTTGGTTTGGCAAGAAGCCAAAGCTGTCGTTTCTTAAAGTTTGGGGATGTGATGCTTATGTCAAAAAGCTTCAGCCTGAAAAGCTGGAACCCAAAGCGGAGAAATGCGTCTTCATAGGATACCCAAAAGAGACAGTTGGGTATACCTTTTACCTCAGATCCGAAGGCAAAGTGTTTGTCGCTAAAAACGGAACATTTCTTGAGAAAGAGTTTCTCTCAAAAGAATTGAGTGGGAGGAAGATAGAACTTGATGAGGTTGTTGAACCTTTACTTCAACCTGAAAGTAGCACAGCGCAGAAAGATGTTTCTGTAGAGCCTACATCAGCTGAAGAGGAAGTTAATGATGATGATCATGAAGCTTTGGATCAAGTTGCTATCGAACCTCATAGGTCGACAAGGACGCGTACTACTCCTGAGTGGTACGGCAACCCTGTCTTAGAGGTCATGTTGTTGGACAACGATGAACCTACGAGCTATGGAGAAGCGATGATGGGCCCGGATTCTGAGAAGTGGTTAGAGGCGATGAAATCCGAGATGGGATCCATGTATGAAAACAAAGTATGGACTTTGGAAGTATTACCTGAAGGGCGTAAGGCCATTCAGAACAAATGGATCTTTAAGAGGAAGACGGACGCACACGGAAATGTCACCGTCTATAAAGCTCGACTTGTGGCAAAAGGTTTTTCACAAGTTCAAGGAGTTGACTACGATGAGACCTTCTTACCCGTAGCGATGCTTAAGTCCGTCAGAATCATGTTAGTAATAGCTGCCTTTTTCGATTATGAAATTTGGCAGATGGATGTCAAAACAGCGTTCCTTAATGGTTTCCTTAAGGAAGAGTTGTAATGATGCAACCAGAAGGTTTTGTCGATCCAGAGAATGCTGACAAAGTTTGCAAACTCCAGCGATCCGTTTATGGATTGGTGCAAGCATCTCGGAGTTGGAATCTTTGCTTTGATGAGGTGATCAAACCGTTCGAGTTTATACAAGTTTACGAAGAAGCTTGTATTTACAAGAAAGTGAGTGGGAGATCTATAGCGTTTCTAATATTATATGTGGATGACATATTACTGATTGGAAACAATATAGAAATGTTGGAAAGCGTGAAGGAATATTTGAACAAGAGTTTTTCAATGAAGGACCTAGGAGAAGCTGCTTTCATATTAGGCATCAAGATCTATAGAGATAGATCAAGACGTTTAATAGGACTTTCACAAAGCACATACCTTGATAAGATTTTGAAGAAGTTCAAAATGGATCAGTCCAAGAAAGGGTTCTTGCCTGTTTTGCAAGGTGTGAAGTTGAGTAAGACTCAATGCCCAGTGACTGCAGGAGATAGAGAAAAGATGAGTGTCATCCCCTATGCTTCAGCCATAGGCTCTATCATGTAAGCAATGCTGTGCATAAGACCCGATGTCAGCCTTGCCATAAGTATGGTCGGAAGGTTTCAAAGTGATCCAGGAATGGAACACTGGACGGCGGTCAAGAATATCCTGAAGTACCTGAAAAGGACTAAGGACATGTTTCTCGTTTATGGAGGTGACCAAGAGCTCGTCGTAAAGGGTTACGTTGATGCAAGCTTTGACACTGATCCGGATGACTCTAAATCACAAACCGGATACGTATTTATTCTTAATTGGGGTGCGGTTAGCTGGTGCAGCTCCAAGCAAAGCGTGGTAGCTGATTCTACATGCGAAGCGGAGTACATCGCTGCCTCGGAGGCGGCGAAGGAAGGTGTCTGGATGAAGGAATTCATGACAGATCTTGGAGTAGTGCCTAGTGCGCTTAACCCAATGACTCTGTTTTGTGATAATACTGGTGCCATTGCTCTAGCCAAGGAACCAAGATTTCACAAGAGGACCAGACACATAAAGCGACGTTTCAATTCCATCCGCGATTACATCAAGGAGGACGACATAAATATTTGCAAAGTACACACGGATCTGAATGTTGCAGATCCGATGACTAAACCTCTTCCAAGGGCTAAACATGAACAACACCAGAACTGCATGGGTGTTCGATTCATTACAATGTAAATCACATAGTGATGTGAACTAGGTTATTGACTCTAGTGCAAGTGGGAGACTGTTGGAAATATGCCCTAGAGGCAATAATAAATTGGTTATTATTATATTTCCTTGTTCATGATAATCGTTTATTATCCATGCTATAATTGTATTGATTGGAAACTCAAATACATGTGTGGGTACATAGACAACACTGTGTCCCTAGTAAGCCTCTAGTTGACTAGCTCGTTGATCAAAAGATGGTGAAGGTTTCCTAGCCATGGACATGAGATGTCATTTGATAACGGGATCACATCATTAGGATAATGATGTGATGGACAAGACCCAAACTATAAACGTAGCATATGATCGTGTCAGTTTATTGCTATTGTTTTCTGCATGTCAAGTATCTGTTCCTATGACCATGAGATCATGCAACTCACTGACACCGTAGGAGTGCCTTGTGTGTATCAAACGTCACAACGTAACTGGGTGACTATAAAGGTGCTCTACATGTATCTCCGAGGGTGTCTGTTGGGTTGGCATGGATGAAGACTGGGATTTGTTACTCCATATTACGGAGAGGTATCTCAGGGCCCACTCGGTAATACAACATCACAATGAGCCTTGCAAGCAATGTGACTAAAGTGTTAGCCACGAGATCTTGTATTACGGAACGAGTAAAGAGACTTGCCAGTAACGAGATTGAACTAGGTATAGAGATACCGACGATCGAATCTCGGGCAAGTAACATACCGAAGAACAAAGGAAACAGTATAAGGGATTAACTGAATCCTTGACATAGAGGTTCGACCGATAAAGATCTTTGTAGAATATGTAGGAGCCAATATGGTCATCCAGGTCCCGCTATTGGTTATTGATCGTAGAGGCGTCTCGGTCATGTCTACATAGTGCTCGAACCCGCAGGGTCTACACACTTAACATTTGGTGACGATTAGTATAGTTGAGTTATTTTGTTGCTGACCGAAGGTTGTTCGGAGTCCCGGATAAGATCCCGGACATGATGAGGATCTCCGGAATAGTCCGGAGGTAAAGTTTGATATATGTGATAATAGTGTTTTGATCTTCGGAAGGGTTCCGGAATTCTCTGGAAGGAGTTCCGGGTGTTTACCGAAGTGTTCGGGTGCAGCAACACTTTATATGGGCCAAAGGGGTAAAGCCCACGAGGTATTGGAAAGTGCAAAAGGTAGTTTTGCTGCTGCCTTAAGCGGTACTACCACTGGTAAGGCAGTACTACCGCGTAAGCGGTACTACCGCTTGTGTGAAGAGGTACTACCGCTCGTGAGCGGTACTACCGCTTGTGCGCGGTACTGCTGGAATCCGAGTTGGACTCTTTCCGTGCGGGCCAAACCGACCTTGTGCGGGCAAAACCGACCTTGTGGAGGCTTTCTCTCCAAGTTTAGACCCCAGGGCTCAACATATAAATAGAGGGGCAGGGCTAGCACATGGGACATATCAAGATTTCCCAAGCCGTGTGTCGGCAACCCTAACCCTCTAGTTCCTCCCGTCATAATCTCCGTAGCGCTTGGCGAAGCCCTGCAGAGATTGTTCCTCACCACCATCACCACGCCGTCGTGCTTCCAGAACTCATCCACTACTTCACCATCGCTCGTTGGATCGAGGAGGTGAAGGCGTCATCAAGCCGTACGTATGTTGAATGCGGAGGTGCCGTCCGTTCGGCGCTAGATAGTGTTTGGATAGAGGGACGACTTGCGATTTGGATCGCGAAGACGTTCGACTACATCAACCGCGTTTCTTAACGCTTCCGCTTAGCGATCTACAAGGGTATGTAGATTCACTCTCCCTCTCGTAGATGCTCATCACCATGGATAGATCTTGCGTGTGCGTAGGAAAATTTTTGTTTCCCATGCAACGTTCCCCAACAGCATGCTGCTACGCCGCTACCCCCCTGCCCGCGCCCCGCTCGCCTCCCGTAGCGCTGGCCACCGCGCGCGCACGCGCCGCACGCATGCTCGCCCTGCTTGCCGCGGCCACGGCGTGCTCCCCTCCTCGTTGCCGCTGGCCGCGCCCGCTGGCCGCCGCCGTTGCCGCGCTCGCCGTCGCCCCGCGTGCGCACGCGCACCGCCTCTCCCCTCACAACCGGCCGCATCGCCGCGCCCTCCGCCGCCCGCGGCCGCGCCTCGGCCCGCGTTGCTGCGCCCCTTGCCCCGCCCACGCGCGTCGCCAGCGCCGTCGTCCGCACCGGCCGCCGGCTGGGCCTCCCGCCCCCTGGCCGATTCGGTTTAGTGGGGTGATTAGGCCACCCCATTAACCCCACCCCTGTGGGCCACAGACAGTGGGGGCCCACTACCCCCTAATGACGTTTTAATTAAAAAAAGAAAAAAATAATAAATAATTAAAATGAATAATTAGTTTAATTAATTAATTAATTAGATAATTAATTAGTTAATTAGATGATTAAGATTAATTAGGTTAATTAATTAACCTGTTAATTAAACTGTTTAATTAATTAATCTAAACAGTGACTAACAGGTGGGACCCACCCACTTAATTAATTATGATTAATAATAATTAAACTTAATTAAAACTGTGACACTGACCGGTGGGGCCAGCTGGTCAGTTTGACCAGTCAGCCCCTGTTGACTGCTGATGTCAGCATGACGTCATGCTGGCGTCATAATTCTATTTTCGAATTAATTTAATTAATAATAATTTCAGAATTGTTTAAAACTTTGAAAATTAATATAAAATAAACCGTCACTGGGATGAAAATACTTTATACATGAAAGTTGCTCAGAACGACGAGACGAATCCGAATACGCAGTCCGTTCGTCTGCCACTTGCTCCTAGCATAGCGAACACGGAAATTTTCCATCGATTTCGTCTGTCCGGTAGTAACCCGAGACCCGGAAAATATCGTCAGATATTCTTCCGACCCGTCTGCGACGTGTAATACTGCGTTAGTGCATGCCTAGCTCTGGATATTGCCATGACATGCATCGTGATTGCATCTGTGCTTTATATTTATTGTTTCTCCCCCCTCTTCTTACCGGTAGACCCCGAGACTGACGGTGCTGCCGGTTACGACTACAGCGCCGACGATCAGTCCTTTGCCGCAGAGCAGCAAGGCAAGCAACCCCCCCCCCCCCCTTGAGCATTCCGATATCGGCCATTCTTCCCTCTTATTCTTGCATTAGATTTTGCTACTGTATTAGTGAGCTCCTAATCTGATGCATAGCCTATTTTGATAAACAGTTACTATACCTACAATCATATCAACTGCTTAGTATAGGTTTATCAATGAATCCCCTGCGACCCCCCTTAGTCCCAGTTGCCCCTGTTTCTTCATCGACGACTCGACGACTCGAAGACCCGTAGACTCGGTCAACCGACCGACGAGCCAGGCCCCTCACATCACCGCACACCCCTTAAGCATGGCACTGCAGAGCTACTATCGAGTGCCGAGGGTGATGCCTCACTTAGCACACCCGGTGTTAATTCTGTAGCGTAGCTAATCGGTCGAGGGTATCGAGGGTGATTCCTCCTTCCCATTTATCGATAGCGACTCTTGCCATACACATACCTCGAGTGGGATCCATCGAGGGTGATTCCTCGGATATCCACTTGGTGTATAAACACATAGTTACTTTAACTTGACATTGTTTACACGTGAAAGATGGGACTGGAGGGACAGGCGGTACCACCCTGGTTGAGGTGGACCTGAGTTCCCGACAGTCTTGAGACAGATCGGCCCCAAGGGTACCCGTGTATGAGATGTGGTGGGATGCACCGGTAAGGCATCCAAAGTGTTATTATGAGGCGTGGACGGGCAGGAGAGGCCCTTGCCACACATCCTCGAGTCGGGGCGACGGGACCGCACTTCATGGGTCGCGCTTGCCCCGCATTAATAAAATGCTAATGGGTTTGGTATTTGATCTGAGTTGGGTCGTTGGCCTTTTTACGCACCAAACCATCGCGTGGGAGAAGTTATGGGTACTCAGCGTCGTTGTATCAGCCGAAGCTCTTCAGACGTCAGCAATGGAGCGGCACGCGCCGGATAGGACTGGACGGTACAGCTCTTGGACTGGAGTGTGCAAGATCTGCTTCCGGCCGCGTATGCATCGTGCAGGAGCGCGTAGGGCAAGTGGGCCCACGACCCCTGTGTGCTTAGGATTTAGACCGGCGGGCTGGCCTCTTCGTTGAGCCTAGGTGGGGCGACGACGTGCTGCTATCCCGAGGCCGGGCATGACCCAGGAAAGTGTGTCCGGCCGGAGGTGATCAGGCGTGTTGGAAATGCGGTGCACCCCTGCAGGGATGAATAATCTATTCGAATAGCCGTGTCCACGGTAACAGGACGACTTGGAGTTGTACCTTGATCTTATACAACTATAATTGTGACTTTAAATTGAAATGAATGTGGCTCCGGGATTGCTTCCTCGCAGGGAGTCGAGGAAGAATCTCCGGGCGTGGTTACTTAATAAAATTGCTACAATAATATGACTATATATGAGATACCAGTCTACTCTCTTCTAATGCTGCAAGATGCTGAAGATGCTAGTCTTCGATAGGACTAGGCCTTCCCCCTCATTCTTGCTTTCTGCAGTCAGTCCAGATATAACCCCATGCCTTGATACTGATGCATACTTAGCATAGTTCTGATGTCAGTCTTGCGAGTACTTTGGATGAGTACTCACTGCTACTTTGCTTTCTCTTTCCCCCTCGATACGATTCCGCGTTCAGACGATGGAGCCCAGGAGATGGAGTACGCCGGAGACGACTACTACACCACCGCAGTAGCCTACTACTACGTGGAGAGTGCCGACGCTCAGGAGTACTTAGCAGGTTCCCAGGCTGGAGGCCTCGCCTCTTTCGATCCGCTGCTTATGTTTGTGCTGGCCTTCTTAAGGCAAAACTTGTCTAACTTATGTCTGTACTCAGATATTATTTGCTTCCGCTAACTCGTGTTTGTCGAGCTTTGTATTCGAGCCCTCGAGGCCCCTGGCTTGTAATATGAAGCTGTATGACTTTAATTTGTGTCTAGTGTTGTGTTGTGATATCGATCAGTGAGTCCCCAATCTTGGTCGTACGCATTGCGTGTTTGATTAGCGTACGGTCGAAATCGGGGGCGTCACAAGTTGGTATCAGAGCCGACTGCCTGTAGGTAGCCCCCTTTCCAACTCCTTGGCCGAAGTTGAGTCTAGTACTTGAAAAACTTTTACTCACATTGCTGTGTGGCTTACGGGCCCACATCTCCATCGGGTGGTATTAGGATCTTTTATTCCTCGTCTATACTCTGGGTTCTGATCTCTCTTCTCTTTCGGGTTAAAGATTTTGTTAACTCTAACTCTAGGTTCTCGTAACTTCTTCCTCCCGGAGAGCTCCTCCTTCCAGATGACGGCATGATTCTATCGTTGTCCCCGACGTTGATGTAGCATATCGCTATTCCTCGTTATTGTATCCCTCTACCGCGAGCCTGCGTGTCGCCTTGTTATCTAGGTTAATTTCATGCCGGACCTATCGTCTATTTTGTAACGAACTTATGGTTTGTAATAGACCTATGTATGGATCCATATGCTGGATATGAACTACTATGTCATATCTATCGCACTTTCTTCTTAGTGAAATTTACTTCATGAATGGTTCTTTGTCTTTGCAATTATCCAATGCTAAACTACCACTGTTAAAATTTGACAGAATGGTTAGGCCAGCTGGTCGTGGTCGTGGTGCGCCTGAACCACCACCACCTCCGGAATACATGGCTGGTATGATGCAGCAGTTTGAACTGAATCGCCAGTTTATGCAAGCGCTTATGGACCAGTTTCCAAGGCCGAATATGAATCAGCAGCCAGCCCCAATGACTCTACAAGACTTCATGCGTCTCAACCCTGCGATCTACCGCAGCTCAACTCAGCCGCTTGACGCAGATGACTGGCTCCGTGACATCACTTATGAGCTGGAGTCTTCAGGCGCCCCAGTGGCTAGCTATATCACATTTGCCACGTACTTTCTGAAGGGTCCCGCTGCTCAATGGTGGGACAGTCACAGGCGCTCACAGCCTGATGGATCAATCATCACCTGGCCGGAATTCCAAGCTGCGTTCCGTGTTCGTCACATTCCTTAAGGACTAATGGATAAAAAGAAGCGTGAATTCCGCAACCTAGTCCAGGGCAACAAGACTGTGGATGCTTATCAGCGGGAATTTCTGGACTTATCTTGCTATGCTGAAGAAGACGTTGCAACAGATGCTCGTAGGCAGGAGAAGTTCCGTGAAGGCCTCCACCCGGATATAAAGCTGGCACTCCTTGTTCAAGACTTCGATAACTTTGCCACCTTGGTGAACAAGTCTATTCTAGTCGAAACAGGTCTGCAGGACTACAAGGACAGCAACAAGCGCAACCGTGACATGGGCTCATCTTCGGGCTCAGGAACTCAAAAGCGCAAGATCTGGATCCCCACAACATGTACCATGCACCGCCTCCTGCTCCGAGGCCGTCCTATGCTGCACCTCGTCTGCCTCCACCCCCACATAGGCAGCCGAGGCTCCCATCTCCGCCACCACGAGCTCCTGTTCCCCCTCCTCGTCCTGAGGATGGGCTGTGCTTCAATTGTGGTCGTCCAGGACACCGTGCTAGAGAATGCAGGCAGAATCAGAAACAACTTGCACTGCCTTCCAACCAGCCCCGCAACAACAATGCCAGACCTAACAATGGTCATGTTCAAGCTAACAATATTGATCTGAATGAAGTTCAAGACCAGCCTGCTACTGTGATGGCTACTCTTCTCGTCAACTCAGTACCAGCTTCTGTATTGTTTGATACAGGAGCATCGCATTCTTTTATGTCTGAAGATTTCGCATACATGCATGACATTAAGTGTGAAGAAATGAACGTCCCAATAGTGGTAAACACCCTCGCAGGCCAATGTCAGACTTCCATTATTTGCCACAATGTTCCCATTGAAATTGAAGGGTTGGAATTCCATGCCTCCCCCATAATGCTGAAGTCTTCTAATATCGATCTCATTCTCGGAATGGATTGGTTGAAAGCACATACCGCTTCAATTGTTTGTGACACCAAAACCGTCCACCTCCTACATCCTTCGAATGAGATTGTAAGCTATCATGCTCATCTTGTTCGGAATGCTGAAGCCCGACTATATGCCTTGAATGCATTAAATGAGTCACCTCTTGAAGGGATTGAAAACATTCATGTTGTCCGGGATTTCCAAGATGTTTTTCCGAAAGAACTTCCAGGGACCCCCCCTGCCAGAGCTGTCGAGTTTGTCATCGACTTGGTACCTGGTACCACTCCTATAGCCAAGCGTCCGTATAAGATGCCACCACATGAACTCCTTGAACTTAAGCAAGAAATTGACAATTCGCTTCGTCTAGGTTTCATCAATCCAAGTTCCTCTGCTTGGGGAGCACCTTCTCTCTTTGTCAAGAAGAAAGATGGTACGAATCGGTTGGTCCAAGATTACCGTGCCATCAACCAAGCAACGATTCAAAACAAATATCCGCTTCCTCGGATCAACGATCTGTATGATCAACTTGCTGGTTCGTCAGTGTTTACGAAACTCGACTTGAGGTTGGGTTACCATCAGATCCGGTTATGTGAAGAAGATATCCCTAAAACTGCATTTGTTACTCGCTATGGGTCATACGAGTACACCGTCATGTCCTTCGGCTTAACCAATGCTCCAGCAACCTTCTCTCGGTTGATGAATTATATATTCATGGATTACCTCGACAAATTCGTCGTGGGTTATCTGGATGATATCCTGGTTTACTCCAAGAATAAAGAAGAGCATGCTGAACATCTTCGTCTTATACTGGAGAGGCTTCGAGAGCATCAACTTTATGCAAAATATTCAAAGTGTGAGTTCTGGATGGACGAAGTAACCTACCTTGGTCATGTGATCTCCAAGGATGGTATTGCGGTCAGCCCTGAATGAGTTCAGGCTATTCTTGACTGGACTCCCCCGAAGAATGTTAAGCAAGTCAGAAGTTTTCTCGGACTCGCCAGCTATTGCCGTCGATTTGTCGAGAACTTCTCCAAGATTGCAAAGCCCTTAACCAATCTGCTTCACAAAGGTGTTAAATATGAGGGGACAGAAAAATGCCAGGAGAGCTTTTAGGCACTTAAGGAAAAACTGACGTCTGCTCCAGTGCTTGCTCCTCCGGATACTCGTAAGGACTTCGTCATCTATTATGATGCTTCACGTCAAGGAATGGGCTGTGTCTTAATGCAAGAGCGTAGAGTGGTTGCTTATGCTTCTCGTCAATTGCGTCCTCATGAAGAGAACTACCCAGTTCATGACCTTGAACTAGCTGCAGTAATTCATGCACTGAAAGAGTGGCGGCAATACCTTGTTGGTAATCGTTGCGAGATCTACACCGATCACCAAAGTCTGAAGTACCTGTTTACTCAGCCAGATCTGAACCTCCGTCAACAGAGATGGATGGAGCGCATAGCAGATTACAACATGGGTATTTCTTATACGCCAGGCAAGGCTAATGTAATGTCTGATGCTTTGAGCCGCAAGTCGTACTGCAATCACCTTCAGGTTCATAAGGTTCACCCCCTTCTTCAAGAAGAATTTCGCAAGCTGAACCTCCATATTGTTCCTCAGGGTTATCTCGCCCCCCCTCCTGAAGGGTCCTACAAAATGAACCTCCACGTTGTTTCCCAGGGTTCTCTTAATGCCCTGGTTGCTAAACCAGATCTTGTGGACGTCATCAAGTGGATCCAAAAGTGTGACAATGAAGTCGAGAGGATTAAACGCGATCTCGCAGACAGAAAGCCCTCACCCTTCACTATTGCTGAGGATGGCGCTTTGTACTTCAAAGGCCGCCTAGTGGTTCCGAGTAAGGAGAAAAACAATGATATGACTCAGGAGGTCATGAAGGAAGCACATGACACTCCGTTGTCTATTCATCCTGGTAGTACCAAGATATACCAAGACATTCGTCATAGATTCTGGTGGTCTAACATGAAGCAAGACATTGCTCGCTATGTTGATGAATGTGATATTTGCCGTCGGATCAAAGCAGAACATCAAAGGCCTGCCGGAACTCTGCAACCTATTACGGTTCCTGAATGGAAATGGGACCATGTTGAAATGGACTTCGTCACTGGTTTTCCCAGATCGCAGAAAGGTAATGATGCTATTCTTGTCGTCATTGACCGACTGTCCAAAGTTGCACATTTTCTGACTGTCAAGGAAACTATTACTGCTAGTCAGCTAGCAGATCTTTACATGTCCAGAGTTGTTTCGCTCCACGGTATTCCATTGGTGATTAGTTTAGACCGTGGCAGCTTATTCACTTCAAGATTCTGGGCAAGTTTCCAAGAAGCTATGGGAACTCATTTGTTCTTTAGCACCGCTTTTCACCCTCAATCCCAGGGACAAGTTGAAAGAGTCAACCAGATTCTCGAAGACATGCTTCTAGCTTGTGTCATTTCTTTCGGCAAGAAATGGGAGGAATCTCTCCCGTATGCTGAGTTCTCCTACAACAATAGCTATCAAGCTAGTCTGAAGATGGCTCCCTTTGAAGTATTATATGGGCGTAAGTGTCGGACTCCTCTAAATTGGTCAGAAACTGGGGAACGCACACTTATCGGTCCGGATATTATCCAACATGCCGAAGATCAAGTCTGCATTATTCATGCAAATCTGAAGGCTGCTCAGTCTTGTCAGAAGAGTCAGTATGACCGTCATCACAAAGATATGGTCTATCAACCTGGTGAAAAGGCTTATCTTCGAGTCACGCCAATGAGAGGTACACACCGTTTCGGGATCAAGGGCAAGCTGGCTCCTCGATATATTGGTCCTTTCACTGTTCTCGAAAGGTGTGGTAAAGTGGCATATCAATTGGAATTACCGCCAAACCTTTCTCAGGTTCACGATGTGTTCCATGTGTCGCAACTTCGTTGCTGCTTTAAGGATCCTATCCGAGCAGTGGATCATGATATGCTTGAGCTGCAACAAGACCTCTCTTACAAAGAGCAACCAGTCCGCATTCTCGATGAAACTGAACGTCGGACTCGTCAGAAGGTTACCAAGTTCTTCAAGGTGCAGTGGGCAAATCATTCTAAAGATGAAGCCACTTGGGAACGCGAAGATCATCTTCGTGCAGAATACCCCGGGCTCTTTCCTTCTACTTCTTAATTCTCGGGACGAGAATTCCTTTTAGTAGGGGAGAATTGTGACGCCCAGGGTTTGCTGCTACAGTGATGATTGTAATTAAGCTACAGTAATGGCCAAGTTTAAGCTAATCCATTTTGCTAAACAGTGCATGATCACAATGGAATCATATCTCTTTTGAATTCCCTAATGATTTTCAAAAATTCATTCAAAAGTGAAATTAAAAGTTTTGTAAACCAGTATTTAAAAATCATGCTTAGGTTTCAAATATTCCCTAAGAATTTATAAAAATAGAACCAACATTTTATCATGTGATTAGGTGCCTCAAATCTATTTTAACAGATGCCAAAGAAATTATTAAATTCCTTTTGGGTGATAATATTTTATAATGTTTTCAAATGGTCTTCATACTTTTTGTGGTTCTACCAAATATTGCAGTTGTAATATTGGGCTAGGCCAAGTATTTTACAAAAGCTAAATGATCACTAAAATGAATTAAAACAAGAAACAATTAAAAGAAAAAGAAACAAAAAGAAAACAAAAATAAAAATAAAACAAAAAGCCCCCCTGGCCTAACTGGGCCGAAGCCCCACAGGCCGGCCCAACCGGCCCACCCCCTGGGGCCATAACCCCCCCCCCCCCGACGCCAAACCCTAACCCCCATCGCCCCACTCGCCCCCCACTCCTCCCTCGCTCTCCCCCGGATCTGGATTGGGCCAGAGGCCCCGTGCCCGCCGCCGCCGCCGGTCCGCCCCGCCGCCGACCCTCCTCACCGTCGCCGGTGCCCACGCAGCGCCCCCGCCGGCCGCCTCCTCGCCTCCTCGCCTCCGCCCCACCGTCGCCGGCCGCCGCCCTCCCTCGTGCCCTCTGCCCCCCTCTACCGGCGCAAGTGAGCCACGGGCTCCTCCCTCCTCTTCCCCTCCTCCCTCACCGGCACCGCCGCCTGCGACCACCGCAGCCCCGTCCCCCGCATGCTGCTACGCCGCTACCCCATCTGCCCGCGCCCCACTCGCCTCCCGTAGCGCTGGCCACCGCGCGCGCACGCGCCGCACGCGTGCTCGCCCCTCTCGCCGCGGCCACGGCGTGCTCCCCCCCTCGTTGCCGCTGGCTGCGCCCGCTGGCCGCCGCCGTTGCCGTGCTCGCCGTCGCCCCGCGCGCGCACGCGCACCGCCTCTCCCCTCACCACCGGCCGCATCGCCGTGCCCTCCGCAGCCCGCGGCCGCGCCTCGGCCCGCGTTGTTGCGCCCCTTGCCCCGCCCACTCGCGTCGCCGGCGCCGTCGTCCGCACCGGCCGCCGGCTGGGCCTTCCGCCCCCTGGCCGATTCGGTTTAGTGGGGGGATTAGGCCCCCACTAACCCCACCCCTGTGGGCCACTGACAGTGGGGGCCCACTACCCCCTAATGACGTTTTAATAAAAAAAAAGAAAAAATAATAAAAATAAATAAATAATTAAAATGAATAATTAGTTAAATTAATTAATTAATTAGATGATTAAGATTAATTAGGTTAATTAATTAACCTGTTAATTAAACTATTTAATTAATTAATCTAAACAGTGACTAACAGGTGGGACCCACCCACTTAATTAATTATGATTAATAATAATTAAACTTAATTAAAACGGTGACACTGACCGGTGGGGCCCACTGGTCAGTTTGACCAGTCAGCCCCTGTTGGCTGCTGATGTCAGCATGACGTCATGCTGACGTCATAATTCTATTTTCGAATTAATTTAATTAATAATAATTTCAGAATTGTTTAAAACTTTGAAAACTAATATAAAATAAACCGTAACTCGGATGAAAATACTTTATACATGAAAGTTGCTCAGAACGACGAGACGAATCCGAATACGCAGTTCGGTCGTCCGCCACGTGCTCCTAGCATAGCGAACATGGAACTTTTCAATCGATTTTGTCTGTCCGGTAGTAGCCCGAGACCCCGAAAATATCGTCAGATAATCTTCCGACCCCTCTGCGACGTGTAATACTGCGTTTGTGCATGCCTAGCTCTGCATATTGCCATGACAAGCATCGTGATTGCATCTGTGCTTTATATTTATTGTTTCTCCCCCCTCTTCTTACCGGTAGACCCCGAGACTGACGGTGCTGCCGGTTACGACTACACCGCCGACGATCAGTCCTTTGCCGCAGGGCAGCAAGGCAAGCAACCCCCCCCTTGAGCATTCCGATATCGCCCATTCTTCCCAATTATTCTTGCATTAGATTTTGCTACTGTATTAGTTAGCTCCTAATCTGATGCATAGCCTGTTTTGATAAACTGTTACTATACCTGCAATCATATCAACTACTTAGTATAGGTTGATCAATGAATCCCCTGTGACCCCCCTTAGTCCCAGTTGCCCCTGCTTCTTCATCGACGACTCGACGACTCGAAGCCCCGAAGACTCGGTCAACCGACCGACGAGCCAGGCCCCTCACATCACCGCACACCCCTTAAGCATGGCACTGCAGAGCAACTATCGAGTGCCGTGGGTGATACCTCACTTAGGACTCCCGGTGTTAATTCTGTAGCGTAGCTAATCGGTCGAGGGTATCGAGGGTGATTCCTCCTTCCCATTTATCGATAGAGACTCTTGCCATACACATACCTCGAGTGGGATACATCGAGGGTGATTCCTCGGATATCCACTTGGTGTATAAACACACAGTTACTTTAACTTGACATTGTTTACACGTGAAAGACAGGACTGGAGGGACAGGCGGTACCACCCTGGTTGAGGTGGACCTGAGTTCCCGACAGTCTTGAGACGGGTCGGCCCCAAGGGTACCCGTGTATGAGAAGTGGTGGGATGCGCCGGTAAGGCATCCAAAGTGTTATTATGAGGCGTGGACGGGCAGGAGAGGCCCTTGCCACACATCCTCGAGTCGGGGCGACGGGACCGCACTTCACGGGTCGCGCTTGCCCCGCATTAATAAAATGCTAATGGGTTGGGTATTTGATCTGAGTTGGGTCGTTAGCCTTTTTACGCACCAAACCATCGCGTGGGAGAAGTTATGGGTACTCAGCGTCGTTGTATCAGCCGAAGCTGTTCGGACGTCAGCAATGGAGCGGCACGCGCCGGATTGGACTGGACGGTACATCTCTTGGACTGGAGTGTGCTAGGTCTACTTCCGGCCGCGTACGCATCGTGCAGGAGCGCTTAGGGCAAGTGGGCCCACGACCCCTGTGTGCTTAGGATTTAGACCGGCGCGCTGGCCTCTTCGTTGAGCCTAGGTGGGGCGACGACATGCTGCTATCCCGAGGCCGGGCATGACCCAGGAAAGTGTGTCCGGCCGGAGGTGATCAGGCGTGTTGGAAATGCGGTGCACCTCTGCAGGGATGGATAATCTATTCGAATAGTTGTGTCCACGGTAACAGGGCGACTTGGAGTTGTACCTTGACCTTATACAACTATAATTGTGGCTTTAAATTGAAATGAATGTGGTTCCGAGATTGCTTCCTCGCAGGGAGTCGAGGAAGAATCTCTGGGCGTGGTTACTTAATAAAATTGCTACAATAATATGACTATATATGAGATACTAGTCTACTCTCTTCTAATGCTGCAAGATGCTGAAGATGCTAGTCTTCGATAGGACTAGGCCTTCCCCCTCATTCTAGCTTTCTGCAGTCAGTCCAGATACAACCCCATCCCTTGATACTGATGCATACTTAGCATAGTTCTGATGTCAGTCTTGCGAGTACTTTGGATGAGTACTCATCGCTGCTTTGCTTTCTCTTTCCCCCTCGATACGATTCTGCGCTCAGACGATGGAGCCCAGGAGATGGAGTACGCCGCAGACGACTACTACACCACCGCAGCAGCCTACTACTACGTGGAGAGTGCCGACGCTCAGGAGTAGTTAGGAGGTTCCCAGGCAGGAGGCCTCGCCTCTTTCGATCCGCTGCTTATGTTTGAGCTAGCCTTCTTAAGGCAAAACTTGTCTAACTTATGTCTGTACTCAGATATTATTTGCTTCCGCTGACTCGTGCTTGTGGAGCTTTGTATTCGAGCCCTCGAGGCCCCTGGCTTGTAATATGAAGCTGTATGACTTTAATTTGTGTCTAGTGTTGTGTTGTGATATCGATCAATGAGTCCCTAATCTTGGTCGTACGCATTGCGTGTTTGATTAGCGTACGGTTGAAATCGGGGGCGTCACACCCACGATCCAATCCTTGGACACCAGACGGTCCCTCTTGCTCCTCTCGTTCTATTCCCATCGTCACTTTGCAGAACGGGCCTCAATTACGACCGCTCGATCTCGCTAGAGTTCCTCGGCCATCGAATCATCGCCGGATGATTCCGATGCCATACGAAGGTCCCGACTCCGCCCGACCACCCCTTCCTTCCTAATTGCTCTCTACAAAGCCTTCTTACCCTCCAATTTGTCCAGGGGCACACCGGATCGAGCTGCACAGCAGCATCAGAAGCTCGCCCTCGCCATTGAAGCTTCAGCCGTACGCCACCGCATCTAGGGGCCACCCCGACGGCGCCTGAAGCCACCTTCGACCGAGACTTGTAACGCTGCCCTCGTCCGCTAAACTTCCAGGGCCATAGGACAACTAAATAGGCTACTCTTGCATCGGGACAGAGCCACCATGCCTCGTTCGATCCCCACCGACGCAAGCAGGAGGGAGCAGAACCTTCTGAGGTCGTTTTCGAGACCATCGTGCAGCAGCGCATCCTATAAGCACATCCCCGAGCCTCGCGTACCACGGGAGCTGACTCCATAGATGATTAGAGCCGCGCCACGGCAATTCCCATTGTTGCCGACAGCCACAAAGGACACCTGCGTCGCCGTCTTCTCAACCATAGCCACCCTGACACACGCCGCGTCCGCACGTCCCTTCACCTTCGGCGGAGGACCATCGGAGGAACCCCGCCGTCCACGCCCGAGACCGCCGTCATTTTCCCCTGGTCACGATGAGCACGCGCGAACAAACCCCTTCGGCCAATCCTAGCTCGACACATGGCAACACGCCTCAACAGCAGCTCATAAACAGAGTTGTTTTTGTCATTTTTAGCCTATTTTCTTTTAGCTACAGATTTCAATCTGTATATCCGTTTTAGATAATTCTTTTTCCTGTGTATTCATATTGATCAGGAGAATCCTGTAGCGCCAAGTTCACACTCTTAAACCATTCAAATTTGAGAAATTCAAATCTGAAATCAAACCAGCATTTGATCACATATTTCAGACCGCATGTCCTTTTCAACTGATTCATTTTGCCTCTGAATACATGTACTAAATACTTGCTGATCATATCATCTACACTCAATTTTTCAAATACTCTTGAACTGTTTGAATTTAAATTTAATTCAAACTCTAATTTGCTATAACTTTTGTCGTAGTATTTCTTTTCCAATCAATTCTTTCTCCAAATGAATTCACATGTCATGTGCAATTTGTCAAATGACTTTCATGTTGTTCTCCAAATACTTTTGACTTGGTTCCATATTATCTCAAACATAAGATTTCATAGCAATGTCTCTCTTTGTATTAACTCTTGTGAGTTGATCCTTCCACCTTTCACCTTATAGCACCACCGAGACCATATTTTATATTAAGCCCATTTATATTAATGTCGTGGCCCTTGCCATATTTGTGTTGTTGTTCTTTTGATTCTTCCATATGGTATGGTTTGTTTATTTGAATTCTTTCGTTTATGATAGATTGATCGGAGCGCGACGAGTAGAATTATGAGGAATTGTGAGTGCGACGATCTTCATCAAACATACCAGGCAAGTTACACCTTGATTATCCTTATCCTATTTTTCAATGCATGTAGTTTTATATCACATTACTATACTATATGCATGTGTAGGAATAAAATGGTAGTATGCTATTGCTATTGAGTTTCAGCTTAGTAGAGCCTTATGTAGATCGTGGTAGTGTATTCTTGCTATGCTATGTAGACGGGGATTGGTTCGTGTATTCATTGAGATTATGTGAGGACTATGATATAACTCGTGTTGAAACTTACTATATATAATTCACCTCTGGGCGGATGTGGTATTACTGGGTGGTTTCAAGAACATCATGGTTTATACCCTCTGAATGTAAGTGGAATGCCGCCCAGGTTCAAAAAGATCAGACAGACTTAGTGACTAGTAGCTTCCATGCGCAACCACTAGCTATATGGGCTCTGGCTTAGTTGAGTAGGTTGTGGGAACCTCGCCTAGGCAAAGCTAACAGATGTAGTTATGAGTAGGTGTACCGGCTGCCGTTGGGTGGAGGTGACTGCTTCTGAAAGACTTCGTCTCAACCTTCGGGTTGGGTCTAGTGGGTAAAGTGTGCAAAACTCTGTAGAGTAATAAAACTAATCATGATTAGCCGTGTCCCCGGTTATGGACAATTTTGAGCAGCTAGACCATTACAGTTGTTGGATGATCTTGACAGATGATACTTTAATAAAAAATGAGTGGGAAACATAATAATGGGGATATGTTGGAATTGGATTGCCCAATTCAACCATATGTATTAATTGTAGCAAGATGCATAAAATTTGACTATTATGTAGTTATTAAGGGAAAATTATCTTTCTGCAAAACAACCACTACACTGTCCTCTTGATATACCTTGCATATAGATGTAGGTCTGTTATATCATTCTTGTGTGACTTGCCAGTACATTCAACGTACTGACCCTTGTGGCTGTAACTTATCATGTTGCAGATTTTATACGACGAGTGAATGATACGATGTAGGGTTACGATATCTACACTCGACATTTGCTTGTGGTGTTGATGGATTCCATGAAGATTTTATTTGCTTTCCGCTATATTTTGTTTGTGTGCTAGCTTTGAGATACAGAGGTATGTAATATTGTTATTCTGGATCTGCGATATAATATTATGACATGTGGTTTATTCTTGATATTACATCATGTACTGTGTGTGCTAGCTATTGATCCAGGGACTAGCACAGTAAGTACAAAGACATCGAATCTTATCAGATTCGGGTCGTTACATCATGGTAGAAAAGATCCAGTCATGCTGCACCCAACATCAACTATACACAATGCATGAGGATGACAATAGTGCTCTCAGGTCTGGCGCTTATTTGAGAAGGTGATGACTCAACATAAAAGTAAATAGATAGTCCCTTCGCAGAGGGAAGCATGGATTTGCAGCGGTGCCAGATCTCAAAGTTTAAAATAGAGATAGATATAATTTTGAGAGGTACACCCTTCCTTTCAATGTCATGACCAAGAGTTATCAATATCTTCTATGCTAGAAAAATTAGCGGCGGTTCCCAAGCGGTAAAAGTAAAGGTTTCCTCCCCCTCCACCAACAATCACACTCCACGGCGAGCCGCATCCACGGGTACTGTCCAAACCAACAACATTCCTTTGGGAGTTTTGTTTAATTATTTTTTATTTTTTATTTCAGGACTGGGAATCCCTATTACCGCCCCTCTCGTGTAAGGACAAGTGAATAAACACTCGTCATGAGAATAACCCGCTTAGCATGGAAGATACTGACCGCCACCTGTCGCTTCATGAGCGGTCCAGGCACACAAAACAGATGTTCATTTGAATTTTTAGAGGTGGCACATGCAAATTTACTTTGGAACGGTAGAGTAATACCGCATATAGGTAGATATGGTGGACTCATCTGGCATAACTTGGTTTAAGGGTTTTGATGCACAAGCAGTATTTCCGCTTAGTACAGGCGAAGGCTAGAAAATAGATTGAGAAGCGGCCACCTAGAGAGTGAAGACAATCATGAACATGCATTACATATAATCAACATTGAATACTAGCATGAGTAGGATATGGACACCATGAACATAAATATCATGAAGGCTATGTTGGTTTTGATTCAACTACATGCGTGAACATGTGCGAAGTCAAGCCACTTGAAACATTCAGAGGAGGATACCATATCATCATACCGCATCACAACCATTTTAATGCATGTTGACACCCAAGATAAATCGTTATCCACTCCTAGCTACTTAAGCATGGCATCAACAACTATAATCTCTAATGGTCATTGCAAACATGTTTGATCATAATGAGCTGAATCAAGGGATACTAGGTTAAACATATTTACAAAAACAAAAACAAGCTGAGTTCATACCCGCCTTTCTCTGCCACAGTCAATTCATCAAATGTCGTCATTATTGCCTTTCACTTGCACGATCGAATGATAAGAAGATAATAATAGTGCAAGAGTGTTGTGGACTAAGCTGGAATCTGCAAGCATTTTATTCAAGAGGAGAAGACGAAGTAATATGGGCTCTTTGTTAGATAAACAATAATGTAGATGAGAGCCACTCAACAATTTCATCGTGGTCTTCTCCTCGGTATGAATCAAGTAAAAAGAAAAGCATTTCAAAGAAACACACTGAAATATTTTTGGAGTTTTTGGTTTTTCTTGAAGCAAGCAAATTAAAGAAAACAAAAACGAGAAAAACTATTTACACGGGAAAGCTCCCAACAAGTAAAAGAAGAAGCGAGAAATCTTTTTGGGTTTTCTTTTGACGCTACAATTAAACTAAGCTAGAAAGAAAAACTAAAAAGAAGTGGGAAATATTTTTGGGTTTTCTCAAAGTTTTTCAAACACACAAGAAGAAAGCGAGAAAACGAATCTAGCATGGATAATACAATGAAAGAGTGTGAACACCGACAACTGGAATGAAATGTGTGAACATGAATGTAATGTCGGTGGAAATACGTACTCCCCCAAGCTTAGGCTTTTGGCCTAGCTTGGTAATCACCATCCGTATGAATAATAATCTGGGCGATGGCTCATTAAGAACCTCGGAGAAGACTCCGTGGCCCTCCTGGCAGCTTCAACCTCCGCGTTGTACTCATAGGCTTCACTCTCAAGAACATAATATCTTCCCCAAGTGTGAAAATCAAAGAGAGCAGGAGTAGGCAATGCAACAGGCACAATGGGTTTCTTATAAAATCTCAAGTTATAGGTAGAGTTGGTGGCCGTGCCCGTAAGGAACTTATGACGCTTCATAGCATCAAAGTCTAAATACTGAGTGGGTAGGATGGGGTCATTAGGCCATGGTGACACATTTAATCTCTCAGCTACACGGGAGGCGTAGATTCCTCCATAAAAATTACCACTAGCAGCATTGAGCTGCAACCTCCGTGCAACAATTGCACCAAGATTATAATCCTTATTCCCAGTAATAGCAGTGTGTAGGAGACTCAAATCATGAGCACACAGTGTACTACAATCTTGTTTGCCTACAACACATTTACCGTTAAAGAGCGCAAAATATTGTAGTGATGGAAAGTGGATACTGTTAATTCTCCTATGTGTAACCCCCTATCTTCGCCAAAGCAAAGATTAGCTAAAAATGACTCGTACTCAGATTTTGTTGGTTCATCGAGGGAACCCTCAAATGGAAGTTTGCATGCATCGCTAAACATTTCTAAAGGCATGGTAAAGGAATGATCGTATAGGTTAAACGAAACTCTAGACTCACGAGGAAAATATTTAAATTTCTTTGTGAAGGTTTTCGTGAGCTCGAGGTATTGGGGGCACTTATCTGCGATGGAGGAGGCAAGCTCTGTGTTGTGAATAAATTGATCAAATTCCTCCTTAATACCTGCACCTTCCATAAACTCGTCGCAAGGCCACAAGCATGATTTGGTGGCGGCATCTCGCATCAAGCTTTCGCTTGGTTCAACATAAGACTATCGAACTGAGCTTCCACTTGATGAGGCCCCCGAGGATCTCCTTCTCGAAGAACTCCTAAAGAATTGCATTTTTATTCCTACAAAAATTCTGAAAAATTTTAGTCCACAAAATTTTTGTCAACAAAACTTTGTAAGATTATTAGCAACTACTCCCAAGCATGCATAGAGGCCATTTTGAGCATTCAAACTACTTAGAACTCTAAGAATTCAACATGCAATCTCATCTACAGCAGCACCAAGAGTAGCTAATTACTCTTAAAATAACCCACTAAAACAAAAACTAATTGGAGCAATGGATGAGTCACATACCAAGAGGCAATCCCTCCAAACAGTTTCGAAAACGGAGCTTCGAGCAAAGAGATCGAAATCCGCAGGTTTGAGAGCAAGAACACGAAAATGGTGGCTGTGGTGATTTTTGCTGGAGGTAGGTGGTGATGTCGGCTAAAGAGATAAGTGAGGGGGCCCATGTGGGGGCCACAATCCACCAGGGTGCGCCCTCGGGGTGCTGGCGCGCCCTGTTGTCTTGTGGGCACGAGGTGCACCCCCCTATGATGTTATTTGCACCAAAAATTCTTAAATATTCAGAAAAAAATCGTGTTAAATTTTCAGGGTATTCTGAGAATTTTTTTTGGGTTATTTTATTATTGCACGGGAAAAACAGAAAACAGGATAAACATGGCATTTATTTTATTTAACTAACTAAAACAGAAAATAAAAGGTGGGAGGAGAGAGTTGTGCTTACTAGATTCATCGACGTCATACCTCTCAAAAATGATTCATTAATAAGGTTGATCAAGTCTTATTAACAACCACTTCCCATTAGCATGAAACCAAAGAACTTTCGTAAAACACTAAGTTACCTCAATGGGGATGTGCATATCCCCGATAATAAGTATATCATATTTCTTTTTGGCAGTAGGTAGAGGTAATTGAAAACTTCCAATAGTGATGGTCGGAGATTCTTCAATAACATTTATACCATTCACTTGGAATTGTTTCTTCGGAAAGTGCACCGTATGCTCATTGCCATTGATATGAAAAGTGAGTTTGCTTTTATTGCAATCAATAACAGCCCCCGCAGTATTCAAAAACGGTGTACCAAGGATAATCGACATGTTGTCGTCCTCGGGCATCTCAAGAATAACAAAGTCCGTTAAGATAGTAACATTTGCAACAACAACGGGCACATCCTCACAAATACCGATAGGTATGGCCGTTGATTTGTCAGCCATTTGCAATGATATCTCAGTAGGTGTGAGTTTATTCAAATCAAGTCTTTTATATAAGGAGAAAGGCATAACACTAACACCGGCTCCCAAATCACACAAAGCAGTTTTGACATAGTTTCTCTTAATGGAGCAAGGTATAGTTGGTATCCCAAGGTCTCCAAGTTTTTTAGGTAATCCATCCTTAAAGGAATAATTAGCAAGAATGGTGGAGATTTCAGCTTCCGGTATCTTTCTTTTATTAGTGATGATGTCTTTCATATACTTTGCATAAGGGGCCATCTTCAAAATATCAGTTGAGCGGGTACGCAAAAAGACTGGCCTAATCATTTCAGGAAAGCACTCAAATTCTTCATCAACCTTTTTCTTAGATGGCTTAGGTGGAAATGGCATCGGTTTCTGAACCCATCGCTCTCTTTCTTTACCATGTTTCCTAGCCACAAAGTCTCTTTTGTCATACCGTTTATTTTTAGGTTGTGGGTTATCAAGAGCAGGAGCATGCTCTATTTCGACATCATTATCTGGTTCTTTATCATTACTAGGTTGAGCATCATCGTGAACATCATCATTATCCTTTTCATTATCACTAGGTGAATGTTCACTACCAGATTGAGTTTCAGCATCAGAAACAGAGACATCATTATTATCAGGAGGTTTTTGTGTCTCAGGTTCACTAGAGGTATGCAAAGTCCTATCATTTTTCTTTTTCTTTTTCTTCTTAGAAGGACTAGGTGCATCAGGATTAATTCTCTAAGAATCTTGATGAATTCTTTTAGGATGAACCTCGGGATAGAGTGGTTCTTGAGTCATTCTACCTCCTCTAGTTACTACTCTAGCAGCAAAATCACGCATATTATTATTCATTTCATCAAGCAATTCTTTTTGAGACTAGCAACTTGTTCTAACCGAGTTTTAACCATAGGGGCATGTTTTCCTACACCTCTAACATCATTACTGATTCTAAATAGCAAGTCACTCAAGCGAGTAATCATATCAGAGTTATATTTCAATTGTTTGAGAACATGGGCATTGAAATGGTCTTGCTTCATAATATAGTTGTAAAACTCATATAAGCATTGACTAGGATGTTTATTGTGTGGGATGTCACCTTCATTGAACTTTAAAAAAGAATTTACCTCTACCACCAGTGGAGGTGGTGGTGTGTCAAGGCCATGTATTTCTTCAATAGGTGGCAAATTCTTAACATCCTCAGCTTTAATACCTTTTTCATTCATAGATTTCTTTGCCTCTTGCATTTCTTTAGGACTGAGAAATAAGATACCCCTCTTCTTCGGAGTGGGTTTAGGCGGTGGTTCAGGAAGAGTCCAATCATCATAATTCTTTAATATGTTATTCAATAATTCCTCAGCTTGTTCAACGGTTAGTTCCCTGAAAACACAACCAGCACAACTATCTAGGAAGTCCCTAGAAGTATCGGTTAGTCCATTATAAAAGATATCAAGTATTTCATTTTTCTTGAGAGGATGATCAGGCAAAGCATTAAGCAATTGGAGAAGCCTCCCCCAAGCTTGTGGGAGTCTTTCTTCTTCAATTTGCACAAAGTCAAATATTTCCTGTAAGGCAGCTTGTTTCTTATGAGCAGGAAAATATTTTTCAGAGAAGTAGTAGATCATATCCTGGGGACTACGCACATAACCAGGAGCAAGAGTATTGTACCATGTCTTAGCATCACCCCTTTAATGAGAACGGAAATAACTTAAGGATATAATAGTAGCGAATCTTCTCATCATGAGTGAAGAGGGTGGCTATATGATTCAGCTTAGTAAGGTGTGCCACTACAGTTTCAGTTTCATAGCCATGGAAAGGATCAGATTCAACCAAAGTAATTAACTCTGGGTCGATAGAGAATTCATAATCCTTATCAATAACAAGAATAGGTGAAGTAGCAAACTTAGGATCACATTTCATTCTAGCATTCAAAGTCTTTTCCTTATACTTGCATAGTAATTTCTTAAGATCGTCTCTATTGTTGCAAGAAAGAATTTGTCTAGTTATCTCCTCGTCCATAACATAACCTTCAGGTATTTTAGGTATTTCAAACTTAGGAGAGCTAGGACTAATAGGAGTTTCATAGTCATCATCAGTTTCATAGGCTTCATGAGTCTCAGCTATTTCATCAGTTTCAGCAGTTTCATTCTCTTTAGCTCTAGAAATTCTCCCAGCGGCACATTATCATCAAGCATGGTACTAGCATCATTCATAGCAGAGGTAGCATCATCAATAACATGCGACCTATCAGGATTACTAGCATGTGGTGGTGTTGCAAACTTACTCATAACAGAAGGTGAATCAAGTGCAGAGCTAGATGGCAGTTCCTTACCTCCCCTCGTAGTAGAGGGAAAAAATCTTGGTCTTAGTATCCTTCAGATTCTTCATAGTGATAGATTGATATAAATCCCAAGTGACTCAACAAATATTGCTATGCCCCCCGGCAACGGCGCCAGAAAAAGGTCTTGATAACCCACAAGTATAGGGGATCGCAACAGTTTTCGAATTAGCAGCTGAGTTGTCAATTCAACCCAAATTTATAGATTCGACACAAGGGGAGCCAAATAATACTTGAGAGTATTAGCAGCTGAGTTGTCAATTCAACCACACCTGAAGATTAAATATCTGCAGCAAAGCGATCAGTAGCACAGTAATATGATAGTTTGATAGCAGTAGTGACAGTAACAGTAGCGGTAACAGTAGTAGCAATAGTTTTGTAGAAGTTGGAACAGCAGCAATAGTAATAGTAACTTGGCAAGATCAATAAGTGGAAAGGTCGTAGGCACTGGATCGGCAACTCGTTGGATGATATTCGTCATGTAACAGTCATAACCTAGGGCGATACAGAACTAGCTCAGTTCATCAATGTAATGTAGGCATGTATTCCGTAAATAGTCATATGTGCTTATGGGAAAGAACTTGCATGACATATTTTGTCCTACCCTCCCGTGGCAGCGGGGTCCATAAGTAAACTAAGGGATATTAAGGCCTCCTTTTAATAGAGAACCGGAACAAAGCATTAACACATGGCGAATACATGAACTCCTCAAACTACGGTCATCACCGCGAAGTATCCCAAATATTGTCACTATGGGGTTGATGGATCATAACACGTAATAGGTGCATATGACTAGGCAAGATCGGATCAAGAACATAGATATGGAGATGATAACATAAACGGTTCAGATCTGAAATCATGGCACTCGGTCCCTAGTGACAAGCATTAGGCATAGCAAAGTCATAGGAACATCAATCTCACAACATAATGGATACTAGTGATCAAGCCCTAACAAATCTAACTCGATTACATGATGAATCTCATCCAACTCCTCACCGACCAGCAAGCCTACGAAGGAATTACTCACTCCCGATAAGGAGCATCATGGAATTGGCGATGGAGAAAGGTTGGTGATAACGAAGACCGAAGATTCCCCTCTCCGGAGCCCCAAACGGGCTCCAGATCTGGCCTCCCGATGAAGAACAGGAGGTGGCGGCGGCTCTGTCTCGTGAAACGCGATAATTCTTTCTCTTTGATTTTTTCTCCAAATTTAGGAATTTATAGTGGCGGAGTTAGGGAAAGTGGGGTCACAAGGTGGGCACAACCCACCAGGGTGCGCCGGGAAGGGGTTGGCGCGCCCTGGTGTCTTGTGCCCAGCCTGGGCCCCCTCTCCAGTTGTTTTTTGCTCTGGTATTTTTTACATTTTCCAAAATAAATCTCCAAAAAGTTTCGTTCCGTTCCGAGAACTTTTATTTCTGCACAAAAACAACACCATGGTAGTTCTGCTGAAAACAGCGTCAGTCCGGGTTAGTTCCATTCAAATCATGCAAATTAGAGTCCAAAACAAGGGCAAAAGAGTGAGGAAAAGTAGATACGTTGGAGATGTATCAAGGCGTTGCCGGTGGACCACTTAACTTGTGACATGGCCCGGGTGAAGCCAGTGATGTTGACGAGCTTGATGTCGTAGCCTGCTCTCCTGAGATACAGGAACACGCATTCCGCAGACTTGAAGCCTTTGGCATGGCAACGTAGGCAGCGTCCTCACTGGCTCCCGTGGCGAGGTGTTCGTCCGGGATCGAAGGGTCGGCACGAAGGGCGCCCACCTCGCCAGCGTACGGCGGAGAGGCCATGATAGACCTCTTTTTGCTCGTACACTCCTCGAGTTCCACGGGAGATATGGTCGGGCTGATTAGGCTGCGACTCTCTGGAGTACGGGATGGGGATCTGGGGGAAAGGGACATCGCCGGCCTCATCTAAAAACTCAGGGCGGCGATGGTGTATGTGGATCGGTGGGGACCCTGAACTTGTTTAGCTATGAGGCACGGGCAGACCGGCTGAGGTTGGTGGTGGGAGGCGGTGGCGGAGGCGAGCTAGGGTTCCAGCGGGGGAGGAAGGGGAGGGAGTGTTGTGCGGACGGGGGGGTGTTTGCGGATGTGCCGCTGCTGCTGAAAATTTTAGTAGTAATGGTGTGGGTGGAGATGGTGGTGGACGAGGGATGGCGACGGTTCAAATGCCTCGGCAGCTGAAATTTTACTATAGGGTCAGTGCGGTGGATGAGGAAAGGCGGCATGCAGTTGAAATACCGCTTCCAATTAAATTTTGGCAAACGAACTGGGCGGGAGCAACCAAGATCGCACAGGGTCCAAACATAATAAAGTGTGTACTCTCTACGCTGTAATGAAATGTCATGCCGTGAATCCACGAATTTTTGCATCGCTCGAGGCGGGTAGCTCTTTCTGAGATTGCTCAAGGCGGGTTCATCTCACACGGTTCATCCTCAATTTCAGTCGCAGACCTCAAATTCATCCTAAATTTCCACATGCCCACAAACAGATGACACAAGCATTTGGCAAATTTTCAACACAAAATGCCTTATTTTGTAGCGGATTAGTTGACACTAGTTCATACGCTCAGTAATTTACAAACAGTTCGTCAATTTACATGAAGATGAACTGCACAAAATATTCACTACGCCTTGGATGCATACAAACGCCGCGCCTCCACCATCGTCATGACCTTCCTCGACTCAGAACGAGTATTCAGAGGAGCTCGTCAAGTCGATGAGCTCCACTGGTTCCACGGCGGAGACCGGCGGGGCTACCTCGGCCGGAGCAACCGCGGTGCCTCTCGCCAGGTCTGCCGCTATCGATGAAGATGTTGTGGCGTCCAAGTGGGCCATCAGGATACAGACGGGTGCCGATCTCGCTAGAGCTGCTTCCCTTGTCGCCGTGGCCGCTGTTGCCACGGCGGCCGCCGCAGCTGCAAGGCCTGCACTGGCCTCCAACGCGGCTGAGAGGCATGCGGCGGCCTGCTCCGCCGCCTTCTGGTCCTGCTCCCGCCTCTTTTTGCCCTCTGCATCTGAGTTCCGCTTCCTCTTTGCACTCTCCCGCCGTTTCTGCCGCTTCAGATCCCTAGCCGCGTTGCAGATGGCATCCGCAGATGCGATAGATTGTTCCACACCAACACTGAGACGGCGCTTGTCCTCGTCGCGCCGGAACGCATCGAGGCCCGATTCCTGGTCGGACAGAGCGATGGCCATCTGCATCTGACGCTGAAACTCGTGGTCATCGTCGGTGGCGGCCGCCGCGGCAGATGACGGTTAAACGTTTACCGACATGGAGGACAGCGCGTCGGAATCCCCTATCCCGTCATCGTCAGCGGCGACAGCTGGTTGTTTGCCGTTGCCCGCCATGGCGGCCAACGCGTCGGAATCCTCTATCACGTTGTCGTCCAACACTATCAGGATGGCACCATGCACATCCCCATGGTTGAGCAACGGTTCCATTTGGTGTGTATGGTGGTGGTGGCGAGCTATCGGCGGAAAAATTAGCTGTTAGCCGCCGCTGGCGAGATATTTTATAGGTCGTTATCGGGTTTGGGTTTGTACTGTGCACATTACACCTTTCCACCGGCTGATGCTTGCGGTTTGCACCACTAGGCAAGGTCGATTTTGCTGTGTACGGGCATCGCACACGGTTAGGGTAGCACACTCGTGTCTGCTCGGGGTACAATCGCATACGTTTGTTTCTTCTGTTTCGTTGCTATTTTACTTAATACTAGCATCTTTGAGATAAACGAGAAAATAAAGGCAAGAGAGGGTCAAAACACAACCACGCCCGCTAGTGACCCAAATATATACTCCCTCCGTTCCTAAATATATATGTAGTTCGTAGTGAAATCTGTAAAAAAGACTTGTAATTAGGTTCGGATGAAGTATATATATGTACGAACATGGTGTTGTCATGTTTAAATTCGCAATGCGCAACTTTAATGTGTGGCACATGCTGCATATGTGCATGCCTAAAAGTGTCCAATGTGACACAAAGGGGTTTCATGACAAACATAATATAGGGTGTTGCCCCCTACACTATGTGTCGGAGGATATATAGGGTCCTATGAACACATGACCTGGTTCAAACTTTGTCACACATTTATCCATGTCTGAATTTTCGTAAGACAACCAGGAGAATTTATACCTTAATATGGCCAAACCATCACATATTGTTGTCGGACAATAGGGATATATAGATCACGCGGTCCCATGACTTGGCGCGTCGTCGAAGATCAGTTGAGCGGGGCTAGAAGAACACCATCCCCCTGCATATGGCCAAATGTATATGCGAAAATGGTGTGGTCCGGTGTTTCAACAATTAATACACAATGGTACACTATCTATGATGTGGCATGCACCTAGCCGAGATAACATGACATATATATATATATATATATATATATATATACATACATAAACACTATTCTGATCACGGGATGAGAATAATATTCTGATCACAACCTGAACTTCCTGAGTTACACAACCTGAACTTCCCTCTGTAGGAACCCGACCTTCGGGCTATCTTCGCAACCGTGTCTCCCCACGTGAATTCTTCTGGCCAGTCGTGTTCTTAGTGATGTAAGTGTAACCAAGAAACAATTTTTAGCAACTAAATGCCTGTTTAAAATAGGAATCTCGCTCGTTGGCGGATTTGCTCTCAGGTCGTGATGAACGTGTGTTTGTTACAAGTTTAATGCATGCTCTGGATGTTCTCGAACCTCAAACACGATGGGAATTGTGTTTTGGTATGAGTTTCGTGCACAATTTGTTGTTATTTTTAATGGATTTGATTTCGGGTGTGTTCTTCATCCGCAAGAGATGCATCGTCCGCTTCTGTCGATTTCTCATTTTCCTGTGAAGATTCCGGCGGATTTGCTTACTTTAGTGAAATTAAAGGCTTCCTATGTCGTCAATTTCAATCGGGAGGGTCCATACGGTTTGAACTCCGATGATTCAATGTTGGCACTCTCGCGGCTGTTGCACGGGGTGTTTTTGCGTTTTTGAGATTTGCCCTCTGTTCATTTTTGTTGTAGAAAGGGAGTTGCCAGATCATTTCCATGGAGGTGCGGACGTGTTTAAATCTGGCGCAGGGGATTTTATGCTTCGGACGAATTCGTTCGCTCAAATTTATTAGATTATCTAATGGTCGTTGTACAAGCTGGACTTCTGCGTTGTTCCTACCTGAACTTCTGCTTTTCCTTCTTTCCAAGGTAAAGCATCAAGTCCTCTGTATTTCTTTCTTTTTTTCTATCATTTTTCATTCTTGCATTGGTTTTGATTTTTTGACTCAGTCCCGTGAGCAACCATCGAATTGGCCGATGGATATGCGTGTAGTTTTTATTTTTTCTAGTATGTTTTCGCACTTCTAATAGTTGTTGGATTTAAATATTTGTAGACATTGAAATCGGCATTGCGCCTATCGACCAACGCTGTAGCGCGAGGCCGAGCCGGGGGGAGGGGGGTCGGGACCCTCCCCCCCTCCCTCCACCTGCGAGGCCGAGCCAGGAACGAGCCGGAGCAGGCGACGACGCGGCGTGCCGCGCCGTCGCATGCGGAGGCGAGTCCGTCACATCCGTGGCCCCACTATCTATCTTAGGGGTGTAGCTCTGGGGTGCGTGCGGGTGGGGGTGAAAACAGAATAACCGCATTGCGCCTGCCAACCTAGCGCGCACTGCTGCGGTAGCGCGAGGCCGAGCTGGGGGGGCCCCCGACGAGCGGATGCGAGTCCGCGGGGACCCCCGGTGAGGCCGAGCCAGGAACGAGCAGGAGTAGGCAACGACGCGGCGTGACGCGTCGTCGCATGCGGAGGCGAGTCCGTTGAGTTAGTTATGGACTTCATGTGTTTTTGTATTTGAACTTCTTCTTTGTTTCTTATTGTTTATTTATTCATATGCCTTACTTAGCTTGATAGTGTACTTGAACTTCTGTTCTTTATTTTTTGAACTTCTTCTTTGTTTGTAAGTGCTTATTTGTGTATATATTTTACTTCCATTGGTAGTGTACTTGAACTTCTGTTGGCCATCAATTTTTGGTTTTAATGGATACCAACAGATTTTTATTTGATCTTATCTTTTTAAACAGATGCATTCAAATGGTGCATTCATTTTTCAACACATGCATTTACTTTTTAGTGGTTAGGGGTAAAACTGTAACTAACCTCGGCGCTCCAACACCCGATAGAGAGCCCCATTTACTGCCCCGTTGCCTGCCCAACACCTGTCAGAAAACCCTCTCCCCCTCTCGCTCGCTCTCTTCTCCCTCTGTCGCTTCGCGCTCTTCCCCCAACTTCCCCCAACCTCCCCCGAGTTCTCCGCCGTTGTCTCCTGCGCTCGCGAGTGGAGTAACCGGCGCATGCCCCACTCCTTTTTCTGCCCCACGCCCCGCTCTCCCTCCCTCAGACCGCTCTCTTCTCCTTCGAGGCGAAGCCGACAACTGTCTGCGCGCGCGTGGCGTCGTGGGAGTGGAAGAACCGCAGCGGATTCATCCATCGGGGTCGTTTGGAGAGGTACAAATGCTGCCTCCTCCTAATGCTTGCTCTTAGTTTTTGCCAGATCTGTCGAGCTCTCACTATTTCTTCTGTGTGCTCTCACTTCCGCCTCCTCCCTTTTCTTCTGATGGTTGGATTGGAGATTAGGTAGGGTTCTTGTGCGTGTGGTGGGTGGATTCGATTTCCCCGTGGTTAATTTTATCTGTGAGATGCTTGTGTGTGCTAGTTTAGCCTTCAGACTTGTGTGGATTTCATTCTCCTATGGGTAATTTCACCAGTGAGATGCATGTAAGCAGGGTGTGGTGTGTTGGTTGCTGTTGGATCTGATGTAGTTTGATCCCTTTGCTGTTATTGATTTGGTAGTCTAGATTGCGTCTGTCACATACTAGTTAGTTTCTAAGAACTGTTTTTAATTTGCTGTGCTTGCCTTGATGTGGTACTGTTCATCTTCACAGTTGTTGCTGTGATTTAGTTGTTTTATTCCAGGGTTTGATTTAGTTGTTTTTGTATTGTTGTTTGATTTTCTACTTTCTAATTATGTAATTTCTTCCCTGTTTTTTGTAGGTGGATCTAGGGTTTGTACTACCATTCATCAAGGAGTGGTGTTGTCATGGCTTCAAAACCTTCTTCAGGTATGTAAATGTATATGCATCTTGTATTTTAAATAGGAGTTTTCTTATATATTTCTGCCTATATCTTCACTTGGTTGTATTGTTGGACTGCCCATGTTTAGAAGTGTGAACTTCTTCCATAGGTTATGTGTATGCATTTTACTGTTAGTTGAAGTTAGTAGATTGTTGCTTAGATTATTTTTGATGAATTGCCAGTGAACTATGTCACCAAGTGTGTTTGGACTTCCTAATGTTTCATATTTAGTGTATATCTTTGCATTTTGTGTTATCATTTTCATGGTATTGAGAAGTAGTTTGGCTGTGAAAAAGTATTTCTGCTCATGCTTCATCTTTTTTATGTAGTACTGCATTGGGTCACATAGTTGAACTTCTGGTTTTATTTATTTCTTTATAATGAAATTTGGTTGAACTTCTGTTTGTGCATTGTTTTACTGCTTTGTTAGGTATTGTCGAACTTCTGGACATTCATCTATATGTAGTACTTCCTTTGGTGTAGATTGTATTATCTTTAGTATGTAGATTGTAAATTGTGCATTGTTATACTGCTTTGTTAGGTATTGTTGAACTTCTGGACGTTGGACAATCATGTATATGTAGTACTTCCTTTGGTGTAGATTGTGGATTAAAACTCAGCTGCCTTTTTACTGCCATTTTGTAGTTGGTGATGAATTGAATAGTTCTGAAAAAAATGCATGTGATCAAGATGGAGCTTCAGAAGTTAATACTGATGCTCCAAGATCTGATGCAGCTAAATCACCTATTATTCCTTTGACTGTCATTGCTGAGGTTGCTTCAAGCCTTGAGGAAAATTTAAGCCTCACGGATCTTGCTACTGCAGCTCTTGCTTCACCTAGTATGTGCAAATCCTTTCCATTATGTTTTTAAATTCTAGAGCCATGTTTTTGAACTTGTTCTTGTCGTGTGTTTTGTATTTTGTTCCTGACTCTTTTCCTTTTGTTATGTTTTTGTGTTCTTGCAGATGTATCCACAGAGGAGGAAGCTGTGAACACCATCAACGATGTACTATCTGACTTGGGTGTGCTAGATAACACTGCTGCGGCCAAGCAGGGGGCTCCATCAGTTGAAGGTTGTGATTCTGTTCTGGAGCCTTTGTGATCTCTTCAGTTGTCAGAGACGCAGTCCCAGTCTTTTGATGGCACTAAACCTGTCACGCAAGCTGAGGATGTGCCCCTACAGCTTCTTCTAGAGGATCAACGCAAGAGGAAGAAGCAAGAAGATTATGAGAAGAAGAAGGCGGCACGCCTTGAGGAAGCTGAGCACACAGTTGGGCATGGCTCTGTTGCTGAAGAAGACATGCCGCGTGCCACTGATGGCATGGCTGCCCCTGTGAAGAAGAAATTCAAGAAGACCGTGGCTGGGAAGCATTTAGTTGGTGAAGTTACTCCTCGGAAGAGCCCACTTGTTTCAAAGGCTGCAGGACCAAGTGTGGGTGAACTTCCTGAAGTGGAAGGCCAAGCCCGCGGTGATACGCCACGTTGTAGTCCTCGTGTGCTTGCCACTGCGGCACCTACAACTTCTTCGCTTGATGCTGGTGCATCCGGTAAGGGCAAGAACTGCGGTGTTAAGCGCAAGGTTGCACCGGCAAAGGTTAACAAGGGTTGCAAGAAGCGTTCTCATGTTGATCCAGACGACCAGGGTGATGCTGATTTCAACGCTGATGACGAGGATGACGATGATGCTGCTGCTGCTGATCAGGTATGAATCTCTCATGTTTACTGTTTCTGAGAACATTGTAGAATTGTTGTTATATTTTGTGTGTGTAGTACTGCCTTGGTGTACATAGCTGACCTTCTGCTTATATACATTTTGAGATTAGCCGAACTGCTTGGTTTATATGGTATTACTGCCATTGTGTACATAGCTGAACTTCTGCTTATATACATGAAGATATTAGCTGAACTTCTTGGTATACATGGTTTTAATGCCTTGGTGTACATAGTTGAACTTCTGCTTTGTAAAGTTCTAACATTTAGAAAGCAGCTTAACTTGTGGTCATACATGGTTGTACTGCCTATGTAGTCATAGTTGAACTTCTGAAATGTACATTGCTAACATGGAGAAAGCAGCTGTACTTCTGGTCATACATGGTTGTACTGCCTATGTAGACATAGTTGAACTTCTGAAATGTACACTGCTAACATGGAGAAAGTAGCTGTACTTCTTGTTTTTAATGGTTGAACTTCTGCTATATACAATTTTTTTGTCCATGCTCTATTTGCTTATGTAGTTTTTCCAATTCAGCATTAGTGAACTTTTGGTTTAGTTTGTTTGACTCATTGTTCTACCTTTTTTTCCTGTCATTGCATTTTTTGCAGTATCAGCTTGTGAAGCGGCATGTTCGGACGAAGAAAGGAGGCAAATCAGTGGAAGAAGCTGATGAAGGTGGAGATGATGCAAAACGTTTTAACAAGACGGTTCGCAGCTCACTGAAAGAGGTCAAGTTGTGCGCAAAATTGCTACAACTTAGGCACAAGGAGAGGGTTATCAAGGCTAGCTTTGGTTCTGTGTTTGATTTGACGATTGACTGCAACATCTCTCGTCCTTTGATGGGCCACATCTACACCAAGATTGACCCTTTAACAAAGATTCTGGACATGGGTGAGGCGAAGAAGGTTTTGCGTATTACAAGTGATGCTATTCACCATCTTTTTGGATTCCCTCAAGGTGATCGTACCCCTCCTAGGCCCTCGGATGATGGGTTTGATGATGCTGTTATGAGGCTGAAGGCCTAACTTGGCTACAAGACGATTGATGATATCAAGACAAAGGATCTGCGGAAGATCCTCGAGGAACTTGTGAAGGATGAGAAGAATGATGACCTTGCTCTGCAGGTCTTTTACCTGATTCTTTTCATGAAGGTTATTATTCCTGCTACGTCTACACGAGTGTCCAGGGAGTCAGCAATGGCTGAGAATCTTGTTTCTGATGATATGGCAAATATGGACTATTGTCAGTTGGTTGTTGATGATCTTCGAAGGGCTGTTACTAGGTATCAGCAAGGGACTAGCAGAGGAAAAGCTGTTACAGGCTGCGGCATTGCGTCGCTACTTATGTATCTTGACTGCCTTATCACTGGCAAGAAGCCTGTTGTTGATTTGAGGACCCCTCGCATCAACTACATGGACCAGGCCAATATGTCTGAGCTTGCTCTTGCTGACTTGGTTAAGAAGGGTGATGAGGACCCAGCCAACTGGGTGTTTGGGAAACTGCCTATGAGTGTTTCTATGCATCATTCTTTCCTGTACAGTTTAACTTGAACTTCTGGTACTGTCTTCAATATTTATTCCATGTTCCTTCATTGTTTTTTGACGCGTTGACTTTTGTTTTGTATGTAGTGGAAGACACATGCTGAGGTTGTGTTCTTTAGGGTTATCGAACGTCCTGTTCTTACTATGCCTCGTGCCAGCGGCCAAGGGAGTGGAGGTGCCCCAAGATTTGAATTTTCCTGGGATGTCAATACTGGTGCGCCCCCTGTAGATCCTGGAGGTTCTTCTGCCCGTGTTAGTGCTGCAGGTGGCGTTTCTTCTGAGGGTTTCTTTGATGCTGCCAATGTTTCCCTTCTTAGGATTGATGGTCTTCTGGAAACTGCTTGTGGGGAGATGGCCCGTGTTCCGACAACTCTTGAGCGTCTTAGTCGCGTCGACGGGATTCTTCCTCCCGGCCATGGTTTTGACGCTGAGTCTTCGAAGGAGGTTTTGTCAATTGAAGCTAGAATTCTTGCTGAGCTTCGTCAGAGCAGTTCCCACCTCCGGACTAGCTTTGGGTTGTTCAAGGAAATGCAGGATGCTCATTGCAAGCCTTTTGAAGATGAGGCTAGTGTTGTTGTCAGTTAGATTCAAGGGCAAGATGATTCTGTTCGTTTGGGTCGTGAAGGAGGCAACGAGGAGCGTACTGAAGAGGTTTGTTTATGTTGGCTTTGTTAGTTCTTTGAATTAATGTTCATTGTTAGCTTTTCAGTTATTACTGTTTTTTGTCATAGGTGACCCTTCTTGATTTCATGTGTTCTGAACTTCTTTTTTCAGTATTTGTGTTTCATATTTGACCTTCTTTGTTTACAGTATCTGGACTTCCAGCCCTACTGAGGGAGTCCTCGTTTGAGGGGTCCTCGGACGGCCGACCTATTCGTTATAGGCCGAACTATATGGGCCGTATGCCAGACATTGGACTGATGGAAGACCCAGACTCCAGATGGAAGCTTCTAGAAGCATGGCGTGTCCTCCACGTTTAAAGTAGTGAATAGGCATGTTTATCCCTTCGACGTGTAACCGACCATGTGTAAACCCTAGGGACCCTTGGCGTCTATATAAGCCGGAGGGTTTTAGGTTGTAGAACAACAGAATTCATCTAGGGTTTTAGCTACTTGATCTCGAGGTAGATCAACTCTGTAATCCTCATATCATAAATATAATCAAGTAGGACGTAGGGTATTACCTCCATAGGAGGGCCCGAACCTCGGTAAAACCTTGTCCCCTTCGTCTCTTGTTACCATCGATCCAAGTCTCACAGCTCGGGACCCACTACCCGAGATCCGCCGGTTTTGACACCGACATTGGTGCTTTCATTGAGAGTTCCGCTGTGATCGTTAGAAGGAATCGATGGCTCGCCTAGTCATCAACGAAGAGGTCCGCAATATGGGCACTTTTGTCCCTGGACAGATCTTTGCTTTCAGCAGCATAGTGCTACACGCCGACCCGACCGGCCATCTAGGCCGCGTCGGAAGTTTCGCCCCTGATCAAGAGGTCAGATTTGGGAACTTAGAGTTCTCAGTAGACTCTCGAGGCAATCTATCACTAACTGGGCTCGCAGTCTCGCCTGCCACGCCCGGAGACTCTGAGGCTTTAACCTCAGATTCATCTTTCGGCTCTGCCCACGGGATCAACCCCGGCAAGGGCCCGACTTTCAGTCCGGATCCGGTCATAGTACCCAACGTACGGACATCTATTCTTGCCGAACACTCCTCCTGCGCGGGCGTATCGAAGGTTCACTCCGGAAGCTCTGGGCAGACCGGCCTGATCGAGCTCTCGATTCTCGACGAGGCTCTAGATCGGATTTCGTCGATGACTATTATCGACGACCCAACCCCGATCTACTCTCAGATCGGGCGTCAAACGGGTCAGGACAGATTTTTCGTCCCACCCACCACCCACTTGATAGCCACTGTCGAGGATTTAACCGACATGCTAGACAATGCCTCCGAGGAGGCAGAGTACATGGATGAGGAGGATCACGCCCTCATCCCCGCTAAGACCGGGCAGTGGACGGCCACCTCTACATACGACGTCTACATGGTGGACACTCTAAAAAACGACGGCGATAAATCGGATGAAGCGCCGTCAAGACGCCGAAAGCCGCATAAACGGTTAAAAGGAAAAAAGCGGCGGAAATCTATCGATGGCACCGGGACCGGAGATACCCCGGAAGACATCGGCAGTCCGGAAATCCCCGAACACCCGTTAGAGGGTCACGAGAGACCCGAAAACCGTCGCAACCCTGATGATCCAGATGATCCCGAGGACGACGACTACCTCCGCTCTATCGAGGGGGAGGACAATGCGGAGGCCGATGACTTTGCCATTCCCGACAATCCTGCAGATCAGGAACTATTCAGGCAACAGCTCATATCCACAGCCCGCAGCCTGAAAGCAAAAGAACGGCAGCTTAAAGCCGAGCAAGACGACCTCAATGACCGATGGACGAGAGTTCTCTCAGCTGGTGGGAAGGATACGACACCGGTCTATCGGACCAACCTAACAGCTATCCGCGCAGAAGGCTGCTGCCACAATTCGACGACGGGCTCACTGGTACGCCGTCTCCCAAGCATACCCCATACGACAAGCCAGACCACCCGCCTCGAGGACGAGACAGGACGGCTGATGATACCGACTATAGGCCGACGATACCCCGTAGACGGGAAAGGAGCCACTAGAGCCCGATGACAGGTTCGACCCGCGACACAACCTGAATTACAGAGCAGGCCGTACGCGATCCATTTACGGATCCAGAGGATACTCACCCGATCGACGGGAAGGGCACCGTCCTCGGTTCGACCGCGACAATGAAGATCGGGAACAAACCCGAGCTAGGACAGACACCGATCACCGGCACGTCATAGCTCGGGTCAGAGGCGCTGCCCACCCACTGTGCTTCATGGACGAGGTAATGTGGCATCAGTTCCCGGAAGGGTTTAAGCCCGTAAACATAGAGCAATACGATGGGACAACTGACCCAACCGTATGGATTGAGGATTTCCTCCTCCACATCCACATGGCGCGAGGAGATGACCTCCACGCCATCAAGTACTTACCCCTGAAGCTCAAGGGGCCATCTCGGCACTGGTTAAATAGCCTCCCTGAAAACTCTATTGGGTGTTGGGAGGACCTATAAGAGGCATTCCGATCTAACTTCCAGGGCACTTATGTTCGGCCGCCGGACTCCTCCGATCTAAGCAACGTCGTTCAGAAGCCAGGAGAGTCCGCGCGGCAATTCTGGAACCGTTTCTTTACCAAGAAAAACTAGATCGTACACTGCTCGGACGCCGAAGCTATAGCCTCCTTCAGGCATAATATTCGGGATGAATGGCTGGCTCGACAGCTCGGCCAGGACAAACCCAGGACAATGTCCGCCCTCACATCACTCATGACCCGCTTCTGCGCGGGCGAGGATAACTGGCTAGCTAGACGTAGCCACAACCCCGAAGACCCCAGAACCTCTGAAGTTCGGGATGGAAACGGGAAACCGAAGCGCAACCAGAACAAGCGCCGGCACAATAATAGTGATGCCGATGCCACGGCTGTTAACGTCGGCTTCCGCAATTCCCGCTCTGGGCAGCGGAAGAAGCCTCCTAAAGGCAAACACGACGGACCCACCCCGCTGGACAAGATACTGGAGAGGCCTTGCCAGATCCACGGCACCCAAGAGAAGCCCGCCAATCACACCAACCGTAACTGCTGGGTCTTCAAACAGGCCGGCAAGCTCGCAACCGAGGACCAAGGTAAGACCCCACGCAGCGAGGACGAGGATGAGCCTCGTGGTCCGATCGGTGGCAGACAAAAGAAATTCCCTCCAGAGGTGAAAACAGTAAACATGATATACGCCACCCATATACCGAAAAAGGAGAGGAAGCGCGCCCTTCGAGATGTCTACGCCATTGAGCCTGTAGCCCCGAAGTATAACCCATGGTCCGCATACCAGATCACCTTCGATCGACGTGATCATCCGACCAGCATCCGTCATGGGGGTTCGGCCGCACTCTTCCTAGACCCGATCATAGACGGGTACCACCTCACTAAAGTCCTAATGGACGGTGGAAGTAGCCTCAATCTGATTTACTCAGATATGGTGAAAAAGATGGGCATAGATCCGTCAAGGATCAAGCCCAGTCACACTACCTTCAAAGGAGTGATCCCAGGCGTTGAAGCCTGATGCACAGGCTCTGTAAGCCTGGAAGTAGTTTTCGGCTCGCCCGATAACTTTCGAAGCGAGGACTTGATCTTCGACATCGTACCTTTCCGCAGCGGCTATCATGCCCTGCTCGGCCGTACAGCGTTCGCTCGCTTTAACGCCGTTCCACACTACGCATACCTCAAGCTCAAGATGCCCGGCCCCAGGGGGGTCATTACTGTCAATGGCAACACAGAGCGCTCCCTCCGAACTGAGGAACATGCATTGGCCCTGGCGGCCGAATTCCACTACACCGATGATTGGCAAGCGCCGATATCCGCCATAAAGGCACCCAAGGCTGGGAAGCGAGCTCGGTCTCAATCCGAAGCACCAGCACCTTCCTCTCCCAGTAAATAGGGACTCGCCCCCCATCACACAGCCCTAGAACCTGCAAAGTACGTGCCAAGAAGGCACAACTTCGCGCTTAAAATTCCATGGGCAGCGGTGGGGAAAAACTAATAAAGGGTAAGGTGTTCGGTTAGACCGAACTATCACCATCAACATGTGTTCGGAAACACTACGGGTACCATAAAGTACCGGCCACGGCGTAAAGCTCGTCCAGGTTTCGGCAACTTCTCAAGGCTTTTTCTCTAGAGTCCGCTCGCCGAATACCACACCTATAATGGTGTACAACTCTTCGGGAGACGCAGGAGCGGACAAGCGACAGGGCACTTCAAGGACGTCAGGTCACCTATCGAAGACCCTTGAAACAACCCCTCCTGTAAGATTTATATTTTTTATACCTGTAAAACAGTTGTACCGCCAATTTGAATAATAAGAGTTGCTGAGTAAAATACAGATATATCCTACAGTATCTTTTTGCTGTCCCTTTTCGGAACACTCCCTATTTTCTCCCTCTTCTCGCGAACCTGTTTGGTATACTTTACGATGCAACCGGCTAATAGACCGGGGGCTCGACCTTAAAAATCGCCCTAATCACAACTGATTTTGTGTTCGGCGCCTTGGAATCCCGCTTTATATGCATTGGTTCCGAACTATGTCTTGGGTCAATAGTTGGGTTGCCCAGCTCCTGTGCTTGCCCCTTTATGTTCCGCTCGTTCGGCTAAAGGGGCAAAGGGAGCACCACTGCGATTGTGCTTCCGGCTAGTCTGGTCAAGCACCTCAGTGGAGAAAGCCGAAAACTGACTGTCATGGTATGCGAGAACCGGTCTGCGAATCCGAGCTTAACTAGATCTCGTCAGAGGTTATTCCGTGTCATACGATGGGTTTGGTATTAGTACAAACCAGGTGATATAGGCTTCGGTCACGGTTATTCCGAACATCACGAACCTTGGGGGCTAGTCATCAGCCTCCCGCACTCCTTTCTCGCGCCCCTACGTCTAAGTGAAAGCAATAAAGCATTATAGTCTGATTGCCTTGTCCGCCCCGCACTACCGCCTTCGGGTATCGACAGTTCGGCTAAGGGTCACAGTGCGTTGGCAGGGACACCCCGCGTAGTATCTACATGGGGGCTGAAGCTGACGACTCGCCGCTTTCAGTTTTAACGGCCACACAAGAGTTATAAAGGATGCAAAACATACAAGACATGATAAACCATGCACTTTAAATATATACAGGTTGAAAAGTCTTCGGGCATATTACAACACTTTATTCATACATGTTCTCTCTCGAACACTGAGATTCTATGGCCCGAGCACCCTCCATAACTCCGGAGAAGTACAGCTCGGGGCGCCTATGCTCCTTCCCAGGAGGCGGAGGGGCGGTGGCTATCTTTATCGGATCAAGCCCCGGCCAGCGCACCTTGGCCTTCGCGAAGGTCATCCAAGCTCCCTCAATGCAGGAAGATCGCCTCAGTGCGTCGATCCGAGGAGAGGCGTCGCTCAGTTTTTGCACCAGGCCGAAGAAGCTGCCCGGCAGTGGCTCGTCGGGCCATAGCCGGATGCAGAGATCCTTCATGGCCGGCTCCGCCATCTGGTGTAGCTCCACCAGCTGCTTCAGCTGCTCAACAAGGAGAGGAGAGCGCTCGGGGGCTTTGAACTGCGCCCAAAACAGCCGACCTTCGTCTCCTTCTCCCCGCGAAGCATAGAACTGGTTTGCGTCCGCAGCGCTCTTCTGGAGTTCCGAGCAGGCGCCTAAGGAACGCCATACTTGGGTAAGCAGTTTGAACTTCCTATCCCCGAAGATACACTGCAATAAATATGGCTTACCATCCATGATAGCCTTAGCCTGGCCGATCTCCTCTTCATAGGACCACCTATCCACCCGCTCCTTTTGGAGATCGGTTTTTTGGGTGGATAGTTCGGCGGCCTGCTCCTTCCCTTTCCGCTCAAGGACCTCGCACTTTTGGCCAGTGTCCTTGAGCTCCTGTTGAATTTCTTCCACCCGAGCCTCATGCTTGTCGCTAGTGGCTCTCAGGGCGGATAGCGCGGTAGCCGCTTATTTGGCTGCCGCCTTCTCAACTAAAGCTTCCTGCTTCGCTTTCTCAAGCTCGGCTTTGAGCTTCTCAATCTCCTTCGCCGAGGCTGCATAAGCATAGACCTATATCAAGAAACCGTGTTGATAGTACGGTAAAGAAGAGTTTTGGTACTCTCATCTGGCTTACCTTGCGCCTCGTCGAATCTCTTGTTCAGAGAATCAAGCTCGTCTTCGGAGCTTTTGAGCTTCCGATTTAGCTCGTCCAGCTCGGCAGTGTTAGAAGCCGCCGCCGCAGACGAAGCCTACAAAATACAAACCAACTATATCAAGTTGCATGGGTTGAAAAGCTTCCGAACTGTCCTAGATAAAATCATGGGCCCGGTCCTTTTTTAGGCTGCTAAAATATTCCGAACACACATTTGTCTTGTACATAGTTCGGATAATGGTCTATTATAGACCCCCAGGTAAGTTTTTCTAAACTCACCTAGGGCTCGGGGGCTGCCATGTATATAATAATGACTCAAAGAAATCAATATTTCACAAAATAGAGCATTACATGGCTTACCTGAAAGCCCGTCAGGAGACCGTTGAAGGCCTCCTTCAGTGCGATATCCACGGACTGAATGCTCTGCAGTACCGCACCCATAAGAGTGCGGTGCTCCCCGGAGATGGAAGCGCTTGATAGAGCCTCCCCCATAGCCGGCCACCCATTGGTCGATGGCGCCGGCGGGGATCGATTGCCCCGATCTCCAATCGGAGATTGAAACGGTGCCTCTAGAGGCTTGGTGCGCTCCGGAGACCGCCTTGGAGGTGACTGGACATCTTCTCGTCCGGTCTCCTCAGTATCCGGGAGAGGCCTCTCTCCCGGGTCTTCGGTGGCCGAGGTGTTGGCCTCGGCCATGACGTCATCACCCCCAGTGTCCGGCTCCAAGGGAGCCTGTTGGGAGGACACCTCCGCGACATCCTTCGCGGCGCCCGGAGGAGAGGGGTGTGATGCGGTCCCGCTCTCCGCTAGCTCGGCGGGCGGGGTCTCCCCGTCCGACACTTGATCGGTGGGGAGGACTTGTGGTGGGCTGCAGTTCCATAAGCGTTCACATGTTAATAGTATTTGAAAATCAGCGCTAATAGCTCAGAAAGGTCTTCGGAGTTGTACCTTCGAGGTGGGGGCTTGACCCTGAGGTTCCTTCGCGGAACCCTCTCGAAGTCCTCGGACCCAGTATCCGAGTCCGAGCTATCGTCGGACGAGATAACCTGTGTCCGGCGCGCTTTCTTTGGGGCGGGAGGATCTAAGTCCTCCGGGGCGTCTGTTGACGCCGCCCTCTTTCCTGCGAGGGGGGAATCGCCTCCCTCCTCACCCTCATGCTCCTCCTCCTGGTTCGAGGAGGCATGGGTTTCTTCGGACACAGCCTCCGGCTGGTCCCTGATGCGCAGGCCGGCTCGGCCTGGCTTCTTTTTCTCCTTCTTCTCTGGCGCCTTGTAAGGCGCCACGACGAGCATCTCCAATAGCAGCGGAGACTTGGGGTCTTCGGGCTGTGGAGCCGGACACTTGATGCCCGTTGCTTTGCTCAGCCATTCCTGTGAAAGGTGATCGGAAAATGCTTAGACTATCTTTAGGAAGTCAAACCCAATCAAATAAAACTATGCTATACCTCGGGTGGGGGCTTGATGGTGCTCAGGCCCTTATCATCCTTCTTGCCCGTCCACTTCTCCTGCGCTTTGAACAGCGCCTTCCATAGCTTCTCCCGAGTGGTGCAGAAGAGCTGACGGATCGTAGGATCATCGTCAGTCCGGTAAGTCCACATAGGAGAGGCCCGGCGCTGGCAGGGGAGGATACGCCGTCGGAGCATGATCTGGACCACGCTGGTCAGATCGATGTTTTCTTTTATCAGGGAGGCAATGCCCCTCTACAGGTCCTCCACCTTGGTATCCGACCCCCAATCAAGGCCCTTTCAGACCCATGAGGTCAATCTGGTCAGAGGGCCGGATCTGAATTCGGCAGGAATAGTTCAGCCCTCCCCCCTTTGCTCGGTGATGTAAAACCACTCTTTCTGCCAGGTCTTGATGGTATCAATGAAGGTGCCGGACGGCCATACTGCGCGAGGAAGTTTGCTGATGACTGCCCCGCCGCAGTCCGCATGGGCACCTGCTACACACTTCGGCTTGATGTTGAAGATCTTGAGCCACAGTCCGAAGTGTGGCTCGACCCGTAAGAAAGCCTCACAGACTATGATGAAGGCCGATATATGCATAAACGTGTTCGGCGGGAGGTCGTGGAAGTCGAGCCCGTAGAAGTACATGAGGCCCCTCATGAAGGGGTGGAGCGGGAAGCTTAATCCTCGGATATAATGAGGGATGAAGACCACCCTCTCGCCTGGTTTGGGGGTGGGGATCACCTGGCCCTTCTCTGTGGCGCGGTGGAAGACATTGGCGGGGAGGTATCCGGCCTCCTTGAGGTCCCGGATGTCCTGGTCTGTCATCGTGGAAGCCTCCCACTTGCCGCTCGAACCGGAGCTGGCCATGGCTAAGCTCGGAGGAGGAAGGATGGAAAACCTGGATCTAGGCTCTGGAAGCTCAGAGATTGGGGAAGCATGGATGCGAATGGGAGGTGCGGATAAGCCCTTGGGTTTTCTTCCCCTTTTATTGAGCGTACTGCCGGTTAGCCTCCCCTCACGGCGCCGTGAATCTCTCCGCTTCCCAAGGCGTGCGTGCCGTTATATGCACATGACTAAACATATCCCATATAAAACGGGGCACAATCTGTGCATTGATGGATCGTGCTGTTGAAAACGGCCTCGAATCGCGAAACGAGTCTTTACGACTGGTTCGGTGGTCGTGGTGGGCCGTGACTTTTCGTCTGAAAAGTTGTCAGGGTTCGCTGTTTACTCCCTGACGTTTGGCCTTCAGGGCCGGTGACTCATGGTGTTCGGACGATTTATGATCGGAAAAACTACACGTCGTCGGGGGCCGAACTAATTTGACCGGTCACTATGTGGAGGAAGGAACTCGCCTCGCAAGCCGAAGACTTTGATCACATGAAGTAGCTGAAGCTAGGACTCTTGGCGTTGGAGGCTAGTTCGGGGGCTACTGAGGGAGTCCTAGTTTGAGGGGTCCTCGGACGGCCGACCTATTCGTTATAGGCCGAACTATATGGGCCGTATGCCGGACATTGGACTGATGGAAGACCCAGACTCCAGAAAGGAAGCTTCTAGAAGTGTGGCGTGTCCTCCATGTTTAAAGTAGTGAATAGGCATGTTTATCCCTTCGACGTGTAACCGACCATGTGTAAACCCTAGGGACCCCTGGCGTCTATATAAGCCGGAGGGTTTTAGGTTGTAGAACAACAGAATTCATCTAGGGTTTTAGCTACTTGATCTCGAGGTAGATCAACTCTGTAATCCTCATATCATCAATATAATCAAGCATGACGTAGAGTATTACCTCCATAGGAGGGCCCGAACCTGGGTAAAACCTTGTCCCCTTCGTCTGTTGTTACCATCGATCCAAGTCTCACAGCTCGGGACCCCCTACCCGAGATCCGCCGGTTTTGACACCGACACCTACAGTATCTGAACTTCTTTGCTTTCCATATCTGGCCTTTTTTTCCTTTGTATGATAGTAGTTTGATATCTGACCTTCTATGTTTTCTGTCTTTGGACTTCCTCCATGTGTCAGTGGTCATAGCTATCCTTCTTTAGTTATATAATGTGGACTTCACCTGATTAGACATTGTGCTCTATATGATTTTTGTAGGCTGTTGATGATGGTGCTAGGGTTGATGAGGATGTTTTACCTGAAAGTGCAACTGTCCCTGTGCATGAATCTGCTCCCGTGAGTGATTTATTTGTTGATGAGGTTCATGGCAGTGATCCTAAAGTATATTTTTTCTTGTCCATTTGTTTCCTTTTTATTTAACTTCTTGTACATTTTTTTACTATGTGCCCATTTTTATTGACTTTTTGTTCTTTGCTGTAGAATGACGATGCTAGTGTTCCTTCAGAGAAGGTTGCAGACAAGGCTGTATCAGGCACTGGCTGCTCCGATGGGCTGGATCGAACTGAACCTCAGTCGTCCATTGATGCTGGGGTTTCTGATGCTGAGCAGGGCAAGACAGCTGAAGATATTATTTCAGAGAAAGATCCCATGGAGGCTGCTGTTGATACTGGTAGTGCTTGTGCAGGCACGGAGAAGTCTCCTGTAGCAGAGCCATCAGTTCCTGTTGATGCTGGTTCTCCAGCTCTTCCTGCTGCAGCACAACCAACAGTTTTTGTTGTTTCAGATTCTCCAGCTGCTCCAGCTGCTACTGGTGTGCTTGCCGACAACACTGCAATGTCTACTGGAGATGATGATGAAGAGAATGAAAGAGATAGCTTGGGAAAGGAGGATGATCTTTCCAGTGCTGCAACTGGTCTAGGCAAGAATCCATAAAGAGAGGAGCATGCTTCTCTCTTCTTTCCCCATCCCCATCCCTTTTGTTGTTGGTTTGAGTCTTTGATATCCCTATGTACTGTCTGTGTGGTGCAAGTTGAACTTCTGGTTTGTGGTTTGTAAATAAAGTGAATTGAAGCTGGTTTTATGTGGGGGAAGGTTTGTAATGCATGGGTTGTGATGTTTTTAATCCTGTGGTTTATCTTTTGGTGTAGCAGCTGAGATGTGCTTGTGTTGTTTGTTGCTCCTGTCGTGATCTATGTGTTTGTATGTTGCTCTTAATTTCTATTCTTTTCCTGAGCAGATAGTGAACTTGCTGTCGTCTGAAAGAAGGTTGATGACTTTTATTTCAGTGTAACTAGGCTTAAGAGTGATCGTTCTAAGAGGTGAGTGTAGTTGGTCAGAATTTATATGCATCTAACTTATGTACTGCCTGTGGTTTTATACCTAAACTTCTTTACTTTCTGTTGCTGAACTTCTTTACTTTCTGATGGTGAACATCTAACTTTACTTTCTGATGCCTATTGTTATGTAGCTGAACTTCTTTAATTTCTGTGTGATGAACTTCTTGAGTTTCTGATGCTGAACTTCTTTACTTTCTTTTGTTTGTTTTAGATCAAAGATTATGTTCCAAAACAATGAGTGTGAAGCTACTGTTGAAGATGTCGCAGCATCTTTTTCTCCTCGCGGAATGCTTCGATCTAATGTAGCTGAGGTTGCACTGTATTGTCTACGTGCCAAATACCAGGACTCAGAAAAACTCATCCTGCCGTATTGGGTTTGTGTAAGTCATCCCTATAGTAATTTCTTTTCTGTTGTTCTTTACCATATTAGTTAAAACTTGTTGGTCTCATTGTATTTCATATGTTGCTGTTATCTGCATTATTTAGGACAAGATTTACAGAGGGCATTTTGATTCCCGTGTGAGGAAGTACTTCTTAGCGACTGGTCCAGATAGCATGGATGCGCATGATTCTCTAAGCAATATTTGTTTCTTTGTCTCTGTATTTGTTTCCACTGTGATCCTCTCTGTTTATATTTGTTTATTTTTCTGTGTTCTTGATATTAATTTTCAGTTTTATTGATTGTGTGTTTATCTTGCGTCAAGTTATTTTCCCCACTTTGGACCCACCTGAACTTCCTGCTCACTTGGGTGGTGTTGGTCATTGGGTTTCCATATTTCTTGACATGAAGAATTCAAGGTTCCAGCTTCTCGACTCCTACTATGCACCAAATGATGACTGTGCGGTATGCCTTTTTCGGCAGATAACTGATAACATCAAGAAGCTTTGGAGCGATGCCAGCAATGACAGGGAGACACCCTTCAGTCCACTTTCTATTGACCATTTCCCTTTGGATTGGATTGATGTCCCCCAACAGACTAACAAGTATGAGTTCCACTTTTCTCTCTATCACTTTCTGTTTAATTGTAGTTGTACGTAAGCTGCAACGTCTTGTTATGCTTTTGGCTTTCTCTGTTTTAACAATGTTCTCTTTGTTTGATGGCAGTATCGACTGCGGATTCTTCATGCTTACGAATGTTAATTCGTATCATGATGGGGTTCTTGCAAACTATTCCCATGAGAATATCTTGGATATCAGAAAGACATGGTTGTACTCAATTGCTTCTTCTAACTTGTTTGAAACAGACTTCCATGATCTGTTTGGCTACTATTCATGTAAGTCTTGAAACTTGGACTGCTTACTTGGACTGCAGCTTTTGTTCTACATGAACTTCATTGTCTTTTACTTGCTTGTGTTTTTTGTTTCAGTATTTTTTCCTGTCATTGCTTACTTGGACTACAGCTTTTATTCTACATGAACTTCAGAGATGACACCTTTTTATGCTTTTGTTAGTTGTAGTTGAATGTTTTCCATTTCATCAGTTTATCTTGAACTGTGCCTTGGGTTGTGCGTGAACTTCATTAGTTTTTAAATGCAACATAATTTTTAGGTCAACTTGAGTAGTAATCATGACAACTATATTTGTTGGACTGTACATTGTGTTGTATCTGAACTTTAGTTATATTTAATGGTCTTTTTTTGACAGTGGAGCCGTTGGACTTCACCGATTACTACTACTCATTCCTCGGGTCACAGGAATACCAGCCTAGGGAGGAATCGATGAGTATAACTCCGAGAGAAGATGAGAGCTCTTGAACCCTTATTCCTTCCAAGTTGGGGAAGCATCCTGTCGGTATTGGTGCTGCTCCAAGTACCCCTTGCTCCGGGAAGGTTGGTGTAGTCCAAGCAGAGGTGATTTCGTCGGATGATGATTTTGAGAAGATTGCTTACCCGAAGAAGGGTAAATCTGCTGCTGCTACTGTTGTTGGGAGAGGTGGGAAGAATGCTGTCATTACCAGGAGGAATCCGGCAGTTGAGTCTGGCAACATAACTTCCTCGAAGAGAGCAGCAAGCTTGCCTATGAAGTGGTGTTCTCCTCTCACTCCCCTAAAGAAATACAGTTACTGTTGGGGATATAACCCCATGGTGAGACCCACCCAAGAGGGGCCGGGTCATACCTGACGGCTCGTAGCCAAGACCTATAAGGTGGGCCGGAAGATGAAGGCCAGGCCGCATGGCGGCTTACCTGACGGGCCAAGACGAAGGCCCGAGACAGAAGATGGTGTGAAGACCCGGGCGGTTAAGGCGCCCGGAGACGGCTTGCCCATGACGGCAAGGCGGCTTAGAGACAGGATCAACTACGATGTATGAGTCAGTTTAGGACTCGTGTAACCCAGAGCCTCGACCTCCTATATAAAGGTGAGACTCTGGGGCGGTTTAGACAAGAAACCAATCAATCGAGAACTAGGTCAAGCGAATCCGATCCCTTGTAATCGATACTCCAATCAATACAGCACAAGCAGGACGTAGGCTTTTACCTCTTCTCGAGGGGCCGAACCTGGGTAAACTCGTATCTCTCGTCTCGACCAACCCCTTTGAGTCCACTGTCTTAGCGATGGCCTCAAACCTAAGTCTTCGGACATCTGCCGTGACAAAACCATGACAGTTGGCACCCACCGTGGGGCCAGCGCTCGGTGGTGTTGAGTTCTCAAAGGGCTCTCTCCCAGGGATCGAGGGGTACGCTGTTGGCAGGATGACCAAGAGTTGCCGCGGCCGGCTCTACATCGACGACGCCGGCTGGGGCCCTGAGGCCGACTCCATCGAGTATGGGTTCCGGGTCCCATTCGGCGGAATCCACGTCTTCATCGGCAAGATCGGCGGATCTGAACCCGGGCTGGACATCTGCACCGACATCGTCGAGCCGGCCCGGCGCGAGCCACCCGCCCGACGCGTGCACCCCGCCCGTGCTGACCCGGGCAGGAAGCATGTCTTCGTCGGCTTCACCCAGGGCATGGAGCTTGAAGGTTCTATGTCGCGGGAAGATACCCTCATCTGCTCAGAGTATGGATCCTCGAGCGGAGAGACGGAGTCAATCTATCAGCTTCACAATGGTGGGCTTGGGGGCTGCATCGAGCATTACCCCGAGTCAGAATAATATGAGCCGGAGGAATATGAGCCGCCTAACCGCGCTGCCGTCTTCATGGCGGGTTCAGTGCCGGCCCCCAGTAGCACAGCCGCCGGCGCGACCGGGTCAGGAGCTGGCAGGCCGCCGGCCTAGGTTCTCTTGGATCTGATGAATGAGCTTACAACCCTGATGGAAACCGAGGTCACTGCTAAAAACCAAGCGGCCCGCAACGCGGAGATCACGAGGTTGAAGAACCAGATGGCCGGAGTCCAACAGGAAATCAACGCGCTGAAGGCCCAGATGGATGCTGAGGCGGAGCGCCTTAGGGCGGATGCTTTCCGCCTTGAGCTAGAGCAGCAGTCTGCAGCGGCGGTTCATCGGATGAGGCATCAATCCCGCCTGCCGGATCAATATGAAGCCAGAAATCTTTTTAACACGCCAGCGACGGGACGGAATGTGCCTTTGGCCGTAACCCGGACGGCGGAAGTACCTGGAAGCCGGGAGGCGGTTCAGCATCAGCAGCCAGACCCGCCCCGACGGAACCAAAACCCGGCACAGTTTTTTCCGACGCCACTGGGTCATTATTCTAACCCGGTGGAGAACATGGTTGCGGCGGCCACCAGACTTGATACAATTCCCATCCCCGATGAGGCGGCTTTTGCAGAGGAGGTGCGGAACGCTATTGGATACCTGCGGACGGCGGTGGCCCAGCAGGAGAAGTATACTTACAGCCGAAGCCGCGTGCATTCAACTCCCATCCACAGCCGCAGCTACAGCCGGCGTTATGAGTCGCCGGCGGTTTCTAGCAGTGAACGACATTGGAACCCGCCGCGAGTCGATCGGGCGGCTCTGGATGCTCAGGCGCTGGTGGATCGGGCAAGAGCACAGCGAGAAGCGGCGGCTCTGGCGGCGGCGGCGGCTCATCAGGAACCCACAGTTGCACCTTCTGTCTCAGTAGGGGCAGGATTAACCTCCATGGCTGTGGGAGTGCCGTGTCTAGCACCGGCTCTACGGAACGAGCGTCTGCCGAAGGATTTCAAAGGTCCTCACAAGGTGCCAAATTATACTGCTGACCTACCTCCAGAGGCTTGGATCGAAAGCTATGAGCTGGCCATGGAGATGTTAGACGTCAGTGATGCAGTATGTGCCAAATATTTCATCATGATGCTGGAAGGGCCGGCTCGCACGTGGTTGAAAGGCTTGCCACCCAATACCATTAATTCCTGGTCTGAATTAAAGGCGAAATTCATCAAAAATTTCCAAGGAACGTGCAAGCAGCCCATGACGATTGTGGATCTGGACCATTGCGTGCAGCATGATGACGAGTCGGCTCATCACTGGGTCCGGCGGGTCTCAACCATCATCCACTCTTCTGAACAGATTATGGCGGCTCAAGCAGTTTTGATTCTGGAGAAGAATTGCCATTTTACACCACTGAAGCAGAAGCTTGGCCAGCTCAAGCGCACGTGCCAGGATATGGGGGAGCTCATGGCGGCTCTCACCAAGTATGCAGACTCCGATAACACGAAGGATCTTGGCTCCGATGATGAGAAATCAGGTCAGGGTAAGAAAAACAATAATGGCAAGGGTCAACAGCAAAACGCGGCCGGAAATAGCAACCTGGGCAAGCGGAAGAACCCGGACGGCGGGTCAGAATTGGTGGCGAACACCAGCACTGGGAACAATCGTGCTAAGGGCAATGGGAATTTCAGGCCACCCTTTAACAAGGGCAAAGCTCCTTTCAACCTGGAAGAGATGCTCAACAAACCTTGTCCGAAGCACAGCCGGCCTGATAAGCCGGCAGGCCATACATGGAGGGATTGCAGTATTATGCGGCAGTTTCGGGATTACAGCCTTCAACAGCATCGGAATAACGGTAATGGGCCATCAGGCGGCTCAGGGCCGGGCGGATCAGGAGCCGGCATAGGTGCTGGCGGCTCAGGATCCGGGTACCAGGGTCAAGGCAATCAAGGAGGTCATCATCAGCAGTCTGGCGGGGGAGGCCAGCAGCAGAATAACCAATCGGGGTACCAGACTAACCCGAAATAGCTCAGTGGGGGTCAGTATCATGTTTTTACAACCAGCCTCGACAAGCGAGACCGGAAGGTGCGCAAGCGGGCGGTTAATGCAGTCATGCCGGCTCTCCCGCAGTATTTGAAGTGGTCCGAGTATGACATAACTTGGTGCAGGGAGGATCACCCGCCGCGTGTTGATAACCCAGGGCAACTGGCTTTAGTAGTTGCCCCCCAGGTTGGAGGGTATGTGTTCACTAAAGTGCTTATGGATGGTGGCAGCAGCATCAACATCCTGTATTATGACACTTTCAGCCGGATGGGTTTGCTTGATAAGGATCTTAAGCCCTCTTCAACAGTTTTTCATGGTGTGGTACCCGGAAAATCGGCTTATCCAGTAGGAAACATTTCTTTGGAGGTAACTTTTGGTGATGAATTCAACTACAGGGTGGAGTCTTTGTCGTTTGAAGTGGTCAAAATCAAGAGCCCATATCACGCTCTGTTTGGACGGCCGGCTTACGCCAAGTTCATGGCTAGGCCTTGCTATGTTTACTTACAGCTCAAGATGCCTGGGTTGAACGGGACGATTACCATGCATGGTGATCGGAAGACGGCTCTTGAGTGTGAGGAAGGTGACGCAGCTTATGCAGAGTCAAGTTGTGCTGAGGCAGAACTCAAGTTTTATAAGGAAAATGTTGACCCGGAAGATATGACTCCACTGAAGAAGCCTAACACGGAATCTGAGCCGCCACTCAAGTTCGTCGCGGAAGATACCAAGTTGGTGGACTTTACGCCGGGCGACTCATCACAGCAGTTCACCATCGGGGCTAACATGGACCCCGCATAGGAAAGCGCGCTCATCGAATTCATCCGTGAGAATCGGGACATTTTTGCATGGAAGCCTTCTGACATGCCGGGTGTACCGAGAGAGTTCGCTGAGCACCACCTTAATGTGGATCCTAAGTTTAAGCCGGTCAAACAGTTCCTCCGGCGGTTCAATGAGGAGAGGCGTAAGGCTATTGGAGAAAAGGTGGCCCGGCCCTTGGCAGCAGGGTTCATCGTGGAGGTTTTTCACCCGGAGTGGTTAGCTAACCCGGTGCTAGTGCTTAAGAAGAACGACACGTGGCGTATGTGTGTGGATTACACGGACCTTAACAAGGCCTATCCAGTTGACCCGTTTGCTCTCCCCCGTATCGACCAGATTATTATGCAACGGCGGGTTGTGAGAGTTTATGCTTCCTGGACGCTTATTCAGGATATCATCAGATCAAGATGGCAGTTAAAGACCAAGAGAAGACGGTTTTCATTACGCCTTTTGGTGCTTTTTTCTATGTGTCTATGCCTTTCGGGCTCAAGAGTGCCCAGGCGACTTACCAGCGTTGTGTGCAGAACTGTCTTCATGGTCAAATTGGGCGCAATGTTCATGCTTATGTGGATGATATTGTGGTTAAGTCAAGGAAGAAGGAGACTCTACTTGACGACCTGAAGGAAACGTTCGATAATTTGCGGGTTTACAAGATGATGCTTAACCCGGCAAAGTGTGTTTTCGGTGTACCTGCAGGCAAACTTTTGGGATTTCTAGTCTCTGAGCGTGGCATTGAAGCTAATCCGAACAAGATAAATGCTATCACTTCCCTGTCTGAGCCGGCGTGCATCAACGACGTTCAGCGCCTGGCGGGTCGAATCGCTGTGTTAAGTCGGTTCATAAGCCGCCTGGGTGAGAAGGCTATTCCTCTGTATCAAATGATGAAGAAAACAGACAATTTTGTCTGGAGTAAGGCGGCGGGTGAAGCGTTTGAGGCGCTCAAGAAGCAGCTGGTTGAGCCGCCGGTCTTGGCCGCTCCGGCTGAGAAGGAACCTTTACTCCTCAATGTGGCAGCTAACAACAGGGCAGTCAGCGCCGCGATTGTTGTGGAGCGTAAGGTGGCAGGAAAGGAATACCCGGTTCAGAGGCCGGTTTACTACGTCAGTGAAGTCCTGATCGAGTTCAAGCAAAGGTACCCGCATTGGCAGAAACTGATATATGGGGTGTTCATGGCAAATCATAAGTTGAAGCATTACTTCCTAGGACACCAGATCACTGTGGTTAGTTCTGCCCCGTTGGGTGACATAATTCAAAAAATAGAAGCCACTGGCAGGATTGCTAAGTGGGCATTGGAGCTCAGGCCTCTTAATCTGAAATATGTGCCTCGCACGGCTGTCAAGTCTCAAGCCTTGGTGGACTTTATAAATGATTGGACAGAGTGTCAGTCGTCCGAGGAGAAGCCGGATAACACATACTGGAAAATTCACTTTGGTGGATCCAGGCAATTGGAAGGGTCAGGGGCTGGAGTTGTCTTAACTTCCCCTAGAGGTGATAAGTTTTGTTATGTGTTAAGGTTGATGTTTCCCTGTACTAACAATGCAGCTGAGTATGAGGCTTTACTTCATGGCCTCCGTGTGGCTAAGGAGATGAACCTGAGCCGGGTTAGATGTCTTGGCGACTCAGACCTCGTGGCTCAGCAAGTTTCAGGTACGTGGTATTCCAAAGACCCACGGATGGCGGCTTATCGTCAGGTGGTGGACATCATTGCTGGACACTTCAAGGGTTATCAGGTGGATCATATTGACCGTCGCAAGAACGAGGCGGCTGATGCCTTGTCAAGGTTGGGCTCTCAGCGTAAGCCGGTGCCGCCTAACGTTTTCTTGGATGTGTTGTATCATCCATCTGTTAAGCTACCTTCAGAGGAGGATCTGGCCGTACCTGACCCGGAGGGGCAGCTGGTGGCGGCTCTGCATGCTATCCCTGACTGGACGCTCCCTTACTTAGCGTACTTGACTCGCGACGAGTTACCCGAGGACGAGACCTTGGCAAGACAAATCATCAGGCGATCTAAATCCATGACTATCATCAATGGCGAGTTACACAAGCGCAATGTCACTGGTGTTTTCCAGCGTTGCGTTTCTCCTGAAGAGGGTAAGGAGATCTTAAATGAAATTCACGCCGGCAATTGTGGTCATCATGCCGGCTCAAAATCTTTGGTGGCTAAAGCTTTCCGGCATGGTTTCTTCTGGCTGACGGCTCATAAGGACGCAGAAAACTTGGTCATCAAGTGTGATGGATGTCAGAAGTTTGGGCGACGTGCTCACGTTCTGGCTCAAGAATTGCGGATGATACCAATTACCTGTCCGTTTGCAGTTTGGGGGCTTGATATGGTCGGGCCCTTCAAGAGATCTAAAGACAAGAAGACCCACCTTTTGGTGGTGGTGGATAAGTTTACTAAGTGGGTTGAGGCTGAGCCGGTCGGCAAGTGTGACGTGGCTACGGCGGTTCAATTTGTCAAAAAATTGATCTACCGTTTTGGTTACCCTCACAGTATCATCACGGACAATGGCACAAACCTATCCAAGGGGGCTATGCAGGCGTTCTGTGAAAGCGAGCACATCCGGCTTGACGTCTCTGTTGTTGCTCATCCACAATCCAATGGTCAGGCGGAGCGTGCTAACCAGGAGTTCTTGAGAGGCATCAAGCCCCTGCTTATGGTTCCTCTACAGCGAACGCCGGGTTGTTGGGTAGAAGAGTTACCATCAGTTTTATGGAGCATCAGAACTACTCCCAATAGGTCAACAGGCTATACGCCTTTCTTCATGGTTTATGGTGCAGAAGCTGTGTTACCAAGTGATATACGTCATGACTCGCCGAGGGTGGCAGCTTATGTTGAGGCAGATAATGAGACAGCGCGTCAGGACGCGTTAGATGCTTTGGATGAAGAGCGTGATCTGGCGGCGGCTCGATCGGCGATTTACCAGCAAGACCCGCGTCGTTATCATAGCCGCAGAGTTCAGACCCGGACGTTTCAGGAAGGCGACTTGGTGTTGCGTCTGATTCAAGATCAGACGGATGCGCACAAGCTATCTCCCCCATGGGAAGGACCCTTTGTGATCAGCAGAAATCTCAATAATGGGTCATACTATCTCATTGACGTACGAGACGAGTCACGCACTTCTGGGCAGGAGACCCACCGGCCGTGGAATATTGCTCATCTGCGGCCTTACTATACCTGAGTCATCGACTCCCACCATTGTACATCATCATTGTATATATCACTTATACATATATATAATAAAGTTGGCATCCCTGCAAGCCGGGGCCTCTGCCATTTTCTATATCTCAGATTGAGCAAAAGAGGATACAACCATAAGGTCACTTGGGGGCTTCTAACCCGCCGGGTTTAGCTTACACACCCTCTTGATCGGCTCTTCCACCACCACAAGTTTGAGTTAAACCTGCCTATATGCTGCTCCTGCTCCGCTAGGTGACCCGCCGAACTCTTACCAGTCACTCTCACTAGATACCCTGTACTGGTCGAGGTTAAACCGGCGGCTCTTGTCACGTGAGGGCCGGCTTACGGAAAGCGAGGGTAAACTCACCCATCTGTTGCCGACTCTCCGCTATGTGGCCCGTTCGTACTCTTAAACAGTTACTCTTTTAAAAGACCCTGCACTGTTTAAGGTTCAAACGACGGATTTATGTCACGTGAGAGGTAGCTTATGGGCCCTGGGGGTACTCATGCCCTGCTGCATCTCTCTCTGGTTTGTTAAGCTCTTATCAGTTAATCTCGCCTAGAGACCCTGAGCCGCTCAAAGCAATTGACGGTCACTCTCACTAGAGACCCTGTACTGTTGAGAGTTCGAGTAGCGAATCCACCCAGAAGAACCGGCATATGAGTTTTCACAAAAAGAAAGCAAGATTATATGAGATTTAACATCTTCGGGTTGTGCTTTTTCAAGCCGCCCTTACATCAATACAGAGCATATTCTGTCTTGTTTCTTTTGCAGGGTTTATCTCTTAAGATGAGCCGCCGTGCAATCTGACTTGAGCAGAAAACAAGACAGATAAGCATGCATCAAGTTGTGCAAAGATTCATACGTGCGCGATGGCACGGCTCAGGCAAACAAGTTTTTTCTATGCCTATTACAAATTCCACAAGGAGCCCAAAATACCACGGACTTAAAGTTTTTGTACACTGCTAGCCTTGGCGGGTCAAGAAGCCGGGTTATCAATTTCAGAAGCAAGATTTCAGCTTGATGGCGGCTCATCCTGCGCCGGGTCTTCGACCTCTTCGATCTGAAGATTGTCCACATCCCAGTTGCAGTTTTTTAAAGCTTCAAACTGAGCCTCGTCAAAGAGGGGGGACGGGTCAATTTCAGGAGCAAAGAGTTGCTTACGGCGTGCAGGTGTCAAGTCCCTGGCTTCGAAGGTTGGGCAGCGCACTCGTTTGCTGTCCACACCGTAAGCCACCTGGTATGTAGTCAGATCAACTTTGTCCGCCAGTGTTGATGCGAGTACTCTGAAGGCCTTCATACACTTGGCATAGTCAGCTTCTGTGAAATCTGAGCCGTCGTCTTTCTTGGACGGAAAGCCATCCATCATCTCTTCTGCAGTTAGTTCAGGGGCAAAGGCCAAAGACCGGCTTAGCGCGGCCATTGCTCCCTTCCTGGCGGCTGATCGTTTGAGCTCTTCGATTTGCTTAGGCAGAGTTGATAAGAGTTCTATCACTCCCTTCATGAATTTGGGGATGCTTTCTTCGTTCAGCATTGCTTTGATGGTACAAAGGGTCCCACAGTATAGCTGTTCTGCCAAGGAATATACTGCTTTTAACTTCAACAAGCTGTCTGAAGATAGTTGGCGGCTTCTTTGACCGGCAAGGAAAGATTTTGGTGTTATAAGCCGCCCGCACAAGTTTTTAAACAAGGCAAGGAAATTTACTAAGTATTCAGTCCTTACCAAAGATAGCAGACGTCATCCTAGAGATATGGCGCTTGAGGGTTTGCAGCTCATCTGACACACGCTTGAGTTGCTGGTCAGCATCGTCTGCGTGCTTGGTCAGGGCGGCTTGGGTAGACTAAGCGCTCTTTTTGAAAGCCGCAAAATCAGCTTGTACCTTCTCAAGCTCCTTAACGGCAACCCGCCATTTTTCTTCCGCCTCAGACCGAGCGGTTTGTTGCGAAGCAAGGTTTTCCTTTAAGCCGGTCAGATCAGACTCGGCTGCCTCCAAGGCTTCCTGTATTGCACAAAAAACAAAACAGTTCAGGAGGTTTAAGTCGCCAGGATAAGATATTCATAGATGATTGATGAAGCTGGTATGCTACAAGTCTCAAGAAGATTGCAAGCAATATACTTGACACTTGGGGGCTAATGTCTGTGTTTTCTCTCCAAGTCTACAATGAAGTTCCGGCTCATCTTCGTAAAGTTAAGCCGGCACTTGGGGGCTACACACGGCGCTTTCCAAGTTTACAGGGAAGTTCCGGCTCATCATTTTTATACTGACCCGGGCTTGGGGGCTACCCTTGATGTACTCTTCAACTAAGTACCGGCTTAATATATATATTTACCCGATACTTGGGGGCTACAAGCTAGGCAATTTGAGTTATGACAAGGATTGGAAGATCCGGTCTACTATTTGCAATATTAAACCAGTTCTTGGGGGCTACATAAGGGTACAAAGAAAAAGCAAAAGCAAGAGGAGTGCCTCATATTTTTTCTTCATCAGACCAACAAGTTTGAGCTCCATGTTCCGGCTTGTGGAGAGGCGGTTCAGATAACCCGCATGTAACTCATCTGCAGTTAGCTTCTCCAACACGGGGAATTCAAAATCAAGCTTCTCAGGTGAAGAAGCTTCAGCCTTGCAGGTGTGTTTTGTCAGTACATGAGGCTCGGGAGATTGATAACCCGTCCCAGTGATGATAACGTCTGGAAGAACTATGTCTTCGACGGCTGTTGAAGGACTGGGCGGCTTAGGATCGGCCCTTGGAGGACTTTCAGTTGCCATGTCATGATCAGCCGGCTCAGAGGGCTGATGTGTATCTTCAGGCGCATCTTTCATAACGTCAGTGGGCTCAGCATGAGTTGAAGGGGAGTCCGGCTTAGCAATCTCCGGCTCTTGGGCAGTAGGAGCAGCGGTAGACCCGCCGCTCTTCCTTCGTTTTGCTTGAGCCCTGGAAAACAAAAAGAGTGTCACATAGAGGACAAGGATGGTAAAAAGGTATGGTGCAAATACAAAGGTACGCACTCTGGGTTGATCTTCAGAGGAGGCAGCTTGGTTGCAGTAGAGTCGCCAGATGAATGAGGCGTCTCCTAAAAGAAGGTTAAGACGATGAAAGCTGAGTAAGGTTATAATGAACGAACTAAGAAGCTTGACTTAGTTAAAAGAGTACCTCGGTCGGCCGTTTCCGCGGAGCCGGAGAATTTGATAAGCCGGCCAAAAGCTCTTTAGAGCCGGCGCTCCGGGTCTGACGTCGGGACTTGTGCTGTTGCTTTTTCAAAAGAAAATTGGGGTCTAAATAAGCAAGATGATGAGAAAATGGGACCTTCCGGATGACCCGCCATATTTTCTCTGGTGAAAAGTTTTCTGAGTCAGAGGAAATGTAGGTTACCTCAGGGGCGTCTGCATGGCTTGTTTCCGTTTCTTCCTGTGAATAATTGTTGTCAATAAGTTGCATAAAGAGACGACCAAGGGAGTCAAGTTTTACCTCTGAGTCGTCAAGCTCAGGCGGTTCCTGAGCGGCAGTTTTCTTCTTCTGGACGCGGGTTTTACCCACCTTAAGTTTCCTCACAGGAGGGTTATACTTCTTCTTCCAGAAAGAAGAGCCGGCCTGTGCATAAGCCACCGAAAAGGTTAAAGGGGGCAAGGTAAAAGGTTAAGACAATAATGGCCAATTTTGTGGAAAAAGATTTCTTACAGCTGGAGCTGGGTTCTTGACATAGAAAGGTTTCAGCCCAACCTTGTTGCAAACTGCTTGCTTTTCGCCAAGAAGTGTTTTGACGGAGGACTTGATGTCTTGTTCTGTCAGAGGGGTGGTATTGAAGCAGAGAGTATCATTGGGCTCACCCGTGAATTGGTGCATAAGTCGGTCACGCCGGCTCAGTGGCAAGATCTTCCAGCTAACTCAGCAGCGGGTTAAGTCGACGCCAGTTAAGCCGTTGGCCATTAAGGCCCTGATCTTCGCGAAAGCTGGAGCATATTTCGCTCGCTCTGCGGCGGACATCCGGTCTGGGAGATCTCCCGTGTTGCAAAGCCGGGTAGGACGATAACCCGGCAGCGGATTTTCTTCTTTGGGAGAAGTGTCCTTGCAGTAAAACCAAGTCTTGTTCCAATCCTTGGGGTGACTTGGAAAGATAGCTGCTGGGTAAGGCAAATCTCTCCGTCTCTAGATAGAGACACCGCCAAGCTCCAAAATTGGTCCAGCCACCACTTCAGTTTGGTGGTTGACGTAGTAATAATCACGGAAGAGGTCAACAGATGGCTCTTCTTGCAGGTAAACTTCACATAAGACTTGAAACTGACACATATTGGTGACAGAGTTTGGGCCTATGTCTTGAGGGTGAAGTTTGAAAAAGTGAAGAACGTCCCGGAAGAATTTTGACCCGGGCGGGCTAAACCCACGAAGGAGGTGATCAGTGAATACGACAACTTCTCCTTCCTTGGGAGTAGGTCTTATCTCTGGCCCGGGAACCCGCCAATGTATAACTTCCTGAGCCGGCAGGATACCCGATTCTACAAAGTCGAGTAGAAGTTGCTCGGTGACTCCGGAGCCGACCCAATCGCAGGATGAGGGAGCTCTCGACATAATGGCGGATCAAACTGCGAGAAGGTGCAGAATATGGCGGGTTAGAAAAATATTAACTAGTCACGGCAGCTGTGGTCAACATAGTGGTGAGGTGTTAAGCCGCCGAAGTGTTTTTATCAGAGAGCCGCCAATGCAATGGCGGGTTAGATGGACAAGGCGATGTTGGAAAATACAGTAAAGTGCAGATAAACAGGTTTCTCAAATTGCTTCTATAGCTGCAAGATCTACGGGCAAAGGTAAAATGAAATATATTCAAAAACCTAAAAAGATAGAGGAAGAACAGGCGGACAGCGCGCAGTGGATATTGGTATGTAGATCTAAAGTAAGCGGGCATTGACAATAAAAGGATGGCCGCGACGGATAAGCAGTAGTACAAGATTCAAGCAGATGCTTGGGGGTTTGCACTACGAAGAACACCTTGATGAACAGCAGGGAAAAACGATGAGCTCGGGGGACCCTAATGGAGATGACTCCAGATTTAATGAGTGCTGAGAAGGGTACCTCGTGGATGTGGACGGGCTGGCGGAGTTCTGGTCCGAATCTGGTCGATGCAGCGGCCGGTGTTGGGGACGACGGCGAAGTCCGGTTAGGTGCGGCGGAGCTCCGGAGGTGCGGCTGTTGGAAGGAGGAAGAAGAAGACGTGGCGGCGGAGAAGGAAAAAGGGGGCCCCTTCATATCCCTATTTAAGAGGTAGGATGGTAAACAGTGCGCGCAAAAATTGAGGAAGCACAGTGATGATTGACCGAAGAGGGCGCCTCGATTTTCGGGCTGACCCTTCAATGTGAGGATCCGTTGAAGACGTCACAGAATCTTTTTAGCATATTCGACGTGACGTCATGACGGGTTATGAGTTTTCTTTTTCAGGTGATAAAATGTAAGACGCGCCGCCGAATAACTTTGAAGATTGACATGAGCAGGCTCAAATCAATCTGGGGCCTAATGTTGGGGATATAACCCCGTGGTGAGACCTGCCCAGGAGGGGCCGGGTCATACCTAACGGCTCGTAGCCAAGACCTATAAGGTGGGCCGGAAGATGAAGGCCAGGCCGCATGGCGGCTTACCTGACGGGCCAAGACGAAGGCCCAGAGACAAAAGATGGTGTGAAGACCCGGGCGGTTAAGCTGCCCGGAGACGGCTTGCCCAAGACGGCAAGGCGGCTTAGAGACAGGATCAACTATGATGTATGAGTCGGTTTAGGACTCGTGTAACCCAGAACCTCGACCTCCTATATAAAGGTGAGACTCTGGGGCGGTTTAGACAAGAAACCAATCAATCGAGAACTAGGTCAAGCGAATCCGCTCCCTTGTAATTGATACTCCAATCAATACAGCACAAGTAGGACGTAGGCTTTTACCTCTTCTTGAGGGGCCGAACCTGGGTAAACTCCTATCTCTCGTCTCGACCAACCCCTTTGAGTCCACCATCTTAGCGATGGCCTCGAACCTAAGTCTTCGGACATCTGCCGTGACAAAACCAGGACAGTTACCCTCATCTATCTGAGGCCCGGAGGTTGAAACAGGTTGTGCTTAGTGAAGATGGTCTGAAGAAGTATTCTGAGTGAGTATTCTTCTTATGTTTTTGCTACCAGAAATGCTATTTTTTGTGAACTTCTGATGTTATAGTATCTGAACTTCTATTCATTCTCCTTGTCTTGGAGTTGCGCTTCTAATATTTTTCCCATCCTTTAAATCTGCAGGACAACCTACTGCATGTTTATCGTCCCTCCTGAGAATGTGATTGACCTCACAGGACATGCCTTTATACTATTTTAGGTGAAGGGCAGCAGATGGAAGGAGACGTAATGGACTTTCTGATAAACTTGTGGAAGGATAAGCCGGAGACCTCTGAGATCTTCTCTTGTGCTGACAGGGTTGTTTTGAGTCCCTACTTCATACAGGTTTTTGTTCTTGTAACCCTATCTCCCTATTTAGCACTAGTTTTCGTGAAGTGGCATTGGGAGGTGTTTTTATTTTGTCATGATTATTTCGTGTTCTTAATCTTTGTTGATGGTCTCTTTGTCAATGCAGTACTGCCTGGAGTATGATTTTTTCGGTGCATCAGTTTCAAAATTCGATGTAAAAAAATCAGCTTCACTCGTCCCAATGTTTGTTCGTAAGGAAGAACACCTTCTTAACACAAATCTGGTTATGTTTTCATAACTCTTCATTTTTTTATTATGTACATCCATTTGCTGAGTTTGTTCAGAAGTTTTTGTTCATCTCGGCTGTTCAATACTTATTGTTTATAGTTTGTGTTAACCATTTTTTCAATCTTGGCATGGTTTTTTTGATACTTTTCAAGTCAATTAACAAATTAGCGCACTACAGTGCGTATGTGCTGAATAGATATCGTGGGAGCATTGACATCCTTGATTCACTCCCTTACTCTAATAAGGGACTTTCACGAACAAGTTTCCACGGAGACTGCCAAAATATCCTGAGTGTTTCTTAGTCTGAACCTCCCATCATATTCTCTTTTTGACATGAATTTTATTCTGCCTTCCGTTGACAAAACATTTTTATCTCTGTTTGATAATACTGCTTCAAAGTTGTGTGATTGAACTGAATATCATTTGACAGTTGAACTTCAGATATCATTAAGTTGGATTTTAAGCAAGTGTCGCTTTTATGTACCTGAACTTAGCTTTTTGTTTAAGATGTTCTTGATTTTATCGTATTTGTCATGTC